>CM038214.1:265743103-265891914 GCA_021442155.1 Cymbidium sinense | reverse complement strand
TTTTAGGTTTAAGTATTAGGTTTTAGGATTTAGGGTTTATGGTTTAGGTTTAGGTTTTAGGGTTTATTTTTTTAGTTTAGGGTTTAGGATTATTTAATTTTGTATTTATTTTTAAGATTTTGGGTTTACCGTTTAGGTTTAGTTTAGGGTTTATTTAGTTTAGAATTACAGAGTTTAGGGTTTAGGGATAGTTTAGGGTTTATTGTTTAGGTTTATGTTTTTATTTATTTTTTATTTTTTTATTTTTATATTTTTTTAAATTAAGTAAATAGGTAGGTTTAGGTTTATTTAGTTTATTTTTTATGTATTTTAATTTATTTTATTTTTTATTTTGATTTCAGTTTATTTTTATTTTTATTTAGTTTAGGGTTTTTTATTTTAGTTTATGTTTTAGGTTTATTTTTTAGTTTAGTTTTATTTTTTTTTTGGTTATATTTTATGTTTTGGTCTTATTTTTTATTTTCTTGGTTTAGATTTAGGTTTTATTTTATTTTTTAGGTTTAGGTTTTATGTTTTATTTTAGGCTTATTTTAGGTTTATTTTTAATTTAAGTCATATTTATTTTAGTTTATTTTCATTTATTTAGGGTTTAGGTCATTTTAGGCTTAGGTTTAGGTTTCATTTATTTTGGTTTTGTTTATTTTAGTTTAGGTTTAGGTTTTTTTTAGTTTAGGGTTTAGGTTTTATATTTTTTATATATTTTTAGGTTTTATTTTTAGGTTTGTTGTTTAGGTTTAGGTTTTTATTTTATTTTATTTTAAGTTTATTTTATTTTTATTTTAAGTTTAGTTTTTATTTTAATTAGGTTTTTAATTTTTTTTAGTTTAGTTTAGGCTTTTATTTATTATGTTTTAGTTTAGTTTTTATTTTTTTATTTTATTTTCTTTTTAGGTTTAGGTTTAGGTTTAGTTTTTAGTTTATGTTTTTTTTTTAGTTTTTTTTTTATTTTGGTTTAGGTTTTTTTATTTATTTTATATATAGGTTTTATTTAGTTTAGGTTTAGGTTTTTAGGTTTTTAGGGCTTAAGGTTTTGAGATTAGGGATTAGGGTTTAGGGTTTAAGGTTTGGAGTTTATCGTTTAGGGTTTAGGTTTGTAGATTTTCGGGTTTAGGGTTTAGGGTTCATGGTTTTTTTTTGTTTTTTTGTTTTTCCTGTTTTCTTAATTTTTTAAAAAATTAAATAAACTAGTAGGTTTAGGTTTATTTAGCTTATTTAGTTTATTTTCATTTTATTTTATTTTATTTTATGTTTTATTTCTATTCAGTTTAGTTTTTATATTTTAGGTTTATTTATTTTAGTTTATTTTTTTAGGTTTAGGTTTATTTTCTAGATTAGTTTATTTTTATTTTATTTTTTAGGTTTAGCTTTTATTTTTAATTTTTAGATTTAGTTTGGTTTTATTTTATTTTTAGGTTTAGGTTTTAGGTTTTATTTTTGGTTTATTTTTATGTATTATTTTAGTTTAACTTTAAGTTTATTTTTAGTTTATTTTATTTTATTTAGCTTAGGGTTTAAGTTTAGTTCATTTTATGTTTAGGTTTTATTTATTTTAGTTTAGTTTATTTAGTTTAGGTTTAGATTTTTTTTTAGTTTAGGGTTTATGTTTTATTTTTTATTTATTTTTAGGTTATATTTTTAGGTATATTTTTTTTAGTTTAGGTTTTTGTTTTATTTTATTTTAGGTTTATTTTATTTTATTTTACATTTAGTTTTATTTTATTTAGGTTTTATTTTTTAGGTTTATTTTACTTTTTAGTTTACTTTTGGTTTTTATTTATTTTAGTTTTTATTTTCTATTTTATTTTATTTTAGGTTTAGGTTTAGGTTTTAGTTTAGGTTTAGGTTTTAGGTTAGGTTTTTATTATTTAATTTTTTTATATAGGCATATGTTTTTTTATTTATTTTGTTTTAGGTTTCATTTAGTTTAGGTTTAGGTTTTAGGTTTTTTTTTAGGTTTAGGGTTTAGGGTTTTGGGGTTTTTTTTTTTTATAGGAAACCCCATGTAGAGTATTTTATTGCCACAAAAGAGAGTTATAAGATCCTTAAAGGGGATAAACAGGCTGCTCAGAGCTTTGAGTAAATCCCTATCTAAGTACATCAAAAGCAAAAGAAGGCATTAAAACAATCCATAGATACAATTAGATTAACATAAAAGCCAAAGGAAGATTAAATGCTTTCAATGCATGACACTATGGAGACAGAAGAGGACAAGAGAGAGGCATAATGTAAAGAAAGAAATTAGAGCAATTAAGGTAATAGACATAATGATCGAAAATAATAAAATCGAATGTAGAATTGTGATAGAAGGCTCACTTCACACCAGTTAAGATGCAAATATGTGCATCAAACTTGATAGGGTTACATCCTACTAAACCAGGGAGGTGAAATCATACATCATCATAGAACAAACAGTGAGAAGATAGGTTGTTGAAAGTCTTATGGGCTTTATAGATAAACAAAACTATATATATAATATAGAGAGGAAATTTGTAGAAAGATAAGGGGTCCCATGCGGAAAATTATCATCAATATAGTCACCACGACATGAGGATACTTATACATATGAAATTGGCCAGCATAAAAACCATCCACAAGAAAATAGTAGAAGAGGTAGCCTGCTGAAATCTTTCTAAGCAAGTCGATGAGCCTATAAGTAACACCATCCCAAACATATGATATATATATGAATCTCGGGGAGTACAACCAGAAGCAAGTCAAAAAAGCCCAATCATAGTAATGAGTGCATGTGAACAAACCCTTAATGATATCCATAATAGTAGTTAGTAATTTGTAAGGAAGATAACCCAACACCAATAACACCAAATAAAGATAGTATTGACTACGACATATTGGACAAAAAATCGGATAATCGATCAACAAACAACCAAGGCATGGCAAATGTCAGTACCACCCATTTAGACATTGCATTCAAGGAGATAGCACAAACTGTCATGGGAATAAATAGCAGTTAAAATAGACATTGCATTCCAAGGAGTCCTTATTTTTTAGGTTTCGATTTTTATTTTGTTTTTATTTTATTCTATTTTAGGTTTATTTCATTTTTATTTTAGGTTTAGTTTTTATTTTATTTAGATTTTTTATTTTACAGTTTAGTTCAGGTTTTTATATATTTTATTTTATCTTAGTTTTTATTTTTTGGGTTTTAGGGTTTAGGGTTTAGGATTTTTTTATTTGTTTCTATTTTTTTAAATTTTTTATTTTTTTTTAATTTAAGTAAACTAGTAGGTTTTAGTTTATTTAGTTTATTTTTTTATTTTTTTTTATTTAGGTTTATTTTTATTTTTATTTAGTTTAATTTATTTATTTTAGGTTTATTTATTTTTGTTTATTTTTTAGGTTTTGGTTTAGGTTTAGGTTTATTTTTAGTTTAGTTTAAAATTTTTTTTTGAACTTTTAGGTTTAGGTTTTTTATTTTTATTTTAGTTTAGGTTTAGGTTTAGGTTTTATTTTATTTGGTTTAGGTTGTAGGTTTTGATTTTTTGGTCTATTTTTAGGTATTATCTTTTAGTTTAGGTTTAGATTTATTTTTAGTTTATTTTATTTTATTTAGTTTAGGGTTTAGGTTTAGTTTTTTTTAGGTTTAAGTTTTATTTATTTTAGTTTAGTTTATTTTGTTTATTTTATGTTTAGGTTTTTTTTATAGTTTAGGGTTTAGGTTATTTATTTATTTATTTTTTGGATTTATTTTCAAGTTTATTTTTTTTAGGTTTATTTACTTTTTTATTTTACTTAGAGTTTTATGCCACCATCTTTCATGATCTTTGATGGCAGTGGAAACCCATGATAACACATTGCACACTTTAGAGTGGGTTGTTGCAACACCGGTGGCAGCAATGCACTCCTCTTTCGCCTTTTCATTAGCAATCTCTCAGGTATTGCATTTGATTGGTATGCTGAAATACCCAATGGTTCGGTGAAGACTTTTGCTGAGTTGAAGCACCTCTTCATCAAGATTTGCTTCTCAGTGAGGGTGGTATGGCGACCTCATTGTGAGAAACTCAATGTCCCCTGGCGATTACATTCTGGGTGATGAGCATGAAATGAACTGTCGAACAACATGCCATTGAAATTCTTCTCAAGAATATCCATGCCCAGTCGCCTTCATGTTTAAGGGCTTTACCATCAAAATATTCAAGACATTAATCAACAAGACGGCTAGCCTGCAAGAGGAAGCCAAACATTTGCCCTTTCATGACCAATCATCTAGGCCTAAGCCACAAAAGGTGTTTGAGAAGAAGCCAGATACAGTTCTATCAATGGATAGAGAAAAATAGCCAGCCAGAGTTTAGTATAAAAGACTACGAGCTTAGCAGCCTCCTTTGCCACCTCCTCTTCCACCACCTCGGCCATCATACCGGCCACCGCAGTAGCTACAATGACCATTTCCACCACCTCAGCAGCCTACCCAGTAGTGGTATTCATATTCATCACCAAGTAGCTACTTTCCACCTACTCTTATTGATAAATTGAATGAAGAAAGGTTGGCGTATCCGAAGGTAGCTACTACTCCACCTACCCAGTTATGTTAGAGTAATCCTTGGGGATACTTACCATCTTCTTAATACCAAAGAAGGTTAGGATATCTCCCTATCCTAAACATTTAAGAATATCATTTCTAAGATCAAGAAGCTTTCCTTGTAAGTGCTTGAAGTAGGTCAAACCTTCAACAAGGAAGGTTTACTAGTTGTAAGGACAACTTGGGAGGGTATACGCACCGACTCACCATACTTGCACGGGATAGCCGGTGCATAGCCACCATCCGAGTAGTAGTCCCTCCATCATTGCACTATCACCTCTTATTCTAGCTCCTCTTCTATTGGGGAGCATTTTTATGGATAAGGGCACTAAATCCCTTACTCTGCTTACTTTACTTATTATGTACCTCCACCCAAAGAAATTAATGAAGAAAGCTAATTTTACTTATATATTGGATGCTCTTGATTTTATTCTTATTGAAAAATCTCCAAGTCTAAATAAAAATAATAGCTCTAGTACTTTTGATTCTTTCCTTTCTTATTCAGAGTTATACTATCCTTCTCTTAATCAATCAGGTTCACCTTTTGAGATTGACTTAGAGTCAACTGACTCTGAGGATCCCATAAAAGAAGCTGTAGGTATGCCCATTGAGAAGGTAGAGCTTTCCATGAGCTCATCATTCCAAGAAGTCACTGAAGTCAATCTACATAGTGGAAAAGTTCTACCTCTTAGGGTAGCACCTCAGGATAAGGAAAAGCTAGTCATTGGTTTGAGTGAGCAGATAGCCCCTCCATAGAATGCTCCACCCATGGATATGCTTGTGGAGGATCAAACCAAAGTTGATTATAATGTTGCTCACTTTAGAAAGTTTCATTAAGTTTTATATTGACACCTTTGTCTTATCTAAAGAGATGAGGGAATCTCTAATCAATGCCTTACTTGATGAGATATGCTTAGCTGTGACCAATACTAAAGAGTAGGCATGCCACTGGACATCTTAGGTGTTACATTCATCGATGAAAACTTACTCCTATGGATGAATGAGCACAACCGCCTCTTTACATAATAATGGATGTTGGCAAATAAAAGCTATCCAGAGTTCTGGTTGACCCAGGTGTATTAGTCAACATTATTTGTCTAAGAACCCTTGCCTACTTGAGGATTGACATCTCCAAGCTCCAAAAAAAAGATGATGTTGAGAGGATTCAATGAACGAGGCGAGAGGACTATGTTGTGTTTATTTTTGGATGTATGGATTGGGGACACCACATCATAGGGGATACTTTTTTGAGGTGATGGGTATAACATTGAGATGATGTACTATCTTAAAAGATATAGGCATCACCTACAATAGACTTAATCACATAATAAGGACTCATAAGGCATGATGGATCTTGAAATGTACAGATTTTCCCCTACTTTACATGGATGAATAAAGTAGGGTTTATATTAAACAGGTTCTTAAGTTCTCTATGGAGGTAAGCCTCCATAGATAATTCTTTGGAAATAAAATTTCTTAAGAATACTCTCGATTAAAGTAGACAATTATCATCTCCAAAGATTTTAAGGTTAGACTATCAAAGGATTAGTTGTATTTGGAAAATCAATTGGGAAAGTTTAAGGAGAAGACTTATTTTTGGAATCCAAAATGAAATAAGTAAGAAACACTCATGATACTAGGTAGCCAAGTGGGCATTCCAATCTGTCCTATGGTTGGGCTTTATAATTTTGAAGTTGAGTAGATTTATATTTTTTGAGTTAAAATTTAATTAGATTACTAGGGCTTATAATCCACTAACACAAGGTTGTGAAAATTCCTAAAAGGTGAGGATTTATGCTGATAGCATGAAGGAAATAGCTCGAATACTAAATCTAGGGACCTTTAGTATGAGCTAAAGCATGACCTAACTCTAAGTGACAGGTGGGCATAAGGGTTTTACACAAAAGAGTGTAAAACTTCTAGATTTATCTGCGGTGGCTTCAACTATCTCCTCCTACGATTATAAAACCATGTATTCGGTCTTATTAATTGCAAGATAGTTGGGGTATTTATTTCATTTATAAAGTCCTAAACACACTCCCTAGAGACTAGAGCATGAGTGGTATGAGCATATGACATAATCTATAGATGCAAAATCTTTTCAAATTTTATTTCATTTTAGACACTTCATTTTGATAGAGGCTTTAGGATTTATTATGACTAAATGCATGATGAATAGGTTATGGGTAAGATCAGCTAGAAAAAGGTATTCTCCACCATAAAGGATGCCCTCACAGGTTAAGTATTCCTTTATCATGTAAGGATGGAGATCCTTCATGTTCAAGAGAGAAAGAATATGCATGCATGACATGAACGATACAACCATACAGCTAAGGTGTTGCTAAATATTTTAATTATCATATTTATGTCTTAGGCGTTATGATAAGGTTATGATTTGTTTAAAATTTAGCTATGATTAGTTGGGTAGAAAAGTTATTTTTTATCCTAAGAGCCTAATTGTATCCAAGCCACATAAAAGCTTAAATCATCTAAGAAAATGAAAATCATGTAATCTGTCTGTAAACATAATGAAATAATTAAATAAACTATCATAAAAGAATAAAAGCGGTGTGGTGAGTCATACAAGAGAGAAAATATGGTAGTAAGCTCTACCCTTATACAACCTCAAATATGAAAGAATAATTATAATTATATTAAATGCTATGGGGGTCTTCTTTCTTCATATCTCTATTTTTTCTTTGGTTCCTTCCTTGATTTGGATGGTGCTTGCTTCAAAGGAATCACAGGGCACCCCAGGATAAAGCCTTATAGCCACTGCTCATCCTAATCCCCCATAGCACTAATCCTGATTCCTATTACAAAAATTACATTTATGTCAGAAAAGTAAATCTAACTACACCTATAAAATAAAGGTTAGCTAAAAATACATATAATCCCAGGCTTGTATTTATAATTTTGACTAAGCACCTACAAGGATAACTAAGCCCTGTCTAACTTGGATTATGCTTAAGGATTTAAGCAACATGCAAAAGAGCATTACATTTATTTTTAAGCATCCCTTAAGCATAATCCCTTGAGAAAACATGATTTGGCTAATATTGGCCATCATCTCCATCTACAACATCCAATCTAAAATAATACATCATAAAACAAAACATACATCACATCATACACCATCTTAACTTAGATCTAGAAGTGGTGACTTAATTCTAATGTGTGTATTAAGGCATGTGTGGTAAGTCTTGTTAGGCATTAGTGTTATTTTTCTAAGTATAGAAGGATTTAACATGAAAGGATTTCACTTCAAGTAGTTTAATTGATTTGAGAATTTTAATTTGTGTTTTCTTTTGTTTCATTTGATTACACTTAGCAAATAAGTGTTATAAAGAGAGGAAAATAGGATTGCCTTCTTTCCTCCCTATCTTAAGTCACTTTCTAAAGTATATTAATTTGATTTAGTTCTCTTTAGTGAATGGCTTCTTAAATGATTTAATTAATCCTAAGTTTAGGTTCACTTTAAATAATCCTATTCAAAATGAAAGGCATCTTAAGATTAATTTAATTGAATTACTACCACATGACATATATTAAATAATTCCTTTCCATCACATGTAACATGCGTATGATTTAATCCTAAGTGTGTCTCTACATATTATTTTATTTTAGCATACTTAAATGATGAATGTAAGTGTATGTTTAGAATTTATATTTTATTTGATTGAATTATTTAACATATTAATTCAAAACTTTATCCAAATTCTTATACAAAATGGACATAAGAATGAAATTAAATGACTGTTGTTAAACTAGGAAAGTGAGATAATTAAATGACATCCTTGGAGCTAGCTAAAGCCTATTCTCGGGATGTCTAGACTATATACCCATTTGCATTCTAACATATGTAAATTCATATACATGAACATAGGAAGTAAGCTACAAATCATATGGATAATTAATTAAACCGCTTAGTCAATAATGAATGCATGTAATTTTAATGTATAATGGGATTTTCATTCACTAATCACATATACATATACATTTACAAAGATATATGAAAGTATGTGTCATTGTTAAACCAAGAAAGTGAGGTAATCAAATGATCTCATTGGGGCTAACTAAAGTCTCATATTCTCGGGATGTCCAGACTATATACTTGCTTTTATTGGACACACATGGATGTATACATTAATGAGGGAAAAGAAAACCATGCAAAAATTGTATATATATTTTTTTGATTAAATTGTTTATATATATGAATTAAAGCTTTATCCAAATTCTAATGTTGAAATACATAAGAATGAAATCAAATGGGTATGTGTCATTGTTAAATTAGGGAAGTGAGGTAATCAAATGTCCTCCTTGGGGCTAGCTAAAGCATTGTGTTCTCGGAATGTCTAGACTATATACCCATTATAATTCAATCTTATATAAATCAACACATAAATAGATGAAAGAGAACTCAACATTCATATACTTAAGCTATAAGCACATACATTTCATATGTAATTATAACTACCATCATAACACATTATTATTCATTTATATGCTTTTGAAAAATACATTTGGATTTAATAGTGATAATAGCCATGCATATATTAAATTAAATCAACACATGCAAGCTTACATAAAGGAAATCCATTTTATTTTCCTTGATTTTGAAATGATGGATGGATGAATTCAAATGACATGCATCTGATTAATTCAACCAAACTAGTTCTTAAGGATAATCAAATCAAATAAGATTATTTAAACCAAACCAAAGCTTCTTTATTAGTTAAGTTTTGGATTTGATTTGATTTAAAGAGGAGAAGAGAAATCATCACTTGTTGTTTTACACCCATTCCCATAATAGTGATTTGATTTAATTTAAGGAAATGTAATTAAGTTGATTTTATGGTTTAATTAAGTTAAACTCTTACTTACATGAATTAATTACCCTTGCCTATGTCACCTTAAAGTAATTAACTAAATAATTATGAGCCAACATAACATGCATGGAAAATAAACTTGCAATGATCCTAGGAAATAAAAAGGGCCTAATGCAATTGGCTCATGATTAATAGTTAATTAGATTAAGGGACTTAATTAATTACTCTTATGGTTTTCCCATACATGTGGACTAACCATAACTTCATTAAACTCCTTTAGGTTATTAAACACTTAAAGATCTATCCCATGATTTAATTAATTAAGGTCTGATGTGATTATGATTTTAATTTGATTAAGTGATTTAATTAATTAGTTAAATCTTAATTAATTACATTTTTTTAAAAAAGGGTGAAATGAACTTAGGGAAAGGGGTCCGAACCCTATTCCTTAGTTCACTTACCGTTGATCAATGATTAATAAACTTAGTTAACCAATTTATTATTGTTCATGGAATTAATTAATCATTAATTAACTTAAAAGAGTAGTTAAGGTTTAATTAGTCAATTTTCTTAATTAATTGAGCAATAAATCCCAAGAAAATCATGGGAGGTAGAGGCCATCCTTTTAAATTAACCCACAAAATTTGAGATTAATTGCTCAAGTAGTTAATGAATAATTAAGCTAATTAATTTTGCTATTAAACTTTAATTAAACATTAATTATTATTCAAAATTAATTAAGTTGATTTCTAGTTAATTATCATCTAAAATACCTTTAAAATGAGTATTTATTTGCATTTTTTTATTTATCTATGATTTTTTATGATTTTTACAAGTTTTAGCCATTAATAATGAATAATTAAGACTAATCTTGTTGGTGCCACATGGTGCGCTGACGCGGCACACTTTTGGACCCAACGATGTCTAGACTATATACCCATTTGCATTCAAACATATGTAAATTCATATACATGAACATAGGAAGTAAGCTCCAATTCATATGGATAATTTATTGAACCAATTAGACAATTATGAATGCATGCAATTTTAATGTAAAATGGGATTTTCATTCACTAACCACATATACATATACATGTACAAAGATAAAGGAAAGTATGTGTCCTTGTTAAACTAAGGAAGTGAGGTAGTCAAATGACCTCCTTGGGGCTAACTAAAGTCTTGTATTCTAGGGATGTGCAGACTATATACTTGTTTTTATTGGACACACATGGATGTATACATAAATGAGGGAAAAGAAAACCATGCAAAAATTGTATATATTTTTTGATTGAATTATTTATATATATGAATTAAAGCTTTATCCAAATTCTAATGTTGAAATACATAAGAATGAAATCAAATGGGTACGTGTCATTGTTAAACTAGGGAAGTGAGGTAATCAAATGTCCTCCTTGGAGCTAGCTAAAACCTTGTGTTCTCAGAATGTTCAGACTATATACCCATTATAATTTAATCTTATATAAATCAACACATGAATAGAGGAAAGAGAACTCAACATTCATATACTTAAGCTATAAGCACATACATTTCTTATGTAATTATAACTAGCATCATAACACATTATTATTCATTTATAAGCTTTTGAAAAATACATTTAGATTTAATAGTGATAATAGCTATGCATATATTAAATTAAATCAACACATGCAAGCTTACATAAAGGAAATCCATTTTATTTTACTTGATTTTGAAAGGATGGATGCATGAATTCAAATGAGATAAAAAATTTAACATGATCAGAATGAGGACAATCAAATGATTCATTCAACCAAACTAATTCTTAAGGATAATCAAATCAAATAAGATTATTTAAAGCAAACCAAAGCTTCTTTATTAATTAAGTTTTGGATTTGATTTGATTTAAAGAGGAGAAGAGAAATCCTCACTTGTTGTTTTAAACCCATTCCCATAATATTGATTTGATTTAATTTAAAAAAAAGGTAATTAAGTTGATTTTATGGTTTAAGTTAAACTATTAATTACATGAATTAATTACCCTTGCCTATGTCATCTTAAAGTAATTAACTAAATAATTATGAGCCAACATGACATGCATGGAAAATAAACTTGCAATGATCCTAGGAAATAAAAGGGGCCTAATGCAATTGACTCATGATTAATATTTAATTAGATTAAGGGACTTAACTCTTATGGTTTTCCCATACATGTGGACTAACCATAACTTCATTAAACTCCTTTAGGTTATTAAACACTTAAAGATCTATCCCATGATTTAATTTAAGGTGATTATGATTTCAATTTGATTAAGTGATTTAATTAATTAGTTAAATCTTAATAAATTTCATTCTAAAAATGGTGAAATGAACTTGGGAAAGGGGTCCCAACCTATTCCTTTAGTTACTCTATTGAAGAATGACTAATAAACTTAATTAACCAATTTATTACTGTTCATGGGATTAATTAATCATTTGTTAACTTAAAAGAGTAGTTAAGATTTAATTAGTCAATTTTCCTAATTAAGTGAGCAATAAATCCCAAGAAAATCATGAGAGGTAGAGTTCATCCCTTTAAATTAACCTACAAAATTTAAGATTAATTGCTTAAGTAATTAAGGAGTAATTAAGCTAATTAATTTTGTAATTAAACATTAATTATTATTCAAAATTAGTTAAGATCATTTTTAGTTAATTCTCCCTTGAAATACCTTTAAAATGAGTATTTATATTCATTTTTTAATTTATCTATTATTTTTTATGATTTTTAGAAGTTTTAGCCATTAATAATGATTAATTAAGCCTAATCTTGTTGGTGCCATGTGGCGCACTGATGCGGCACGCTTTTCACGTGGTGTCACAGGATTGGCTACTTAAAATTTATCAGACTCTATGCCTACGTGGTTGCGACGGATGCGCTTTCTTGTTCGTCGTTCGATCTAAGATCGGACCACTATGATTAATCCCATAACTTAATAGGATTAAATCAGATCAATCTAGTAGATATAATCATGATTATTCATTCTAATCACGCGGAACATACGGTGCGTGATCTAACGTCACGTGAGTGATGGAGAATAGAGTCTGCCCGCCATTATTCACTTGATCTAAGCTTACTCAAGCTCGGATCAACTCTAAAAGGATCCCACACCTTCACGACATTGGTCGGAGGGGATCTAACGGTCAAGATCACACAAGATGCAAGTTTTCTTCAAAAAGCTCCAACCCATTTTTGACTAAGGATCAGTTTTGGAAGCATACCTCATCGAAGCTCAAGATCGATGGCTCGAATGATTGAGGAAGCTTCATCTAGTGGAGATGAAGCCCTATTGAGTAGCAATTGGATCAATTCCTTGATGTTTGCTTGGAAGGCCATGAACCGAAGATTTAGTTCTCGACTTTAATCGAAGTCCCACCTTTGGTGCTCGGTAAGCTTGGGAGATGATTCGTTCTTTCTTGATGAGGCCCAGGGAAGGTGCGTGCAAAGTTAAATTGAGTTTGATGAAGAAATCTAGAATTTAGGTCAGAAATGGGAGTGTCCTATTTCGGGATGGATGGGAATGGCATTTTTCGATCGAGGAATGAGCTTGGGAGCTTAAGAAATGACTCTAGCGGCTCATCTTGGGTAGCTAGGGTTGTAAGGAATGATTTTTGTGTGTGTTTGAGTGGAAATGAGGGGGTGTATACCCCCCTTCATGTTGATCAGACAGTTGGATTTGGTTTGGCTTCTAGTGGTCATCCAACTATCTTAGAAAATCATGGGTGGCAGGTAGGAGGTGAGTTAGCTCGGCTTGGTTAGTTGAAGGTATGGAGGTGGCTGCCAAGGAGGAATCATGGGTGTCCTATGGGTTTCAAATGCTCCAATGGGGAGGGGAAGGCAATTTCATCTCCCATGGGTCATGGACGACCCAACCACCCATTGGGTAAAGTTGGCCAGTGTCCTAGGTGCTTAGGTGGACCATTGGAAGAGTACCAAGTGGCCAAGAAATGGAAAAGACCACTTACATGGGTGATTTGTCTCATGTGATGCCCTTTAACCAAGGGTAGAATGATCATTTGGCATGAGATTTAATTTAAGTAGATTTGAAATGAGCCAAAAGTGGGTTAGCCCAAATTTCAAGTCAATTGGAGTTGATTTGGTTAGGTTTGGCTCAATTTGACTCATTTAGGTTAAATTGGGTTAGGTTGGGTCAAGTTGACCAATTGGTCAAATTGAGTCAAACTAAGGGTTGGGTCAAGTTCATATGATCATTTGGGATGTTTTGGTTCAATTAGTTTGGTTTAGTTTGGCTCATTTGAATTCATTTGGGTCAAATGGGTTAAGTTGACCAATTTGACCAAATTGGCCAAATTGGCTTTGATTGGTTATTGGTTTGGGTTTAGTTGACCAATTGAAGATGATTGTGGGCTTTAGTTTTAATTAATTTGGATTTGTTTTTGATTTAGGCCAACTTGAACCTTTAGGTCAATTTGAGCTAAGTAGGTTGATTGGGTTCAATTGCTTTGGTCAAGTTCAACAATGAATTTGAAGTGAACTTGAGCCATTGGTTACAATTTGGTTTATATTTTGATTCAACCTAATTTGATCTTTTAGGTCAATTTGGGTCAACTTGGATCAAGAGGGCCAATTGGGTTTGTGACTCAATTGAAGGTTAAGTCATATTCAAATATTGATTTTGATTTGGTATGAATCATTGGTTTTAAGGGATTTGGCTTAGGTAGCAATTTGGCTAGTTTGAGTTCATATGGCTTAAGGGATTGAATTGGTTTGACCCAATTTGTGATAATTGATCAACCTAGGGTGATCAACAATCATGATGGGAGGTTTTGATGGGCTTGGTTCAATCCAATTTGGGTAGGATTAGAACTTGGCTCAAATAAGTCAAATTGGCCACTTTGGGTCAAGTGGACCAACTGGGTTTAGTTGGCTTGATATTGGTTTGTGTTGATTTAGTTGAGTTTATCTGTGCATTTTGGATTGATATATAAATTCAATTGTAATTGGCTTGGGTTCAAACGGGTTTTGGTTCATTTGAACATTTCAAGTCAAAAGGGTTAAGTTGGGTTTGATGTGGGTTGATTTTGGTTTGGCTTGATGATTATAGATTTTATTTATATTTGTGAATAATATTGAAGGTATGATTGATTCATGATAAAATCAATTGAATTTGAATTTTGGAATGAAGGAATTTGACTAAGTCCATAGAGTTGGGTCCTATGGTGTTAGTTTGGATTTTGATTTGGTTTGATTTAGTTTTGATAATTTAAATATATATTTCATTTAAATTTGTGAAGATGATTGAAAATATGATTGATTTGTGAGTGATTTGGATTAAGATGGCAAAGTCCATGGGATAGGTCATATGACTTAGGAAGTGTTTTGATT
The DNA here is from genome assembly GCA_021442155.1 of Cymbidium sinense. Lineage (NCBI taxonomy): Eukaryota > Viridiplantae > Streptophyta > Magnoliopsida > Asparagales > Orchidaceae > Cymbidium > Cymbidium sinense. Next base: position 265,877,187 of record CM038214.1, on the reverse strand, counting down.
TAATTTAATTTAGTTTGATTTAGTTTTGATCATTTTAATGTAGATTCGATTTATATTTTGGAAGATGATTGAAGATATAAATTTGTTATGAGAAAATCAATTGATTTGGATTAAGATTTGGCTAAGTCCATGGGATAGGTCATATGGCTTAGGAAGGGTTTCAAGTATGGATTTGATCATGAGCTTTAATCATTTGGTTTTAAAATTTTGGTTTGGATTTGGATTTGAATTTGATGTTCGAATTGAACTTGAGGTTTTGTTTGAGAAGGTGAACATGGATTGGATTTGGGTTGTAGGGTAGGTGGATTATCCTAATCCCTAAAGCATAAGCTAATCCTATGGTTAACCCTTCTATGTCTTTAGGCTTAGGTTAAGTGTTTACCTAATTGTTAGAAGTGTCTTATGACTAGGGAAGTCTTAGTTTCTAAGACTCTAAGTCTAAGATGGGAAGATTGAATCCGTACTCCAAAAGTGAAGTCAACAGGCCTTAGGCTCCATAGTGTTGCCCTTGGAGATAGATGATTAGAAGACCGAAGCCAAGTTTCACATTATAGACTCGAATACATCTTTCGATGCTTTGCTTGGGAGACCATGGATACGTAAGGACAACATAGTTCCATCCTATCTACATCAGTGTATGAAGTTTGTGAGAGGTGGGATTGTCTATTGTGTCAAAGGAGATCTCAAACCATTTATAGTTCATGAGATCGACATATATGAGGATGTGACTTACTACCTCCCTCAAAATCAACAAGTCTATTCTGGGAAACTTGGCCAAATTTTAAAAAATAAAAGAAAAGAAAAAGAAGAGAAAAGAAAAAGAAAAAAAGAAAATGAAAAAAAAATGGAGTGAAATAGACTTGGAGGAGGAAGTGGAGCGACATTAGACATTCATTACTTCATTGAATATATGGGTAGGATGACCTAACCTCCACCAGGCTGAGGAAGAGGACAATTCAGAAACAATCCTAGGAGTGGAAAACCTCCTTATTAGCCACCCAATAGAAGATAAGTCCCAGCTACCTGGAGCACACTTGCTATCCATATAGACTTATAATCTAGATCATAGGATGAGTCTTATATGGTTAGCACACCAACCAACTCTTCTCAGCAGTAGATTCCCTTGGAGGTGACACTTGAGCCAGATAGCGATGAAGATCGGGCTCCAAAGCAAAGCATATAGTTATCCAAGTCTATATGTGAAATAGCTATGCATCAACTAGGAACCTTAGCTCTAACCCCACTTTCCTCTTAAAAAGTTAAGGGTTTGGTAGTGAAGGAGATGCCTAAGTCATCCATAGGTGTGAAGACACAAAGGTTATTTCTGGGAATATCATCTTCAAGTCAAGAAGTTGATGTAGAATTGTAGCATGATTCATATAAAGATTTAATAGAATTACCTTTTGATTAGTACTTACCATGTGTTCATAATTCAGTAAAGAGATAATTTTGAAGTCAAAGATGCACCACCAGAGTTCAAAGAAGAGATCAAGTCAACCATCGAAGAGCTCAAAGAAATTAACTTAAGAACTGAAGAAGATCTAGGCCCGACATACATTAGTTCTTTGTTGGATGAAATTGAAACCAATGACTTAGTTAAGCTATTGACTGAGTTAACGGACTGCTTTGCATGGAGTTATGAAGAGTTGCCTAGATTGGCTCCTTATGTAGCGGTCCATAAACAAGCAATAGAGCCTACTACTAACCCTATCAAGCAAGCTCCTAGACCCATGTGATTAGACATAGAACAATAGGTCATTTATGAACTCAAGAAACTAATCGATGTTGACTTCATCAGGGAAGAAAAATATCCTACTTGGTTAGCCAGCGTCATCCTAGTTAAAAAAAAGAATGGCTAAATTCATATATTCATCAATTTTAGGGATTTAAATAAGGCATGCCCAAAAGATGAATTTCCACTACCAATCCTAGAGCTGATGGTGGACATTGCCTCATCTCATGCAGTCTTCTCTTTCAAGGATGGCTCATCTAGATATAACCAAATAAAGATGGCCCTTGAAGATGAAAGAATCACTTCTTTTAGAACCCTGATCAGAATCTATGCTATAAGGTCACACCCTTCAGCCTTAAAAATGCCGGTGCTACATACCATAGGGCAATGACTCAAATCTTCGATGAACTCATTCATTATCAGGTTGAGTGCTATGTTGATGATCTCGTGGTAAAAAGTAGAGAAAAGGAAGACCATCTCTTTGACCTGAGAGTAGTTTTCAAATAATAAAGAAAATTTAATCTCAAAATTCCTTAGGTTTGTTGTCCGACATCAAGAATTGAAATTGATTCATCGAAGATCAAGGCAATATTAGAAATACCACCCCCTAAAAGTTTAACTCAACTCAGATCATTCTAAGGGCAGTTGGCATATCTAAGACACTTTATATCCAACTTATCGAAAAGTTTTCAGCCATTCTTAGCACTTATCAAAAAGGATGCCAAGTTCAAGTGAGATGACAAGTGTGAGCATGCCTTCAAAGACATAAAGCATTACCTAATGACACCACCGATTCTACACTGCTTTACACTACTATGTTAGATTGCTCTCTTGGTGCTTTTTTATCCTAAACCAATGACAAAGGGAAGGAAAATCCACTCTACAACCTCAGCCATCATCTAATCCATGCTAAGGCTAATTATCCACCCATTGAGAAGCATTGCCTAGCTTTAATCTTTGCATCCAAAAAGGTACAACACTACATGCTTCCTCAAAAGGTGAACTTAATCTCTAAGATCAATCCACTATAGTATCTCATGGCATGGCTGATGCTATCCAGATGGTTGGTATGGTAGTTCATGATTCTCTCACAATTTGACACTACCTTTGTACCCCTCAGTGCGGTGAAAGGATAAGCACTAGTAGATTTCTAAGCAACACACCCACTTCTTGCATAGTGATGATCTCCCTGATGAATAAATCATGAGCTTAGGGGATATTAACATTCATCCGGAGATGTACTTTGATGATGTAGCTTCCTCTCAAGAGGAGAAGAACCATAATCTACTATTCTAGTAAAAGTAGGGGTAGGAATAGTTTTCTTAATCCGGACAGCGATGTGATGAGATTCTTATATAATCTGTCCAATCCTTGCACTAATAATGAAGCTGAATATGAGGCTCTGATTATCGATCTGGAGTTAGCCGTTACTCTAAGCATCCAGAACATCAACATCTCTAAGGATTCTCAGCTAGTTATCAATGAAATCATTAGGTCCTATAAAGTTATAAAGCCTAAGCTCCATCACTACCATAAGTATGCCATGGAGTTATTTGCCCAAATCCCAGAGGTTACCATTTATAAGATTCCTTGAGGAGAGAATGCCATAGTGTATGCTTTTGCTAAGCTTTCCAAGGAGTTGGCATGTTTGGAGGATGAGTCTATATCAATAAAGGTCAAAAATAGACAAGCCTTATCCCTTATTAATATTGAACTCATCAAAAAGTACTCTCTTGAAGGGGAGGTTGTCATTCCCAAGAAGGACGAAGAGTTAGATTGAAAGCAACCATTCATGGATTACCTAAATAAAGGCAAACTACCTCAAGAGAAGTCCCAAGCCCATTAGATGAAGTAAAGAGAACTTTCATATGCTCTTATGGAAGGTGTCTTGTATCGATGGCCTTTCGATCATATGTGGTTACATTATTTAGATAAGCATGAAGCCCATAAGATCGTGATTGAGGTACACTCAGGATTATGTGTAGCCAATGAATCCAATCCAAAGATGAAAGCCAAGATTACAAGACTAGGATACTACTGGCCATCGATGATCAAAGATTGCATGGATGCAGCTAGGCGATGCCACCAAATGTCAAATACACGGTGTGGTCCTACACCAACCACCCAACATTCTACATCCTACATTGGCCTCTTGGCCATTCGAGTGTTAGGGTACCGACATAGTGGGTCCAATTAATCCTCCTTCTTCTAAGGGTCATCAATTTATCTTAGCTGCTACTGACTACTTTTCCAAATGGGCGAAGGTGATTCGCTTAGAGAGGTCATAGCTCAGCTTGTACTCTAATTTTTTATATCATATCTGAGTATCTCGATGAATATTGTATTCAAGAGAATTGAGATTAATAACTTTGCTCGGAGACACAACATAGGTTTGAGATATTCTACAATCAACTACCCGAGGGAAAATGGCTTAGCAGAAGCTTTCAATAAAACTCTCATCCAAATACTGAAGAAGACACTCGACAATAACAAGCGATAGTGGCATGAGTATTTAGTGGAAGCTTTGTGGGCCTACCACACCACATATAGAACTCCAACTCAGTCTATTCTTTTCTTCTTAGTATATGAGTTTGAAGCCGTTCTACCATTAGAAGTCCAACTCCCATCACTAAGGATAGCTGTGGGTAGCAAGATCACAACAGAGCTGAGTGCTAAGTTGTGGTTAGAAGAGCTTGAAGGTTTGGTGGAGAGACTCCAACGGACATGCCAAAACCTCGAGTTGCATAAAGCTAAAATGATTCAAGCTCACAACAAGTTGGTCCATCCTAGAGCTTTTCAAGTAGAGAGCTTATTTAGTTCTAAGGAGACCGATTGTTGCCCATGTAGATGGGAGGAAAGTTTGAACCCAGGCCCTTTTGCTATAGAAGGCCTACCAAGGAGGATCTTACACACTTATTAATCATAAGGAGAGCTAAATTCTTCCAATCAAGCGAGATCTACTTAAACAAAAATTATCATCAATGAAAATTCTATTTCAAATTCAATCTCTTCCATGTTGAAAGTATTCTTGTTTGTGAATCGACCACGATGTATTTAGGGTAGGTGTAAGGAACCCGAGCGGCATCCTATCCTTCATCGACACAATACAAACAAAAACTACACATAAACATATAAAATAAATACATATCTTTTTATCTCGGCTACTAAGTTGAGATAATGCCAACGACACTCACTCTAGCTTTTAGAGGTCACATGATGTGCTACCAGTGTGTCACCTAGTGGTCTTCTTGCTTTGGAGGATGTAAGTGCCTTTCCTTTCCTTCCTTTGGCCACTACACACACCAGCCTTTGTTTTAGTGTTGACCTCATTTTTAAGATGAGCTCTCAACCCCTCCATCTTAGACATAAGACTTCTCTTGGATTTTAAGAGTTCCTTAGTCTTAAGACACATCTAGTAAAACTCCAAATAAAACCTAATCCTAGAGACTTAGAAGAGTTATCCATAGGAATAGGTCATGCCTTAAGGTGTTAAAATTTTCACCTAGTTTGAACCACATTCCTCACTTCCTTCTTTCAAGTCAAACTCCAAATCAAATCAACATCAAACCTAAATCAATTCCAGCTTAATTGATTTTCTCCAAACTCAAATCAATGCCACATGATTGAAACCCATGATTAAAAATTATGATTGAAATCCAAAATTCAATTCCAAGTTCAAAATCTTTCATAAGTCCTTTATTTCCCTCTTAAGGACTTAGCCTAAATCATCTTCAAATCAATTCAAACTCATGAAATTTTTCCATAACCCATTTATATTCTCATTTATATTCACATATATAAATGAAATATAAATTCAAATCAATCAAACTAAACCCAAAATTCAAATCCAAATTCTCAAATCTTTTCTAAGTCACCTTGATTTTCTCTTAAGGACTTAGCCTAGTTCATGTTCAAATCACTTCAAACTCATGAAATTTTATCATAACCCATTTATATTCTCATTTATATTCACATATATAAATGAAATATAAATTCAAACTAACAAAACTAACTCAAAAAAATCAAACTCAATTCATCAAAATCCAACCTAAGCCTTTCAAGTCAAATTCTTGAACTTAGCTAAATCAACTTCAAATCAAGCCAAACTCTTGATTTTTTCTTCATGATTCAATCAACCCTTCAATCATGAATTCAAATATAAATACAAACTTCAATCACTTAACCAAAACTCAATTCAAAAAAAAAAGCAAGCCAACTTGAAATTGTCAAATGAGTCAAAACCCATTTGACTTCAAACCACTGCAAGTGGATTTATATTTCAATCATAAGTCTATATAGTTCAATCAAACTTAAATCAAGCTTTGACCAAGCCATTTGACCCATAGGCTCACTTGAAAGTGACCTAAAGTACCCTTATGAGCCAAATTCCAATCCAAATCAAATTGGATTTAACTAAGCCTAAGCCTCTAATCATGATCAACAATCATCATGAGATGATCACTCAAATTGGGTCAAACCAAGTCAAACCTAAGGGTTGATCAAGTCAACACATAGCCAAAATGAAGCCCAACATAGCCAAAATCCATCATAGGCCAAATTGATTGAAACTAATGATCTAAGTTCATTCATGATCGATGTTTGAACTTAGCCAAGTCAACATTTGAGCTTTGTAAATTAGCCACTTGACCCAAGTTGACCCAACTTGACCTAAAAAGTCAAAATGTGTGAAAACTTAATCTAAGCCAAATTGATTGAAACCAATGGGTCAATTTCATCCCAAAATGATTATTGAACTTGACCAATGCCTCAATTGACCAACTAGACCTAACCTAGCCCGATTGACCTTGAACCTTAGTTGACCTAAAGGGTCATATTGAGCCAAATTCAAACTTAACCAAAATTGATTGGAAACAAAATATCTAATTCATATGACCAACTAAACTAAACCAACCCATGACCTAACAAATAGGTCAAATGGGTCAATTGGTCAACTTGGCCCACTTGACCTAAATGAACTCAATTGAACCAAATTCAAACCTAAACCAAAAAATCAAACCAAACCAAAACTTTTCAAATGGTCATATATGACAACCCTTAGTTTATTTGACCCAAGTTGACACATTTTGACCTAAATGGGTCAACATGAAAATCACATCAAACCAACTCCAAATTCAATGAAACTTGGCCAAACCTATTTTCTTATCATACCAAACATGCCAAAACTGAAATCAAGGTCAAATGACCATCTTACCCCTAGTCCATAGGGTAACCCAAAATCAAAACCACTTGGAATTTGGTCAATTCCTTTTCATAGACACTTGGCATCCTCTTAGTGGACCGAATGGTCACTAATAGACCTAGTGCACATGACCCATTGGGTTTGGGTCAACCAAAATCAACCCAAACATAAAACTGACCACATGCCTTGAAATGGAGCACATGGGATCCTCCTTCCACTTGAATTAAGCATATGGGAAGTTCACCATTCCACTTCTTAGGCCAAACCGAATACAAGGACATCCAAAATGGCCTAACAAACTCATGGCATAAGCTCAATTAGATCAAAATGGCAAGGAGGCTTGCGGCCATCCAATCCTTCAAGGGGGAGATATACTCCCCCTAATTCAACTGAATCTACACTCTCCCTAATTTGATTGAAGCATAGGAACTCAGAGCAAGCCTTAGCTACTCTTCCCAAGCTTCCTAGAGAGAGTTTGAACTTCCCATTTCTCGATTTCTCAAGCTAAAAATAGGGGAAGAAAACCAAAATCCAATCTCACTCCACACTTAAAACCAATTCATTCCCTGGGACCCCAATCAAACTTGTCCAAGCTTTTTCCCAAGCTCCAAAGGCAAGAGGGGTGCTAGTTCGATCAAAACCGTAAGGAGTTCAAGGTGGAGTTGGCCTCTAGAAGCACCCACAAAATCTCAAGACCTCAAACTCTCAGCTTCTCCACTAGGAAGCTTCTCCAAATCGGCTAATGATCACCTCCAATGAGGTAAACCATTTTTCCAAGCTTAATCAAGCCATAGTGTGGAGCTCCATGATAAACTAGCCATTGGATATGATCTCCATTATATGATGAAGGTGTGGGCTAAATTTTAGCCCAATTATCGGCTCATCATAGATGGTGGGAGAGCCATCTCTCCAATAAGGATGAATCTCTAGTCATCCATCCATGCATATTGGATGGACGGCCAACATTAAAACATGTAGCACCCATGGATTTACCCTTTAGAACCATAACTTTAATCTCAACTGTCTGATCCTTGATCGGATGGCGGAAAGCCGTCGTTGATGCGTTCGATGTTTACAAGTTAAAGGCCCAATCCCATCGCACGTGGAAGCGCATACATCATGGCCAGCATGACCGATATTAAATACTTAATTAGGCTATTTAAATATTTTAATTAATTATGGAAATTTCTAAAATTCATATCTATGTTTAAAAAAATCAGAAAACTTTGAAATAAATTGTATTGGGTAGATAATTGAATATAGAATATTCTAAAAATGGTTATAATGAATTTTGAATAGTTTTTTCTTTAAATTTAGGTTTTATCAGGAATGTTAATTTGCTAATTACCCTCTAATTACTCCACTGATTAATCCTGAACTTCTTGTTCTTAAATAGTGGGTTGACTCCTACCTCTCCTAATATTCTTGGAATTTATTGGAGGCTTAATTAGGGGAATTGCTAATTCATTCCTTAATCACTCTCTTAATGTAAGTAGGCTTAATTAAGGGCATAAATAGTGGTTTAATGCTCTAATTGAGTTAATCAAGTTTTGATTAAGTGAATGTGAAGTTTAGGGAATAATTTTAGGATGCTTTCCTTAAGATATTCCTTAAACCCTCTTTTCTTTCTCAATCCAACCTTAATTAAGGGTTAATTCAATTTTAACCCCTTAATTAATTTCATAAAATTCTAAAACTTTTCAAAACTCAATCAATCTATCTTGAGTAGATGCTTAGGTGTTCAATAACCTAAGTACAATTAAGGAAATCAAAATCCAACTCACATGTGTGAGGGGGGTTATGAAATTACTTAAGTTAAACCTCTTAGTTTAATTAATCATTAATCATGAGCCAAATGCATTAGGGCCTTTTATTACTAAGTGCATTGCTGATTTAAATTCCTTGTGTGGTTCTATGTCATCTCATTGGCTCATAATTATTTGATTAACTATGCTAAGGTGGTATAGGTAAGGGGTAATTAAAATTCTTAATTTATACCTTAACCTAAGTAACACATAAAAATTCATCTAATCACCTAAAAATTAAACTAAAATAACCAACATATGTGGGAATGGGTTAGGAATAGCAAACTCACCTCACATTTCTCAAATTAAATCAAACTCAAAATAAAATCAAACCTTCTTTAAAAATAATTTTATTTGCTTTAAGCTATCTTATTTCATAAGATTGTCTTTAAGAATTAATTAAGGTGAATGTGTTTACATGCTTTCATAACTTTATTTCTTTCCTAACATACTAAATGTGTATGTCATATTAATTTCATACATTCATGCTTTCCAAAAATCAAATCCAAAAATGAAATGTTTTCTTTATGTAAAATTGCATGTTTTGGTTAAAGTAAAATATGAATGGCTATTATCACTATTAAATTCAAAACTATTTTCAAAATCTATATATCAAATATCCAAAATTGAAAGTATGCTACTTATGATTAGTTATGAGCTTGCATGTGGATATAAGTATGAAGACATGCATAGTGTAGTCTTCCTTCTAATTTCTTTTAGTATGGTTTTGAATAGGATTTTGAAAAGTGTATAGTTCTTTTCAAAATAACATAACACTTGCCTAATTCCCTTCCTATTCATTCCTATGCTATTACTTAAGAAGGGTATCTACACTTGCACATGTAAATTGCATAAACTAAAATAAATCAACCAACACAAACTTTTTGCATCTTTCTTTTCCCTTCATTTCTTTTGTACATATACTTTAGGGTTTAGGTGTTAATGTTTAGGCTTTAAGGTTTAGTGTATTTTAGGTTTAGGGTTTTGGGTTTAAGGTTTTGGGTTTAGGGTTTAGGGTTTTAGGTTTTTCGATTTTAGTGTTTAGGGTTTAGGGTTTAGGGTCTAATGATAGATTTAGGGTTTAGGGTTTAAAGTTAGAGTATTTTTATTTATTTTTATTTATTTTTATTTGTTACATTTTTTTTTAATTTATTTTTATTTATTTTATTTTTAGGGTTTAGGGTTTAGGGTTTAAGGTTTAGGTTTTAGGTTTAGGGTTCAAGTTTTAGTTTAGGGTTTAAGGTTTTTGTTTTTTTTAAACAAATTCATATTCAAGATTTCTTCTTTTGATTTCATCAACCAAGTAGCACACCAAGTTTTCTAAGACATAGCGACAACATTGATAAAAAATGGGCATGTCATGAATAAAACCCTAGATAACTAGAACTGTGTTTACTGTAAAGACACAATTCCATAAGAAGTATATTGGATCAGCCGTTCTTCAATTTCTTTAGTTCCCATCAGAACCAACCTGACCTCTCAAGTTGCGGGATCCACCATCATATCCCAGATCTCTCCCTCTGCCACCACCACGGCTGTAACCTCCATTGCTCTTGGGCCATAACCACCACTACCACCTCACCATATCCACCAACTTTAGATCCCCACCATTGATAGCAGCCCCTCTACCTTTGTCTCCATCGCCAGATCTAGATTGAGCCTTGTTGACAGTGATGTTCCTGCTATAAAGATTCTGCTCATTCTTAGAGTTTAGGTTTAGGTTTAGTTTATTATGTTTTAGGTTTATTTTTAATTTATTTACTTTAGGTTTAGGTTTAGGGTTTGGGGTTAGGGTTAGGTTTTACGATTTAGGTTATGGTTTATTATTTAGGATTTAGGGTTTAGGGGTTAGGGTTTTAGGATTTATGCTTTGAGTGTTTAGGGTTTAGGGTTGAGGTTTAGGGTTTAGGGTTTAGGGTTGTAGGCTTAGTGTTGTAGGTTTAAGCTTTAAGGTTTAGGGTTTAGGGTTTAGGGTTTAGGTTTAGGTTTAGGGTTTTTTTGAAAAAATTAAAAACTAGTAGGTTTAGGTTTATTTGGTTTATTTTAATTATTTTAGCTTATTTTATTTTTTATTTTTTATTTTATTTAGGTTTTTTTTAGGTTAAGGTTTATTTTTAGTTGAGTTTTATTTTTTTTAGGATTTTTTTTTTATTTTAGGTTTAGGTTTAGGTTTTTATTTATTTTTTGTATAGGTTTTAGGTTTTTATTTTAGGTTTATTTTTAAGTTTTATTTTTTTAATTTAGGTTTACGTTTATTTTTAGTTTATTTTCTTTTATTTAATTTAGGTTTAGTTTATTTTAGGTTTAGGTTTATGTTTTATTTAGTTTAGTTTAGTTTATTTTGATTTAGGTTTAGGTTTATTTTATTTTATTTTTATTTTAGGTTTATGGTTTTTTTTAGTTTAGGGTTTAGGTTTTATTTTTTGGTTTTACTTTTAGGTTTATCTTTTAGGTTTAGGTTTTTATTTAGTTTTTATTTTATTTTATTTTTATTTTACATTTAATTTTTATTTAAGTTTTTATTCTTAGGTTATTTTTAATTTTTTTTGTTTAGTTTAGGTTTTAATTTATTTTATTTTAGTTTAGTTTCTTTTATTTTATTTTATTTTTAGGATTAGGTTTAGAATTTTATTTTGGTTCATGGTTTAGGGTTTAGGGTTTAAGGTTTTAGGGTTTAGGGTTTTAGGGTTTAGGGTTAGGGTTTAGGGTTTATGGTTTAGGGTTTATGGTTTAGTGTTTAGGCTTTCGGTTTTAGGGTTTTTAGGGTTTTGGGTTTTGGGTTTAAGTTTTTTTTTGTTGAAAAGAGGAATTTTTATTTCCAAAAGAAAAGGATACAACATCCTTAAAGGGGATAAATCTCAAAGACTATTGCTCAAAGAGCTGAATAAAGAAAAATCCATTAACTAATACAAAACAAAATGAAAAGCAAAAGGAAAACCAAGAAAAGAATAACAACATCAGAATCCCGGTTACCACTGAAGAGACCAAGAACAAGCGAAGGAAACTTGCAAGAAAAACTAAAACAAAATAAACCAATTGAAAGAAAATAAATAGAGATAAAGATGAAGGAAAAAAAAGGCTCAGGCTCAGTCACAAACATTTGAAGTGGTAACAAAACTTTGTGCAAAAATCGAAGGAGGGTTACATTCATAAAAATGCTACCAACCAACAAAAGGTAAACATCCTAGCCATCATAGCCAACAAACCTCACAAACTCAAGCACACACCAATAACCGAAAGATCTACAACTATACCAAAAAGGAAGAACATAAATAGAACCACCCGAAAGGGGCAATGTAGAAAAAAGAAACAAAAAAAATTCCAAGTAATAAGACCATCCAACCACCCAAAACTAGTAGGAGTAAGAAACAAAGTCACAAACCAAGGAGGAAATACTCAGAAGCAAGGGGAGGTGGTGGGGGGGTGGAAGAATAGAAGCAACCTGTAAGCTCATCAACTCCAACTAGACTAAAGCAACCAAGAAAGGCCCCAGCAACCTCCAACCAAAATAAGTAATAATAGAACCACCAAATCCAAAAAAAAGAGCATACACACAACCAAATCAACTAGCTAAAGGAAAGGAAGAGAAGCACAAAACATCACATCTAGAAGGCACCCAAAACCGGGAAGCTCAAGGAGACCAACCACAAAACCACAGAAAGACAACCAACCAAAATAAAAAAAATAAAGCCATAAGAGATACCACAATAAAGTAAGAGCAACAATCGACAACTGCCTGACAACCAAAATAACAGAAGCCATCATTCCAACTTGTAAAATATAAGAATAAAACAAGAACAGAAATCCCTCAAAAAAGAACAGGAGCTAATAGTAACCAAACAAACCAAAACCACCGAAGCTCTAAATAGAAGCCCCAAGAAAACACCAATAGAAAAGAAAGAATTAAGAAAATCTAACATAAGGAAAATTAGATTTATCTAAATTAGACAACCCTCTTAATTGCTTACGAATATTGCATTGGTAAAAAAAAAGTAAAATCAATTACACCCCAAACCTAAGAAATCTGCCATTACTACTCTTAAAATATGATTAATTTTAAAAGTTTTGAGATAATAGCTTTAATTTTTTAATTAAATAAAAAGTTCAACATTACCCTTATGGTTAGAATTGATCATAACAACCATCTCACATCAAATTCCAACCAAATAGTATGAAAATTTCCATCAAAGCTTAAGAGCATGATAAGCAGTCATCAATTCAACAAAATAACAATTAGAAGAGAAGCGTGGAAAAGCCAAGATAATATTCCTAAGATTATTTATAAAAAATACCACCACAACGACTTGTTCTTTGCAATAGATCCATCAGTAATTTTAATACAATAATTAGAGGCTTTAATGAATAATTTTATAATCGAGATGAGTCACAATAAGGAAAATCAATACTCAATTTAGAGGCAACAAACTTGCAACCTCTAAAATTAGACCACTAAGAAGAGTCTTATGTAAAGAAAAAATCATATCTTTAGTCCTACCAATAATCCTTATGATTTATGGGCACATTGCGATGCTTACATAATTTTTTGTCAAGCCAAATAAACCAAATCAAAGTAATAGCCACCACAATTTTGATATGCCCTTTAACAATATTAAGAAAATAAGAGTCAAGAAGTTGCATTAAAGTTAAATTACCATTAAAACAACTTAATTTAAATAAATCCTCATGCCAACCCCAAACTTTAGAGGCAATGGCACTATTAATAAAAACATGACTAACATTCTCAATATGAATGCAACACATGCATTTAGAGGGTAAATAAAAAACTTTGTCCAAAAGTTAAGAATCAACAATAATATAATCCCTTAAAATTATCCACACAAGAATAGAATAAGTAGGAATAATATTATTCTAAATTTAAGGAAAAGAGAAGAGATTTTTTAACGATATAGTGCCAAGTATCTTTAAAAGAAAATTCTCCATTACTATAAATTTTGAAAAGAATTTGATCTGGAAAATTACCATCAATAGGAATATTGATGATGTTATTACTAATGAAATCTGGAATCAAATCATTTAAAAGAGAGAAATTCCATTCACCATTATAAATAAAATGACTAACTGTCAAAGAAGAAGTAGAGTGAGTATTAAGCAAAGAATTAATGGAAAAATCCCCATCGGTTATCTTGCTAAAGAAAGAAGATCCATTATTAATACCCCAAAAAATGAGAGGTTTCACTTTCCATTTAATATCATAGAGTCATTTCCAAACAATTGAGTCACCATGTTTATAATTGCAAATTAAAGGATGCTTACCTTTGCAATATTTAAATTTCATGAATTTAGCCCAAAGACTTCACTTTTTGAAAATTCCACCAAAGCTTCTAAGAAAAAACATTGGTGGAATCCATCAAAGATATGCACCCAATACTACCTTCATAAATAGTACCACACATATTAGACCAAGAAGTCCAATGAAGCCTTTTGTTAGTTCCTACAAAAATAAACTTATTAAAAGGTCTTTCAATCGATAAGAACATGAGAAGTAGGAAAAAATATTAAGCAAGTAAAAGGAAGAGAATAAATAATACTTTTAATAATAATTAATCTACCAAAAGATAAAAAATGAAATTATAGGGTAGAAATTTTATTTTGAATATTATGAATTACCTCATCAAAGAGATGGGATCTCTTATGGCCACAATATAAAGGGGAGCCTAAATATTTAATTAAAAGATGAGAAAAACCAGTGATATCCTTTATTTTATTAATTCTATGAACATAAATTAAAGTAGAAGTGATAAAACAACTTTTATGAGAACTAATCAAAAGGCCACTTTCCTTTTCAAATTTATTTAAAAAATCCTTAAGCTTTTTTAACATAATCTAATGAGCCATTACAAAAAAAAATTATGAAATTAAAGCAGTGAGAGATAACTAAACCACCAAGATTCGAAATACATACTAGAATTCTTCTAAAATATTAAGCCAATGAGATAAATATGCAAGCAATAATAAAATATGATGGAGAAAGAGGATCACCTTGTCTTATACCTTGAGAGGAATTAAAGAAACCAAAGTTTTCACCATTGATAACTAATGAAAACTGAGCATTTATAATTATATTGCTAACCAAATAAACAAAATGATTAGAAAAACCAAATAAAGTAAGAATGCTATTAAGAAAATCTAAAGAAATGTTATCATAAGCTTTGGTGATGTCAAGCTTTTAAAGTAAATTGCCACCTCTAATTTTAACATTCAAATCATGAATCAATTCTTGAGCAAGCAATATGTTATTTGAAATGGTTCTACCTTTCACAAAGCCAGTTTGACTAGGAGAGATAATCTTAGGAAGAAACTTACTAAGCCCATTAGTCAAAATTTTAGAGATCGATTTATTAAAAAAAGTATAAAGACTAACAGGTCTAAAGTCATTCGAAAGGTCAGGTTTATCTTTCTTAGGAATAAGAACAATAGAAGTGCTAGTAAAATATTTAGGAATAGAATTCCTTGAAGAAAATCCTTAACAACATTAGATTAGTTTTAATAATAAACCAAGCTTTTTTGAAAGAATAAAGTAGTGTAACCATCACATTACAACGAGTCAACATTCATACAATTAAGAATATTAAAATTTCCTCATCACAAGGAGGAGCAACCAAGCACTCTTTATCCTTAGTAGACATAATATAAGGGATGATAAAGGGATTGGATAATTGTTCAAATTGACAATTTTTATTTAAAAGATCTTTAAAATAATTAAGAGCAGTAGAAAATATATCCTCTTTTTCGGTAAGCCAAGAACTATCAAAGTTCTTAATTTTATGAATGCGACCAAGAACTCTCCTTTTCATTACCAAAGCATGAAAATATTTAGTGTTCATTTCCCCCCTTAGAAATATGTTTAGAGGTAGTTGTTTGTCTCCAATAAGTCTCCTCCATATCCTAAAACTTAATGAGATTTTCTTTAGCTTTAGCAAGATTAGAACAGAAAGAAGTCTTAATGATAATAAGTTCTTCTAGATCTTTCACCTTTTGTTCCATATTCTTGATATTATCAAAAAGATTTTTAAAGCAGTTTCTATTCCACCAAGTGATATTATGCTTAAGCCTTTTAAGCTTAAGCCAAAATCTCATCATACCAAATGCAGAATCATCATGAGAAAGAGGAGCACACCAATTATAAGCAATAACATCAAGAAAACTTTTATCTTATAACCACATATTTTGAAAAAAAAATTTTTAATGGCATTATTATTATGAACAGCATCCTTAATAGAAATCAAAAGAGGAGCATGATCCAAGGGAGTTCTACTAAGATGCTCCATTGAAGTTAAAGACCAACATTTTAACCAATAATTATTAAATAAAGCATGATCCAACCGTTGCCACAATCTATGATTATTCCAAGTAAATTAAGAACCAATGAAATCAACATCACGAAGATTGCAATCCAAAATCATTTTTACAAAATCTTCCATTGAATGTAAACTTGGCAAATAACCCCCTTTCCTTTCATTCAAAGAAAGGATCATATTGAAATCCCCACCAACAATCCAAGAATCATTAACAATAGAAGAAAAATTAAAAAATTGGTCCCAAGGAATTCTCCTCTCTAACATATTACAAGCAGCATAAACAAAAGAGCCAAAAGCATGATAATCACCAAATGAAATATCCACATTAATAACTTGATGAAAATCATTAATAACATTAATAGAAATAGAATTATTCTAAAATAACCAAATCTTATTATTGCTACTGAAATAATAATCAATCATCCTGAACACATGCATTATTTCAAAAGAAAAAATAAGAGGTTCAAGAATAACCAAGAAACCAATATTATACATTCTATAAAGATTCCTAATTCTATATCTAATAACAAGAGTACCAATAATCCTCTTTCTCCATTAAATGAGAATTATAACTAAGCAAAATACCATTCAGAATAACAATTAAAGAAGGGATAGAAATAGATTTATTAAGCAAACAAACACTTGTTTTTATCAACAAGCTCCATACCATCATTCTTTCCCAAATTTAAAGAAGATAAAACAAGATTTTCTTCTAAAGATTTTTGAGGCAAAATAATAGAATCATTTTCTATAAGATTTTCAACAACTTCATCACAAATCTCCTTGGAATCAGAAACTAAAACAAAAAAAAATCATCCACTTACAAATTTTTAGGAATAATAGAAATTATAGCAGTTGAAACCTGATTACTCCATAAAATAGTTTCAGAAACATTTTTAACAAGCTTATCACTACCACTTACATTGGGAACAACATTAGAAACATTAGGAACAACTTTAGAAAAATAAATAATTTCATTCACAGCACCATTATCCTTTTCATTTAAAGCAGAATTTCTTTTATCACTTTTTAAATCTCAATTTTCCAGCAACCTTAGGATCTTTAACCACTTTCTTTTGAAGATGTTGATGAGTAACAAAACATTCTAATACATCATGGCCATGAGTTTTGCAATGATTAAGCGGAAGTTTTCAAACTTATGGAAATATCCATATTTCTTAGATCCAATCCACACCTCCTTAGGAAATTTCTTTGTTACATTAATTTCAATAAGGATCAAGCAACAGCGACTTGGTTGCCTGTTTCTTGATCAATTTATAAGGGTCTACCAAAAATAGAACCCACAACATGCAAGAATTGATAAATAACAAAGTGAACCCTAAGATTAGGTAAAGATAACCAAACTGGCGCTATAGGAGATTCCTCTTTAATGTCAAAAAAATGGAGTCCATTTAAGAATATGTATTTGATAATTTTTAACATAATAAGATCAGTGAGCAAAGATATGACTATAATCAAGGTCATTAGACAATTTAATCAGCACATGTCTACCATCCAATAAACCAATAAAAAAAACACCAAAAAGATTCAAGTCATGAAAGAAAAACCAAATTTCCTCCATATTAGGATGCCAAAGAAAATTTTCCAATCAAAGTATACATAATGCTCTGGTTTTTGATCCAAGTCAGAGCACATAATAGTTGGAACACCTTTGAAGGTCGTATGAACTAGGTTTAAAGAAAGATCAAAAGAAGTTGAAGAATCCTTACCAGATAAGGCATCTTTGAACGATTTAGAGGAAAAAGGTTTAGTTATACCCAAAGAATCGGAAGCCCGAACTGGAGCGGTTAGAGCATTTGGTTTTCCCCAAGTATTCATAGAACCTAATGCCATGTCAAATGGCACCACTTAAGAACCGAACAAGGATTAGCCAAAGGCTGAAGATCGAAGCCAAACCATAAGAAATTTCTGGAAAACCAGCCCATAACATGGAGAAAGAGAACGAAAAGGAAAGGGGTTCAAGAATCGCCATACCTCTGGATGGG
This sequence comes from Cymbidium sinense, assembly GCA_021442155.1. Taxonomy (NCBI): domain Eukaryota; kingdom Viridiplantae; phylum Streptophyta; class Magnoliopsida; order Asparagales; family Orchidaceae; genus Cymbidium; species Cymbidium sinense. The sequence goes on along the minus strand of CM038214.1, from coordinate 265,859,125 downwards.
AAGGTGCTACAGGACAAGTTTAGGTTTTTGTTTTAGTTTTTAGTTTATTACAGGGCTTAGGGGTTTAGGTTTTCTTAGTTATTGGTTTAGTTTAGTTAGTTTTTAGGTTTAGGGGTTTAGGTTTTTTTAGGTATTGTTTTAATTAGTTTTATTTTTTAAGATTTAGGTTTTTTTAGTTATTTATTATTTATTAGTTTTTTATTTTAGTTTAGTTTTAGTTATTATTAGGTTATAATAATAATAATTATTATTATTATTATTATTATTATTATTATTGGGTTTAGGTTTAGTTTTTTTTTGTGGCGGTGGGGTTTATTATTTTTTTTGGGTTTTTTTGTTTAGTTTTTAGTTATTTGGGGTTTTAATTTTTTTTTTTTTTATAGTTTAGTTTTAGGGTTTAGGTTTATTATTAGTTTAGGGTTTTATTTTTTTATTAGTTTTTTTGGAGGGTGTTTAGGGTTTAGGTTTTTTTAGTTTCATTAGTTAGGTTTTTATTTTATTTAGTTTATTAGTTATTATTATTATTTTTTTGTTTCATAATAATTTTATTAATTTTTTAGGTGGTGGTGGGTGGTGGTGGGATTCTTTGGGATTAGGTTTTTTTTTTTAGTTTTTTTTAGGTTATGTTTTTTTTTTAGTTTAGGTTTTTTTTTTTAGGGTTTTAGTTTAGTTTTAGTTTTTAGTTTTTAGTTTTAGTTTTATTTTAGGTTTTTTAGTTTTAGTAGGTTTAGGAAGGTGAGGGGTTTAGTTTCTTTTATTAGTTTTTTTAGTTAGGGGTTTAGGGTTTATATTTAGGGTTTATGGTTAGTTTTAGTTTAGGATTTAGTTTTAGGGTTTAGGGTTTTATTAAATTAAGTAAACCAATAGGTTTATGTTTATTTAATTATTTAGTTTATTTTACATTTTCATTCAGGGTTAATTTTTATTTTTATTTAGTTTAGTTTATTTATTTTATGTTTATTTATTTTAGTTTAGGTTTTTATTTTAGTTTATTTTTTAGGTTTAGGTTTAGGTTAAGGTTTATGATTATTTTTTTAGTTTAGTTTTATTTTTATTTTATTTTTTAGGTTTAGGTTTTATTTTTAAATATTAGGTTTAGGGTTTAGGTTTTATTTAGGTTTAGATTTAGGTTTTTATTTTATTTTTTTTAGGTTTAGGTTTTAGTTTTTTATTTTATGTTTATTTTTAGGTTTTATTTTTTGGTTTAGGTTTAGGTATATTTTTAGTTTATTTTATTTTATTTATTTTAGGGTTTAGGTTTAGTTTAATTTAGGTTAAGGTTTAGGTCTTATTTATTTTAGTTTAGTTTAGCTTATTTTATTTTTTTTATTTTAGGTTTAGGATTTTTTTAGATTAGGGTTTAGGTTTTATTTTTTATTTATTTTAGTTTATTTTTTTTGTCTTTAGCATTTTATTTAGTTTTTATTTAACTTAATTTTAGGTTTATTTAATTTTTATTTTATGTTAAGATTTGATTTTATCTAGGTTTTTTATTTTTAAGTTTCTTTTATTTTTTTTAGTTTAGTTTAGGTCTTTAGTTATTTTATTTTATTTTAGTTTTTACTTTTTATTTTATTTTATTTTTAGGTTTAGGTTTAGGTTTTAGTTTAGGTTTTTATTTTATTTATTTTATTTATTTTATTTTATTTTATTTAGGTTTCTATTTTTTATTCATTATATTTTTTGATTTTATTTAGTTTAGGTTTAGGTTTTATTTAGTTTAGATTTAGGTTTTTAGGGTTTAGGGTTTAGGGTTTAGGGTTTATAGCTTAGGGATTAGGGTTTAGGGTTTAAGGTTTAGGGTTGTAGGTTTTAGGGTTTAAGGTTTAGGGTTTTTGGTTTAGGGTTTAGGGTTTAGTGTTTAGGGTTTAGGGTCTTAGGGTGAAGGGTGCAGGGTTTAGGGTTTAGTGTTTAGTGTTTAAGGTTTCGGGTTTAGGGTTTTAGGGTTTAGGGTTTAGGGTTTATGATGGAAGGTTTGGTTGTAGCTTTGTGGTTTAGGGTTTAGGACTAGTTTTAGGGCTTAGGGTTTGTGGTTGGGATTTATTTTATTTTATTTTTTAATTTTTTTAAATTAAGTAAACTAGTAGGTTTCTATTTATTTAGTTTATTTTTGATTTACTTTAGTTTATTTTACTTTAATTTTCATTTAAGTTTATTTTTTTAGTTTAGTTTATTTATTTTAGGTTTATTTATTTTAGTTTAGGTTTTTTATTTTTTTGGTTTATGTTTAAGTTCAGGTTTATTTTTTAGTTTAGTTTTATTTTATTTTATTTGTTAGGTTTAGGTTTTATTTTTTATTTTTAGGTTTAGGTTTAGGTTTTTATTTTATTTTTTTTAGGTTTAAGTTTTAGGTTTTTATTTTAGGTTTATTTTTAAGTTTCATTTTTTAGTTTAGGTTTTGGTTTATCTTTAGTTTATTTTATTTTATGTAGTTTAGGTTTAGGTTTAGTTTACTTTATTTTAGGTTTGTTTAAGTTTAGTTTATTTTAGTTCATTTTATTTTAGGGTTTAGGTTTATTTTAATTTTATTTTATTTTTATCTTTGGTTTATGTTTTTTTATTTTAGGGTTTAGATTTTTATTTATTTATTTTTAGGTTTATTTTTTAAGTTTAGGTTTTCATTTAGTTTTTTTTATTTTATTTTAGCTTAAATTTATTTTTATTTTATGTTTAGTTTTTATTTTATTTAGATTTTTTATTCTTAGGTTTATTTTATTTTTAGTTTAGTTTAAGTTTTTATTTATTTTATTTTAGTTTTTTATGTTTTCTTTTATTTTATTTTTATGTTTAGGTTTAGGTTATAGTTTAGGTTTTTATTTTATTTTATTTAGGTTTAGGTTATTTTATTTATTTTCTTTTTAGGTTTTATTTAGTTTAGGTTTAGGTTTTAGGTTTTAGAGTTTAGAGTTTAGGGTTTAGGGTTTAGTGTTTAGGCTTTAGGGTTTTTGGTTTTTAGGGTTTAAGGTTTAGGGTTACTTTAGGGTTTAAGGTTTTGAGTTTTATAGTTTATGGTTTAGAGTTTAGGGTTTAAGGTTAGGGTTATGGTTTAGGGTTTAGGTTTTAGGGTTTAGGGTTTAGGGTTTAGGATTTATGATTTAGGGTTTAGGGTTATTAGTTTAGGGTTTAGGGTTATTTTAGGGTTTAGGGTTTAGGATTTAGGGTTTAGGATTTAGAGTTTAGGATTAAGGGATTAGGGTTTAGGGTTTTCTTTTTTTTAAATTAAGTAAATCTATAGGCTTAAGTTTATTTAGTTTATTTATTTTTTTTTATATATTTCTTTTGGTTTATTTATTATTATTTATTTAGTTTAGTTTATTTATTTTAGTTAAGATTTTTTTGTTTTAGTTTATTTTTTGGTTTATGTTTAGGTTTATGTTTACTTTTTAGTTTAGTTTTATTTTTATTTTTTTTTTAGGTTTAGATTTTATCTTTTATTTTTAGGTTTAGGTTTAGGTTTTTATTTTATTTTATTAGGTTTAGGTTTTATATTTTTATTTTCAATTTATTTTTATGTTTATTTTAAGATTTTTATTTTTAAATTTATTTAATTTAGTTTAGTTTAGTTTAGTTTAGGTTTAGGTTTGCTTTATTTTGTTTATTTTGTTTAGGTTTTTTTTTTAATTTAGGGTTTTTTTTTTAGGTTTAGGTTTATTTTTAGTTTATTTTTTTAGGTTTAGGTTTTATTTATTTTATTTTAGTTTAGTTTTTATTTTTTATTTTATTTTATTTTTTAGGTTTTAGTTTAGGTTTAGGTCTTAGTTGAGGTTTTTATTTTATTTTATTTTTTATTTTATTTAGGTTTTTCTTTTTCTATTTATTTTATTTTTAGGTTTTATTTTGCTTAAGTTTAGGTTTCTATGTTTTTAGGGATTAGGCTTTAGGGTTTAGGGTTAGGGTTTTTTATTTATGTATTTTATTTATTATTATTTTTAAATTAAGTAACTGGTAGGTTTAGGTTTATTTAGTTAATTTTTTTTATTTCTTTGAGTTTAATTTATTTTTTATTTTTAATTAGGTTTATTTTTATTTGTATTTAGTTTAATTTATTTATTTTAGGTTTATTTATTTTCATTTAAGTTTTTTATTTCAGTTTACTTTTAGGTTACTTTTATTTATCTTCTATTATATAGGTTTAGGTTTTATTTTGTATTTTTAGGTTTAAATTGAGGTTTTTAATTTATTTTTTTTAGGTTTTGGTTTTAGGTTTTTATTTTAGGTTTATTTTTAGGTTTTATTTTTTAGTTTAGGTTTAGGTTTAGGTTTTATTTATTTTAGTTTAGGTTTAGGATTATTTTAATTTTATTTTAGGTTTAGTTTTTTTTTTAGTTTACAGGTTTAGGTTTTATTTTTTATATTTTTAGGTTTTATTTATAGGTTTATTATATAAGTTTAGGTTTTTATTTAGTTTTTATTTTATTGTATTATAAGTTTATTTTATTTTTATACTAGGTTTTAGGTTTTATTTTATTTGGGTTATTTATTTTTTAGTTTAGTTTAGGATTTTATTTATTTAATTTTAATTTAGATTTTATTTTTTTATCTTATTTTGTTTTTAGGTTTAGGTTTAGGTTTTGGTTTATGTCTTTATTTTATTTTATTTTATTTATTTAATTTTGGTTTAGGTTTATTTATTTATTTTATTTTAGGTTTTATTTAGTTTAGGTTTAGGTTTTTATCTTTTTAGGGTTTAAGGTTTAGGGTTTAGGGTTAGTTTAGGGTTAGTTGTTCGTTTAGAGTTTAGGGTTAGTTATGGGTTTAAGGTTTAAGGTTTGGGGTTTAGGGGTGTTTTTTCGGTTAAGGGTTTAGGGTTTAGGGTTTAGGGTTTAGGTTTTCGGGTTTAGAGTTTAGGGTTTGATTTTAGGGTTTAGGTTTAGGTTGAGGTTTAGGGTTTAGGGTTTTAGGGTTTTAGATTTTAGGTTTAGGGTTTAGGGTTTTTTGGGTTTTTTAGCGAGAATAAATTCAAATCAACATTTCTTCTTTTTTATTATATTTTATTTTATTTAAGTATAAACTTTTTTATTTATTTTATTTTTTATTTTTAGGTTTTTATTTTTATTTTTTAGGGTTTAGTTTTATGATTTAGGGTTTAGTTTTATTTAGGTTAGGGTTTAGGTTTATTTAAGGTTTAGTTTAGGTTAGGTTTAGGTTTTAGCATAGTTTTAATTTTTTATTTTTTATATATGTATAAACTTTTATTTATTTATTTATTTATTTTATTTATTTTATTTATTTTATTTATTTTATTTTTATTATGTTTTAGGTTAGGGTTTATGGATTTAGCAATGATTCTATTTGATAATTAGCTAGGATTATTTATTTTATGTTTTTCCATTTCATCATTTGTCTTTCAGCACCAAGGGAGTCATCTTATTTAGTATAGCTTTTTTATATTTATTTTATATGGCATGTTTTGTCATCCAACTTGAACTTGGCATCCTTTTGACAAGTATGGCTAACATCTTTATTTGATATAAATTATCTTAGATTTATTATATAGTTGAGTTAATTTTTAGTGGGTGGCATTTTAATATCACCTTATCTCTATTGATTTTGATTCCCAGTGTAGGACAAGCTAGGAAATTTCTACTCAATGCACACTGTTAATTTTGAGGTTAAATTGTCTTAACAATTTATTACTCTCAAGTCAAAGAGATGGTCTTCTTTTTCTATACTTTTGATGATATTTGATGATGAATGAATGAGTTCATCGAAGATTTATTTATTGTTTCATTTTAAGTGAAATGCATGATTATAGATTTTAGGTTCTAAAAGTAGTGTTTCTTTCATCTTGAACAATCTTTATTTATTTTTAGGTTTATTTTATTTAGGTTTATGTTTTTTCTTTTTAGGGTTTAGCATTTAGGGTTTAAGGTTTAGGGTTAGTTGTGGGTTAGTTGTGGGTTTAGGGTTTTTTTTGGGTTTAGGCTTTAGAGTTTAGGGTTTAGGGTTTAGGTTTTAGAGTTTAAGGTTTAGGATTTAGGGTTTAGGGTTTAGGGTTTATGGTTTTAGGGTTTTAGGGTTTAGGGTTTAGGTTTTAGGTTATCATTGAGGTTTTAGGTTTAGGATTAGGTTTTAGTTTAGGGTTTTGGGTTTGTGTTTTAATAAGAACAAATTCATATTGAACATTTCTTCTTTATTTCAACCAAGTAAAATACCAAGTTTTCTAAACCTGCGATAACATAGATAAAAAGCATGCATAGCAAATAAAATCTAGATAACTAGAACCATCTCTATTATAATGACACAGTTCCATAAGCAGCAGATTGGATCAATCTTTCTTCAATTTCTCCACTTCCCATCACAACCACCTCCTCTCGTAGCAGATCGCCATCATATCCCGATCTCTCCCTCCACCACCATGGTAACCTCCATTCCGACAATGCTTTGACCACCACCTCCATATCCACCAGCACCTCTAGATCCCCCACCACCACTATGATATATGTGGCCTTTGCCTTCGTCTCCACCGCCAGATCAAGACTGAGCTTGGTTGACAGTTGTGTTCCTGCCATCAAGGTTCTGCCCATTCTTAGGGTTTAGTGTATAGGGTTTAGCATTTTTAGGATTTAGGGTTTATGGTTTAGGTTTAGGGTTCAGGTATTGGTTTAGGGTTTTTCATTTTTTTTTAAGAAAGAACAAATTCAGATTTAACATTTCTTCTTTTCAATTTCATCAACCAAGTAACAAACTAGGGAAGTGAAGTAATCAAATGGCCTCCTTGGGGCTAGCTAAAGTCTGTGTTCCCGAGATGTCCATACTATATTCCCATTACCCTTCAATCTTATACAAATCAATACATGAATAGAGGAAAGAGAACTCAACATTCATACACTTAAGCTATAAGCACATGCATTTCTTATGTATTTATAACTAGCATCATAAAACATATTATTATTCATTTATAAGCTTTTAAAAATACATTTAATTTAATAATAACACATATATTAAATTAAATTACACATGCAAACTTTAAAGGTAATCCATTTTATTTTACTTGATTTTGAAAAGATGGATGCATGAATTCAAATGCCATACCAAATTTAACATGATTGGAAAGAGGACATTCAAATATAAGCATGTGATTCATTCAACCAAACTAGTTCTTAATGACAATCAAATCAAATAAGATTATTTAAAGCAAACCAAAGCTTCTTTATTAATTAAGTTTTATTTGATTTGATTTGAAGAGGAGAAGAAATCATCACATACAATTTTAAACATATTCCATTAGTGATTTGATTTAATTTAAGGATAATTAAGTTAATTTTATTGGTTAATTAAGTTAAACCCTTAATTAGATGAATTAATTACCTTACCAATGTCACCTTAAAAATTAACTAAATAATCAGCCAACATGATATGAATGGAAAAAACTTGCAATGATCCTAGAAATAAAGGGCCTAATTGGCTCATGATTAATAGTTAATTAGATTAAGGGACTTAATTAATTACTCTATGGTTTTTAGACATGTGGACTAACCATAATTTCATTAAATCCTTTAGTTTGTTAAACACTGATCTACCCCATGATTTAATTAATTAAGGTCTAATATAATTATAATTTCAATTTGATTAAGTGATTTAATTAATTAGTTAAATCTTAATCAATTTCATTTTAAAAAAGGGTGAAATGAACCGAGGGGGACCCAACGTATTCCTTAGTTCTTTGTTGAACAATGATTAATAAACTTAATTAACCAATTTATTACTATTCATGGGACTAATTAATCATTAATTAACTTAAAAGAGTAGTTAAGATTTAATTAGTCAATTTTCTTAATTAAGTGAGCAATAAATCCTAAGAAAATCTTGAGAGGTAGAGGTTATCCCATTAAATTAACCCACAAATTTTGGGATTAATTACTTAAGTAATTAAAAAGTAATTAAGCTAATTAATTTTGTAATTAAACCTTAATAACTATTCAAAATTAGTTATGATCATTTTTAATTAATTCTCCTCTGAAATACCTTTAAAATGAGTATTTATTTGCATTTTTTTATTTGTCTATGATTTTTCATGATTTTTAGAAGTTTCAACCATTAAAAGTAATTAATTAAGCCTAATTAAAGTCTAATCCTATTGGCAGATGTGACACACTTTCTACATTGTGCCGTAGGATTGGCTACATAAAACTTATCATTTCGGCCCTTATGTGATTTGTGTTTTTTTCTTCCATCAGATCTAAGATTGCTATGATTAATCCCAGCTAATTAAATCAGATTGATCTAGTGGATCTAATCATGATCATCCATTAGATCATGTGGAGCGGATGGTGCGATCTAACATCATGTGGTGAGGAGAATGAAGTTAGACCATTGTTTTGCATGATCCAAGCTTACGAGCTCGGATCAACTCAAAATCCCACACCTTCATGACATTGATCAAGGGATCCAATAGTCAAGATCACACGAGATGCAAGTTTTTTTCAAAAATCTCCAACCTATTTTTGGCTGAGGATTAGTTTTGGAAGCATACCTCACTGGAGCTCAAGACCGATGGCTCGAATGATTGAGGAAACTTCATCAAGTTGAGATGAAGCCCTATTGAGCTATTGGATCAATTCCTCATGTTCTCTTGAAGGCCAGTGATGATTTAGAGCTCATCTTTAATCAAAGTCCCACTCGAGAAGCTTGGGAGATTATTCTTTCTTGATCGACGAGGCCTAGGGAAGGTGTGTACAACATTAGTTTGAGTTTAATGGAGAAATAGGGAAGTTAAGTCAAAAATGGGAGTGTTCTATTTGGGACCTGAAGGACATTTTTGATCGAGAAACAAGCTTGAAAGCTTAGGAAATGGCTCTAGCACTCTGGTAGGGGGCAGAAATGATTTTTTGTGTGTGTTTGGGAAATGAGGTGTATACCCCCATCTTGATCGGATGGTGGGATCGGGTTTGGCTAGTGTCCATCGCCATTTGAGTCATGGGTAGTAGTGGATGAGTTGCTCACTTGGTTGAGAAGGTGTGGAGGTGGCTACCAAATAGGAATCATGGGTATCCTATGGGTTTCAAATGCTCCAATGGGGAGGTGAGGTGATTTACCTCCCATGGGTTATACCAACCACCCCTTGGGTGAGGTTGGGCGATCCTAGGTGCTAGGTGGACCATTGAGATTACCAAGTAGCCAAGGAATGGAAATGACCACTTATGGTGATTTGTCTCATGTGATGCCCTTGACCCAAGGGTAGAATGATCATTTGGGTGGATTTGGGCGATTTGAAATGAATAGTGGGTTAGCCAAAAATTTAAGTCAATTAGAGTTGATTTGGTTAGGTTTGGCTCAATTTGACTCATTTAGGTCAAATGGGTTGGTTGTCAAATTGACCAATTGATCAATTGTCTAAGGGCTAGGTCAAGTTCATATGATCATTTGGGATTTTAGTTCAATTGGTTTGGTTTAGTTTGACTTAGATTTGATTTTGCTCATTTGAATTCATTTGGGTCAAAAGGTTAAACTGACAATTACTAAATTGGCTTGGGTTGGGTGTTGGTTTGGGTTTAGTTAATTGAAGAGATGAGGCTTTGGTTTCAATTAATTTGGATTTGGTTTTGATTTAGGGCAACTTGAACCTTTAGGTCAAATTGGGCTAAGTAGGTCAATTGGGTTTAATTGGGTCCAATCATGGCTATGGTCAAGTTCAACAATCAATTTGGAATGAACTTGAGCCATTGGTTGCAATCAATTTGGTTTATATTTTTATTTGACCTAATTTGGTCTTTTAGGTCAATTTGGTCAATCAAGAGGCCAATTGGGATTTGGTTTGACTCAATTATAGGTCAAGTCATATTCAAATTGATTTTGATTTAGTATGAATGAGGTTTCAAGGGATTTGGCTTAGGTTACAATTTGGCTAGTTTGGGTTCATATGGGTTAAGGGTTGACGGTCAAGACCAAGTTGACTTGGTTTGACCCAATTTATGACAATTGATCAACTAGGGTGATCGATAATCATGATGGGAGGTTTTGATGGGCTTGGTTCAATCCAATTTGGGTAGATTAGAACTTGGTCAAATAATAGCCACTTTGGGTCAAGTGACCAATTGGATTTGTTGATTTTGGGTTGAGTTTAATTTAGTTGAGTTTATATTTGGATTTGGGATTGCTATATAAATTCAATTGTCAGGTTCAAATTGGTTTTGGTTCATTTGAACATTTCAAGTCAAAAGGGTTAAGTTGGGACTTGGTTGATTTTAGTTTGGCTTGATGATTGTAGATTTTATATATTTGTAAATATTATTGAAGGTATGATTGATTCATGAGAAAATCAATTGAATTTGGGTTTTGGAATGAAGGAATTTGGCAAAGTCCATGAGTTGGTGTGTGGCTTAGGTTTGGATTTTGATTTGGTTTGATTTAGTTTTGATGATTTAAATGTATATTTCATTTAAATTTGTGAAGATGATTGAAAATATGATTAATTTATGAGAAAATCAATTGAGTTTGACTTGATTTGGAATAATATTTGGCTAAGTCCATGGATAGGTCATATGGCTTAGGAAGGGTATTAATTTAATTTGATTTAGTTTGATTTAATTTTGATCATTTGAATGTAGATTTGATTTATATTTAGGAAGATGATTAAAGATATAAATTGATTATGATAAAATCAAATGATTTTGGATTAATTTGGATTAATATTTGGCTAAGTCCATGGGATAGGTCGTATAGCTTAGGAAGGGTCTCAAGTTTGGATTTGATCATGGGCTTCATTTGGTTGGTTTTGGAATTTGGGTTTGATTTGGATTTGAATTTATTTGGATTGAACTTGAGGTTTGGTTTAAGAAGGTGAACATGGATTGGATTTTGGTTGTAGGTAGGTGGATTATCCTAATCCCAAGGCATAACTAATCTATGGTTAACCCTTCTAAGTCTTTAGGCTTAGGTTAAGCATTTACCTAATTGTTAGAAGTGTCTTATGACTAGGAAAGTCTTGTCTAGAAGACTTCTAAGTCTAAGATGGGAAGATTGAATTGCACTCCAAAAGTGAGGTCAACAAGCCTTAGGCTCCATAGTGTTGCCTTGGTGATAGATGATTGGAAGACGGCCAAGTTTCACATTATAACTTCAATACATCTTTCCTTTGCTTGGGAGAACATGGATACATGAGAAAACATAGTTCCATCCTCTACATCAATGTATGAAGTTTATGAGAGGTGGGATCATCTGTGTCAAAGGAGATCTCAAGCCATTTCGCTCATGAGGTCGACATATATGAGGATGCGACTTACTACCTCCCTTAAAATCAACAAGTATTTTCTCGCTAACTTGGCCAAAGTTTAGAAATAAAAGAAAAATAAAAAGAAAAAGAAAGAGAAAAAAATAAAAGAAAAGAGAAAAACAAAAGAAAATAAAAGAGAAAAAGAAAAATAAAATAAAAGGGAGTGGAAATAAACTTGGAGGAGGAAGTAGAGCTTGACATTAGATTCCACCCACAGTTCGTTACTCCATTCAAACATATGGGTTGGATGACCTTACCTCCACCGTAGAGGAAGAGGCCAATTCAGGCAATCCTGGGGTGGAAAACCTCCTTATTGGCCACAGAAGATATGTCCTACTACCACACCTTATCCATAAAGACTTAGAATATAGTTCATATGATGAGTCTTATATGGTTAGCATACCAGCCAACTCTTCTTAACAGTAGATTCTCTTGGAGGTGACACTTGAGCTAGATAATAATGAAGACCATGCTCCAAAGCAAAGCATAAGTGTATCCAAGTCTATATGTGAAACAGTTAGGCATCAATTGGGAACCTTAGCTCTAACCCCACTTTCCTCTCAAAAAGCTGAGGGTTTGGTAGTTAAGGAAGCCCCTAAGTCATCCACAGGTGTGAAGACTCAGAGGTTCTTTCTGGAAGCATCATCCTCAAGTCAAGAAGTTGATGTAGAACTTAATGATGATTAATATAAAGATTTAATAGAATTACCTTTGATTGGTACTTGCCTTGTGTTCATAATTTAGTAAAGAAAGGGCTAATCCAACATACTTGGTCAAAGCATCATTCATACTACTTTGAAAGAATATGTAAGAACAAATGCAAAAGCTCTCAGTCAAGATTGGGTCTAGATTGAGATAGTGGGTTTAGTTGATGATGAATTATTGCTTAGTCATCACCAATCATTTAGAATTGATAGGTTCTTTTTCACATTAACTCATATGAGGCTATACTTAGAAACTGATCAAGATGATTTTGAAGTCAAAGATACCACTAGAGTTTGAAGAAGAGATCAAGTCAACCATCGATAAGCTCAAGGAAATTAACTTAGAACTAAAGAAGATCCACTAACATACATCGATTATTGAATGAAATTGAAACCAATGACTTAGTTAAGCTATTGATTGAGATTAAGGACAACTTTGCATGGAGTTATAAAGAGATTCCTAGATTGGCTCTTGACATAGCTATCAATAAACTAGCAATAGAGCCTAATACTAACCCTATTAAGAAAACTCCTAGACACATGCGATTAGACATAGAATAATAGGTCATTTCTAAAGTCAAGAAACTGATCGATGTTGGCTTCATCCAAGAAGAAATATACCTTACTTGGTTAGCTCACATCATCCTAGTTAAGAAAAAAAATGGCCAAATTCATATGAGGAGCTGTACTTAAATAAGGCATGTCCAAAAGATGAATTTCCACAACCAATCTCGGAGTTGATGGTGGACATTGCCTCATCTCATGTAGTCTTCTCTTTCATGGATGGCTCATCTGAATATAACCAAATAAAGATGGTTCCTATATGAAAGAAATACTACTTTAGAACCACCAATCTATTGCTATAAGGTCATGCCTTTCAACCTTAAAATGTCGGTGCTACATACCAATATGACTCAATCTTGATGAACTCATTCATTCATCATCATGTGATCATCAAAAGTATAGAAAAGGAAGACTCTTTGACTTGAGAGTAGTTTTCAAATAGTTAAAATAATTTACCTCAAAATTAACCCTGAAGTGTGCATTGTGAGTAGCATCGGGAAATTCCTTGGTTTGTTGTCCGACACTTGGGAATCAAAATTGATCTAGAGAAGATGTGATATTAGAAATGCCACCCACTAAAACATTAACTCAACTCATCATTCCATCATATGGTATCTAAGATGATTTATATCCAACCTATCAAAAAAGATCCATTCTCAGACTTCAAAAAAAGGATGCCAAGTTCAAGTTGGATGACGTGTGTGAGTTTTCCTTCACACATCAAGGCATTACCCGTGATGTCCAAGCTCTAGTAGCCTTTATCTCGAGCGATAGAGGTTATAGCTCCATCATATCCCTAATCTCTCCCTCCACCACCACCGCAGCTATAACCTCTATCGCTCCTCCAACCTCCATAACAACCATTGGTCTGACCACCACCTCCATATCCACCAAAGACAACCAGCCTCACCCACCACCACTGAGCATATGTCCTCTCTGCTTCTTTGCCTCCACCACTAGATAATGGGACTGCTTTGGGTTATTTGATGCAAGCTATTTGCTAAGATTTTTTATTCTTACTTTAGGGCTTATAGTCTGTGAAGTATTGTGGGTTTAGGTTTAGGGCTTTATTTAACTCTTTAGCCACCCCAGCACAGTATTCAATTGGCTCTTGTATTCAGGGCCTAGGATTCCAGCAGTGGCTCATGCCTCTAGGGCCTGTGGCCCATAGTACGGTGTCCAGGGTTTAGGTGGTAGTGTTAAAATGCAGTGTGTTTAAGTTTATAGGTTTCTAGGATCTCAAGAAACCAGTAGGTTTAGGTATATCTAGCTTTATTTTTAGTTTAGTTTATATTTTAGCTTTATTTTATTTTTTTATATTTCAGGGTCTATTTATTTTTTATTTAGTTTAGATTTTATTTTATTTTTGATTATTTATATGCATTTTATTTTAGCTTATGATTTTTTATTTTATTTTATTTTTTTAGTTTAGGCTTTAGATTTAGGTTTATAATTTTAAGGATTTTATTTTACTTTTTAAGTTTAGCTCTCATTTTTTATTTTAGTTTTAGGTTTAGCTTTTATTTTATTATTTTAAGTTTAGGTTTTAGGTTTTATTTTAGGTTTTATTTTTTAGTTTAGGTTTAGTTTATTTTTAATTTATGTTTATCTTATTTAGTTTAGTTTAGGTTTAGGTTAATTTATTTTTAGTTTTAGGTTTATTTATTTTAATTTAGTTTATTTTAGTTTATTAAGTTTATTTTATTTTGTTTATTTTGTTTAGGTTTTTTTAGTTTAGAGTTTAGTTTTTATTTTTTTATTTATAGGTTTATTTTTAGGTTTTTTGTTTTATTTATTTTTTATTTATTTTATTTTAAGTTTATTTTATTTTTATTTTACATTTAGTTTTATTCATTTTGGGTTTTTTTTAGGTTTATTTTTTTAGTTTATTTTAGGTTTTATTTATTTTATTTTAATTTAGTTTTATTTTTTATATTTTATTTTATTTTATTTTTAAGTTTTATGTTTAGTTTTAGTTTAGATTTAGGTTTAGGTTTTAGTTAATATTATTATTTTATTTTGGTTTAGGTTTTATATTTTATTTTAATTAGGTTTATTTAGTTGGTTTAGGTTTCTGTTTTGTGGTAGGGTTTATGGTAGGATCATGTAGATTTTGGGTAGGGTATAGTTTAGGGCTTAGTTTAGGATTTAGAGTAGTGCCAGGATTTGGTTGGGATTTTTTTTGTTAAAATAAGCAAACCAAAGAGTTTAGTTTATATATTTTATTTATTTTTATTTTATTTTATTTGTTTTTACATATTTTTTATTTTATTTATTTATGTTTTTTTTTTTATTTTATTTTTTAGTTTAGGTTTTAGGTTTACATTTATGTTTATTTTTTAGTTTAGTTTTATTTTATTTTATTTTTAAGTTTTTTAGGTTTTATTTTATTTTTAGTTTAGATTTTAGGTTTTATTTTATATTTTAGGTTTTATTTTAATTTAGGTTTATATTTTATTTTAGTTTATTTTTAATGATTTAGTCAGGTTTTAGTTTATTTATTTTAGATTTAAGTTTAGTTTAGTTTTATTTTAGTTTAGTTTATTTTAGTTTTATTTTTTTTTTATTTTATTTAGTTTTTTTTAGTTTTAGTTTTAGATTTTATTTATTTAATTTTAGGTTTACTTTTAGGTTTAGTTTTATTTATTTATTATTTTATTTTAGTTTTATTTTATTTTATTTTATGTTTAGTTTTATTTTATTTATTTTTTATTTTTTTTTTATTTATTATTTTAGTTTATATTTATTTTATTTAGTTTATTTAGTTTATTTTATTTTCTTTATTTTAGTCTGGTTTATTTTAGTTTAGGTTTAGTTTAGTTTTTATTTTATTTCTTTTTTATGATTTAGGTTTTAGTTTTATTTTATTTTATGTAGTTTTATTAGTTTTAGTTTAGATCTAGGTTTTAGTGATTTTGGGCCTTAGTTTAGGGTAGAGTCAGGTTTAGCATTTGGGTTTTGCTTTTGGTTTTAGTTTGTTAGTTTTTTAGCCTTGGTTTAGGGTTTTAAGGTTTGTGGCTCAGGGTTAAAGTTTATGGTGGCAGTTTAGGGTTTGGTTTTATTTATTTTATTTTATTTTTATTTATTTATTTTTAAAAAGTAAAGGTAGGTTTTGGTTTATTTAGTTTATCCAATTTATTTTATTTTATTCAAGTTTATTTTATTTTTTATTTAGTTTACTTATTTATTTTTTTGGTTTATATTTAGTTTATTTTTAGGAAGTTTAGGTTTAGGTTTATTTTTTAGTTTATTTCTTATTTTAATTTTATTTTTTAGGTTTAGCTTTATTTTATATTTTTTAGACAGTTTAGTTTTATTTATTTTTTTTAGTTTAGGTTTTAGGTTTATTTTGCATTATTTTAGTTTAGTTTAAGTTTATTTTAGTTTATTTTATTTTTTTATATTTGGGTTGGGTTTATTTTGTTTTAGATTTCAATTTATTTTAACTATATTTTAGTTTAGATTTTTTATTTTATTTTATTTTTAGTGTTTTTTTAGTTTTATTTAGGTTTTATTTTATTTATTTTAAGTTTATTTTAGGTTTAGGTTTTATTTAGTTTTATTTTATTTTATTTTAATTATTTTTTTTTTAGTTTTAGTTTTATTTTTTATTTAGGTTTTTTTTTTTAGTTATTTATTTTATTTAATTTAATTTATTTTGTTTTAGGTTTAGGTTTAGGTTAGTTTTAGTTTATGTTTTATTTTATTTTATTTTAATTATTTTGGTAAATTTTTTTATCATTTATTTTTTTATTTAGTTTAGTTTAGATTTTTTAGCTTTATTTGTGTTTAGGTTAGTTACATATTTTGGGTATTTTTAAGTTTCTTTTAGTTTGGGTTTAGGTTTACTTTTAGTTGATTTTATTTTATTTTTTTTTAAGTTTAGTTATTTTATTTTAAGTTTATTTATTTTATTTTTTTAGATTTATTTTATTTTGTTTAATTTATTTTATTAGGTTATTTTTTTTTTTTAGGTTTTATTTTCTTTATTTTTTTAGTTTATGTTTAGTTTAGTTTATTTTAAATATTTATTTAGTGTATTTTATTTATTTTATTTTATTTATTAGGTTTAGGTTTATGTTTTAGTTTATTTTATTTTATTTTATTTATTATATATTTAAGTTTATATTTTATTTATTTATTTTACTTTTAGGTTTTATTTAGGTTTAGTTTTAAGTTTTAAGTTTTTAGGTTTTTAAGGTTTTTTTTTTTAGGGAAACCCCATGATGGGGGTATTTTATTGCCACAAAAAAAGGGTTATAAGGTCCTTAAAGGGGATAAACTCAAACTAGCTCAAAGAGCTCAATCCTAAGGAGTAAATCCCCATCTAAGTACATCCAAGAGCAAAAGAAAACATTAAAGCAATCAAAAGATACAAGATAATTAACATAATAAGCTAAAGAAGGTTAAGCCAATGCTGATGGTTGTAAGAGTGCTTGAATATGGAGCAAACTCAAGATAAAAGAGAAAACACCGCAAAGTTATAAGAGAGAGAGATTAGAACAAGGTAATACAGACAAAAAAAGGTAGAAGAAACAATATAATATGAGTATAATAATAAGGAAATGTGATAGAGAAGGCTCAGCTCAATCACACCATGTTGGGACAAATGTATGAGCATCCAAACTCAAGGGTTACATCACATGAGCTACTACCATAAAAAAGGAGTGAGAACATCACGCCCATCATAGCCAACAAACTTGTGAGAAGGAAGCACCCATTGTTGATAATCATGTGAGCTTTATTACAAACCTAAACAAAATCATATTTATGCATATGAAATAGGTCAGGAAATCATCTCATCGGAAAACAAGAAATAGAAGAAGTAGCTCAATAAATCATCAAGTCAATGAGTCTTTAAATGACACCATCCCAATTATAAGGTATATAAATGAATCCCCAAAAGGGGTAGAAAAGTCAAAATGAGCCCAATCAATATAATGAATGCGATTGGTGCAATCCCTTATTAGATCAAATCAATATTGGCAAGAAACAATAGTAAGGGAAGGCAGAAAACTAGAACCCAAGAAAATAGCCAATAAGCATAAAAGAAAAGCCAAGAGAACTAAACCATAAACAGAAAAAAAAGCAAAGCCATAATACCACCTTAATAATAAGATTATATTCCAAGAGTAAGCTAATCACGTCCGTGATAAAAACGGGAGTATATAATTTCCATATGAGAATCGAAAACAAGACAAGAAGATAACAAGAGTAAAAGGCAAGATGACCAAGAACCAAAGACATGAAATCGATAAAGATTGCATTCCGTGACATCCAAGACAAAAAGACAAGAAGAGAGCACAAGCCATTCAGTCCCGCTTGGGAATAGAAATAAGGTAATGTAGATCACAATATCGATAATGAGTACCCCGATAAAATAAAGGGCACTCGAGAAACAAAAACAACAAAATAAAGTAAATAATACAAATTAGATCCACATTAGAATCCAAAACAAGACAAAGAAATAACCAAGACAAAAAAATAGCCAAGAGAAAAGACAACAATGCCAAGATAGAAAGGGACAACATAGTACCATAATTCGTGAAAGCACATGCATAACACCACCAAAACAAACAGAGACAAAGATAATCTGACAAGCATACATTTGAAACCCTAATCATATCGAAAGCAAAGATAACCAAACACAAGAAAACTACTAGGTGTTGAGCAAGACAGTAATCGAGAGCCAATCGAGAGCCAATCAGACAATACAAGAGGTTATTGCGATAACCCACCAAAAGGATTGTATTCAAATGAAAAAAAACATTAGAATCGTATACAAAATAATATAACAAAAACCAAGGCAAAACAAAGACAAGAACAATAGGCAAAACCATCCAAGCCTCAATCAAAAGTAGACAATGCCATAGTTACAGCCAAGAAGATATAACAGAATAAGTATCTTGAATGCGATCCTGACAGAAACACCAAAAAAAAACCTTAGGCAATCAAGACAACAAAAAAATAACTTGCCAAAAAACCACCCATCGATAAACATAATTGATACAAGTTTAATGGGGTTCAAAACAAAACCAACCAAGCAATCATCAACATCTTGCTAAACAAACAAAATCAAAACCCGTAAATAGATAGAGTATTAATCCAATGCGACAACAACCAAGGCAAGCAAATACAAGTGCCAAGAATCCACCCCAAAAAAATATATAGATAGGGTGGGAAGAAACTCACCACAAAGCCAATCCAATAAGGGACATTCAAAGCATTAGGGATGATTAGTCACATTAATCCCCGCCAAGGATAAAGGGAAGCAACAAAGAACCCAAGAAGTAGGGACAAAGAGAAACAAAGAAAAAGGGTAAACACAAAAAACCAAAAGAAAGGCCAACATGAAAGCCTCTCAGGAGCAAGATAAGACAAAGCCCCAATAAGCTTCCATGAAAGGTTCTCTTGAATATAAAAAAGAATAATCAAGAAACTCCATCCGTAAAATAAATAAGAAAGAGTTACATAAAAGGTTAACCAAGAAGTACTATCAAAGTTCTCGCACAATGATATTTCGCCATTAAGGGTAAGGAGGTCACAAAGACTCAGGAGAAAGCTCAAAGAACATCCATGTGTGGAAGAAAAGAAGATCCGAAGATCCCACCAAAGAGACAATAAACAGAAATGGATTAAAGAGCTTGTAGGTCAAGGATACAAGATAAACAAATAAGATGATAAGTATCGAAAAGGCCAAATAGCCTCTTCATGCATAGAAATAAATTAAAATATAATTAAGTAAAAGAAACCACACCCAAGCTAGAATCAAAGAGATATGGAGACAATCAAGATCAAAACCAAAAGAATCATTATCTAGATCCAATAACCTAACAAGAATCATCAAGATCCCAAGTGGGATTGTATAAAACAAGAATGTAACACAAAGCTCAACTGGGTTCCAATTCAAGAGATTGATGTGCATATAGTTCAACATCCCCATAATATTAAATGCCAAAATAGATCTTCCAACTAAAGGAGAAGGGGTAAAGGCAGCAAGTCATGGTAAAGAGCACAAGACAGCAATGATATCTATGAAGAGTATCCATAAAGAACACAAGGAAACAAAACCAAAAAAAGGAAGAGGCGAGGAGAATTAGATTCTCGAGGTAAGGAAGCCCAATTGTCCAAGTTAACCGCACACGCAAGTATTTGGGTAATGTAAATTGATCAAAGAAGATGATACTAATCTCGCACCTGAGCAAGGTAAGGTAATCGACAGCGTTACCTTCACGCCAAACATGAGTGATGGTAAAATTGAGAGAGAAGAGCCCTAGTTTGCTTGAGGAGGTAGTACAAACAAGCGTGCTCATATTGGTAGAAGTCAAAAGGTCAATCAAGAAGAGCGCCCACCTCTATCCAAATATTGAGCCCATTTTGAAGACAAATTTCAAGAGCTTTATGGACTCCATAAGCTCAAAGATAAGGGACAAGTGAAATAAGGGGATAAGCAAATGCACATAGGACTATACCCTTAGAATCAAAATGCCTCCACAACTAGAGCCATTATGAGACAAAGCCATTATTAATTTTAATAATATGATCAAGAGGTTTTTTCCAAAAAACCATTCTATCATTTCGATAGTAAGACTGGTCTGGAAGGTTGAGGCCCAGTTTATTGGCTACAGATTTACTTTTAAAATGTTTGTGATGAATTAAATTGGCTTTAAACAAGTCACAAATTTTGTTTTAGTAATAATCCTCATGTGATTCATATGAATCCCAATGATGTTTAGCTTCATTTCGGTCCATCCATATGAACCAAATAAGAGTAATGGCATTATGATTTTAATATGACCTTTAATTGCATTATCAAAGTAAACTTCAAGAAGTTGATATAAAGTAAAAGTACAATTAAAATTGACAAGTTGAATAGATCGTCATACCAAATCCAAATTTTAGATGCAATAGCCCCATTAACAAAAACATGGTTAACATTCTCAATATGGGAACAACATTGACATTTAGAGGGTAAATAAAACCCTTTACCCCACAACAAAGAGTCAACAGAATAAAGTTTTTAGGAATAAGAATAAGAAGAGGGGATATTGTTATTCCAAATTTTGGAGAACACAATAGAAGAATCCTGAGTGTCTTTAGTGTGAAGCCACACATTTTTAAGGTTGAAATCCCCATTATGAGATAGCTTAAAGATAATCTGATCATGATTGTTAGGAGTGATAGGAATATTAGTAATCATATTTAAGAAAGTGGAAGGAATAGAATCAGTAATCTTACTAGTGTTCCACTTGTGGTTTTGCCAGAATGAATTAACTCTAAAGGAAGTGGAGTGAGTGAGAGTAAGTCATCAATGGATCCACCACCACTCCAGTTGTCTTGCCAAAAGAAGGAATTGCCAGAGTTTATGCCCCAAAAAATTAAGGATTCGATCCCATTTGACAACAAAGTCTTCCACAGTGAGAATCACATTTAAAGGGACAAATGAGAGGATGTTTACCCCGGCAATATTTAGAAGTCATGAAATTCCCAAAAGACTATTTTTGCTCCTAAAATTCCACCAAAGTTTGTAAGAGAAGGCATTGATAACTTCTTTGATGGATTTACATCCTGCACCTCCCTCTTCAAGGGTACCACAACTTTTAGACCAAGATGACCAAAGGCATTCTTTTAGAGGAGGTATTGGTTCCAAGAAGAATTTGTTTAAGAGACGCTCAATTCTATTGATGGTAGAATTGGTAGGCACAATGGTTTGAAGAAGGTATATAGGCATGGAATTTAGAGTGCTCTTGATCAAGGTCACCACCGAAAGAGAGTAAATGAAATTCCCAAACCAAAATTTTGTTAGAAATTTTCAATTAGATCATCAAAAGGTGTGATCTTTTTTGGCCTTTAAAAGCGAGCCCCTAGGTAATTAAGAGGGAGTTGATTTTGCTTAAAATTAGTAATTCTCGATATTTGGTTAAGTCTATTAGAGGAATCTTAGGTTGAAGGAATAAAATTGCATTTTCCTTCATTAAGAAAAAGACCACTAACTTTACCAAAATCATTTAGAAGGTTCTTAATGGTTTTAACATGTTGAAGGGAGCTGTTGCAGAAGATAATGAAATCATCTCAAAGCTAAGATGAGAAATAGGGAAACCTCCATGAGTTTTAAAAGACATATTATTATTTAAAAAAGATCAAGGCTCCTAGTATTCAATAGCGATGATAAAAAGAGAAGGTGATAGTGGGTCACCTTGCCTCAAACCATGGCTAGAAGGAAAGAAACCTATGGACTCACCATTCATGATAACCAAAAAACCGAGACATTCGTGATACACCTTTTATAATCTGATAAAACTATCGAAAAAACCAAACAAATTCAGATTTGAAAGAGAAAATCCCATGAGAGTTTGTCAAAGGCTTTAGCGATGTCCAGCTTTGAATAAGATGTTGCCACCTCTAGTAGGGACATCAATGTCATGAACCAGCTCTTGAGCAAGAAGAATATTATCCGATATTGCTCTATGTTTAACAAAACCAATTTTATTTGGGGAGATGATTTTAGGAAGCAAAGGGCTAAGCCTATTATTTATTAATTTAGCAATGAGTTTTGAAAAAGGTGCAAAGACTAATCGGTCTAAAATTGCCCCAAGATTCATTGTTAGTTTTGGAAATAAGGACAATAGAAGTGCTTGAAAAGTATTTGGGAATAGGATTGCCATCAAAGAAATCAATAAGATCAACTAAGTCAATTTAATAAATGGCCAACAATGCTAAAAGAAGTGGGTCGAGGCCGGGCCAGAAGTCGTTCATGTTCTTAAGAGTATTACTAATCTCTCTTCTAAGGGCACATAGTGAGTAAATGATTATCCTCACTATTAATCATAGAAGGGATAAGATGGGTGTTTGATAAAGTTCCCAAAGAACGGATTAGAATTTAATAAAGTTTGAAATGATGTATGACGTAATCCTTAATATCATTGTTATCGTTATCCATTCACCATTAGAGTTCTTAATTTTCTTAATCGAAGTTTAAGGCTTTCCATTTATTACAAATGGCATGAAAATACCGGTGTTTCACCATCGCAATATGTTTTCTTGCTTTTGACCCAATAGGTTTCTTCCATGTTTTGATAATTAACCAAGTTATTCTTGGCAATGTTCAACTCTCAAGTTTATCGGGATCGCTTGAGATCTCTTCAAGAGAACAAACCTCTTGTTCCATAGCTTTAAGATTTGTGAAAAGGTTTTAAAAATGTGTTTGTTCCACCAATTGAGATTTTGTTTAAGTCTTTGAGCTTAAGCCAAAGACGAGTCATACCTTTAACGTAATTATCCAGAAAATAGGGGCCATCCAATTAGTGAGAGACATTGGTGAAGTCACTATGTTGGGTCCACATATTTTGAAATCAAAGGGAGTAGATGGGTTAGGGGGGATTTTTGAAGGAAATCAAAAGAGGAGCATGGTCGACAAAGTTCAAATGCTCAACAATGGTAGGGCCACCGATTGATCCAAAGAGAATTAAAGAGGGTCCTATCAAGACGCCAAAGTCTAGAGTTGTGCCATGTGAAGTTAGACCCAAGGAAACCAATGTCGATCAGGACAATCAAGGATCATATTTGAAGTCCTCCATGGAATGAAGGTTAGAGAACATCCTCCCCTTCTTTCCGAACTAGCTATGATAGTATTGAAATCACCTCCAACCAACCGAAGGTTAGCCGAGGAAGCAAGGTGTAAGTGATTCCAAAGGATGTTCCTACCACTCTATTACAAGAAGCATAGATAAAAGAGCCAAAAGCCGATAAGTCACCTAAGGAGATTTTGACATTAACCAATTGGTCAAGATCATCAATGATGGAAATGGTGATGGAGTTGTGCCAAAAGCACCAAATTTTATTATTAAGATTGAAGAAATTATGAAAACCAAGGGATCTAGCGACAAAAGCAATCTTAGAAGAATTAATGAAAGGTTCAATAAGAACAAGTAACTTGATATTATGAACATGACAAAGACTCCTAACACGATTACGGACAGGAAGAGACCCACAACCCCGGATATTCCAAATAAGAAAATTAATCATAAGGGGACAACCAAAAGGGAAAAGGAAAAAGAAAGGAAAGAGAGGAGAGAAATGATGACACATTACTTGTGTGGGGAAGAAGAAAGTGGTTCTAGAGAAGTTATTATTAGAAAATTTTGCTTTGTAGGGTTTTTTATTTTAACAATTTGAAAGGGTCTATCGTAATCCAAATTATCTCCATCAAAGGGATTGATTTTGGGTTCCTAATAGTAGAAGAATCTATCAATGTTTTAGAAGAGGGATTTCACCTTCTTCCGTGACGATAGAGTGTGAGAAATTGGGTTCAATTGATTATCACTCAAGGGAAATAGATGGGGAAGTTCGCACCATTCGTAATACAAATATCTTTCTCAATATGTTCTCATATGGTCATCATTGTTTTGGTCCATTATATGATTCCCATTCAAATTGTTTAATTGGGTGTCCAATATAAGGCTACCATTCAGATTTTAGTAGATTTAAATGAAGCAAAGAGCTATCATGGGAAACCAAATTATTACAAGTGGGTGAGGTTAGGTAAATTGCCATTGGTAGCATCACACCCCTCAATGTATTTTAGTACCAAGGTCGAGTGTTTTCCACTAGATAGAGAGGAGGTAGGGAGGAGAGGTTCTTTTGAGTATTTTAGGCACATATGCTAGTAGTGGTTTTCCCGCCCATTAATGGTATTCATATTCGTGGTAAATTTTTCTAGAGATTAGGATGAAGCATTCTGAAAGTGATCGTGTCGCGTGAATCTGCAAAGGAGTGCAAAAGACAGAAAATTTTGAATTGACTTTTGACTATATCCAAATTTTTGAGCCAATCCAAACCTCTTTGGGATATTTTTTTGTGATGTCTATCTCAACGAGAATAATGAGTGACATGGCCTAGATCTAGTCGCTGCTTGGTCTATTTGGAGAGGCCTACCAAAAAGGCCGCCAACAGCAAACAAAACTTGATGAGTGACATAATGTATTCGCATGTTAGGAAAAGCAAGCCAAAGAGGGACAATGGGAGACTTCTCTTTGACATCAAAGAGGGGCGACCATTTCAATAGCATTTGACAATTATGCACAAAGTAAGAATGATAAAACCCAATAATCTAAATCATTTGAGAGTTGAATAAGAATGTGACGGGATCGATCACAATAGAGAAAGTACCCATAATTTTAAACTATGAAAGAAAGAGAATATTATCAAGAGTCGCATCTAAGGGAGAATTTACCCACCAAAGCAACTCAAGGGCTTAGCAAGTTTCTCAACATCCCGACAACACATTAATGCAATCCATGATAAGATGTCAAAATGAGATTAACCAAGCATTCGAGATCTTACCAGATAAAGCATCTTTGAATGATTTAACAAAGCATTAACAGTGCAATCAAATCCAAAACCCAGAGTCGAGAGCAAAGTCGGTGCCAGAGGTGACTGGATTCAGAGACCGAGCCTCGCCATTGCTCTAATCCAAGGACGTCACATACGGGGGAGCCCGACACGCTCAGCCGAGAGAAGCACAGAGAAGGCCAATTACCCGAGAACCAATCCACCGAGGGGAACGCAAAATTGCTGTGAGAGGAGCCAAATGAGGAGGAGGTTTTGGGTTTTTATTTGGGTTTGGTTTAGGGTTTTAGGGGTTTAAGGTTTGTGTTTAGGTTTCAGTGGCCTTTAGATTTCATTCACCAGTGGGTCTCTAGTCTTAAGCCTACCACAGGAGTCAGTTTAGGCCCATCTAGTATTAGGGCCTATCTTTAGGGCCTGGGGCCAGTGGCCCAGTTTATAAGATAGGATTTAGTATTAGGTCAGTTCAGAGCCAGTTCATTAGGCCCAGGGCTTAGGGTCTCAGTATTAGGGTCCACTAGTGGCCTTAGGGCCCAGTGGCCTTTGATTTTGGCCTAGTTCTATCAGTCCTGTGGTTAGCCTAGGGTATGTCTGGGTTTATTTCCTTTAGTGGCATTCAAATCAAAAAGGTTTAGGATTTCATTTATTTATATTTTAATTTATTTTAGTATTTTATTTTTATTTATTTAGTTTTTATTTTTTATTTTATTTTATATCATTTTATTATTTAATTTAGTTTTATTTTATTTATTTTATTTTATTTATTTATTATTTTTAGTAGTTTTTTATTTTATTTTTTATTTTAAGTTTATTTTAGCCTATTTATTTATTTAGGTTTTTTTTATTTTTTTTATTTATTTTAGTTTTATTTATTTTATGTAGATTTTATTTTTTTTTTAGTTTATTTTATTTATATTTTTATTTATTTTATTTTATTTTATTTAGGTTCTATTTTTTTAGCTTAGGTTTATTTTTTATTTATTTTATTTATTTTTTATTTAGGTTTTATTTTATTTTATTTTATTTTTTTTTTATCTTTATTTTCTTTTAGTCTTAGTTTATTCTATTTTAGTATTATTTATTTTTTATTTTTATGTATTTTATTTATTTTATTTTACTTTATTTAGTAGTTTTTATTTTATCTTTATTAGTAGATTTTAGGTCATTTTTATGAGCCAGGCCTAATAGGATTTGAGCCTCAGGGTGATTTGGTTTCTAGTGGTGGTTAGGATTTTTGGAGTGGCCTGGGTGTGGTTTAGTGGAGGGTCAGGGTGGGTTTTGTTAGTTTTTGGGGAGTAGTTTTTTATTATGGTTTAGCTTTTGGTTTATAGAGAATAAATCATAACATTTCTTCTTTTGATTCATCAACCAATTAACACACCAAGTTTTCTAAGACATATTTACAATTAGAAAATGAGCATGCATTAGCAAATCAAAATTATATTAGAATCTCTATAGAAAGTTCTATAGATCTCAACTGTTTCTTTCCCATCAAAACCACCTGGCCTCTGAGTAGGATCCACCATCATATTATCCATCTCCCTCCACCACCACCAGCTTGTAACTCTATCACTCCTACCATCCATAACCACCACTTCACCACCACCTTATATCACCACAGATCCCCACCACCCCATGATAAAGTTTGCTTCCTCCATAGATAAGTATATGTTCCTATCATTTTATAATCTTAGGTTTCATTTAGGTTTAAGTTTTATTGTTTGGATTTAGTTTTTTATATTTTTTAATTTTATTTACCTACTATTTTAAGATAGGTTTGGGTTTTATCTTTTCTGGGTTTAGTTTAGGTTATTCTTCAGAGTTTTATTTTTTATAATTTATGGTTTTTTTGTTTAGGATTTAGGGTTTAGTGTTTAAGATAGGATTAGGTTTAGGTTTAGAGCTTGGTTTGGTTTTATTTGTGGTTTGTTTATTTTGTTTCAAGTTTAGCATTTGGGGTTTTGGTAAGATTTTGGGTTTAGGGTTTTAAGGTTTAGGTTTATGGTTTAGGTTTTTTTTTAGGGTTTAAGGATTAGTGATTAGGGTTTTAAGGTTTAAGTTTATTTAGGCTCTGTTTTATTATAATGTTTTATTTTTTTTTAATAGAGAACAAATTTAGATTCAACATTTCTTTTGATTTCATCAACCAAGTAACACATGTTTTCTATAACATTTTATAACATATCATTTTAGCAAACCAAAACCATAAATTAGCCTTTAGCTAACAATATTAGTATTATATTCTTTAGTTTTCTCTAGTTCCCATAAAACCCTAGATTTTATTTTTTTTTATTTATTTAAGTTTTATTATTATTATTGTGTTTTATTTTAGTGATATTTATTTTATTTATTTTAGTTTAGTTTATTTTATTTATTTTATTTTATAGTTTATTTAGGTTTAGTAATATTTTTAAGTTTATTTAGTTTAGTTTATTTTATTTTAGGTTTATTTTTTGCCAAGTTTATTTGGGTTTATTTTATTTATTTTATTTATTTTTTTTTGTTTTAGGTTTTTATTTAGTTTTATTTTATTTTATTTTATTTATTTAAGTCTGTTTTATTTTATAGGTTTATTTTAGATATTTAGTTTAGTTTAGGTTTTAATCATATTTAGTTTTATTATTTATTATTGGTTTTTAAGATTTATGGTTACAAATCAGTGTAGGCCCAGGTATCTTTATCCTTAGATCCAGTCATATACTGAGCCTTATAGGTCAGTGGTTTAGCCTGTGTAGGTCATTAGCTATATGGGGGTGAAGATAGGGTTTTGGTTGGGGGCTGGGGCCTAGGTTTAGTCATTATCTTATTTAGTTTTTAAGTTTATTTTAGGTCATATTTTGTGGCTAGGGTCTTTTCTATTTATTTATATTTTCTTTAAAATAACTAAAAGGTAGTTAGTTTATTTTTTTATATTAGTTATTTAGATTTATTTTTACATTTTATTAGTTATATATTTTAGTTTATTAAGAGTAGTAGTATTTTTTTTAGTTTAATTTTTATTATTTTTTGTTTATTTTTTATTTAGCCTAGTTTATATTTGTTTTTATAGGTTTATTTAGGTTTTATTTTTATAGTGTTATATAGTTTATTATTTTATTTAGTAGCCTAGGTAGGAGCTTTATAGCCTAGGTTTTTTTATTTTGGTAGAAGTGATAGATTTTTTATTTAGGTAGTTTTTTAGGGGGATTTACATATTTTTATCTTTATAGGTTTTATTATTTATTATCTTTATCATTTAGTTATGTAGTTTTATATATCTTGGTTTTATAGTTATTTTATCTAGTAGGTTTATATATTAGTTCTTTTATTATTTTATCTTACATTTTAATCTTTAGAGTTTAATCTTGGTTATAGAGCCCAGATCTAGATATCAAAAAGGGTTTTATTTTAGCATTTCTTTTAATACTTAGTTTTAGGTTAATTTAGCCCAATTTAGTTTGCCTGGGCTATTTAGTAGAGGTTAGTATTCTGGCATTGCTTTGGCCTTTAGGTTTCCAAGTTTTTGATTAGTGGCACAAGTAATATGTTATGCCCAGGGTCAAATTAGTAGAGTCATTTAGAGAGCCTAGAAGCCTGTGGTTAGGCTTAAATATTAGTATAAGTGATATAGCTGGTTAGCTAATTCAGTCCAGTTCATGTATTATATTCAGTCCTTGGCCCAGTGTCAGCCCAGGGCTCATATCTATAGCTTCATTCTGCATGCCCATTTCTAGTTATTTTCAGTCATCTTTTAGAGGAAGAAGTATCTTATTAGTGAGGATTTAGGGCTCAGTGGCCTTTTTAGTCTTGACAACCGCCATTATTCTTCAATCATATAAGTAGGTTCAGGAATCAGGTATATCTTTAGGGTGATATGGCTCAGTGGTACCCTTTAGGCTGTTTTATTTTAGATATTTTAGTTAGGTATTTATTTTAGATTTTATTTAATAGGTTATATTTATATTAGGCAGTTTTATTTATTTATATTTATTTAGTTATTATTATATATACATATATATTTTTCTATATTATTATATTTTTATATTTACATATTATAAGAAAATTGTTTTAGTCTGGTTTTAATTTATTTTTTAATATTTTAGTTTATTTTATTTTATTTTGATATGTTTATTTTATTTTATTTACTATTTATTTAGTATTTATTTTAGTTATTTTATTTAGTTTATTTTAAATAGAGTTTAGATTTTATTTATTTATTTTTATTTTATTTCTTTATTTTTTGTTATTTTTTTTATTTATTTTATTTTTTTATATAGTTTTTTTAGGTTTATTTTAGGTATTTTAAGTTATTTTAGTTTAGTTTAGTATTTTATTATAGTAGTATTAGGTTTACATCTTATTTAATTAGTTTAGTTTATTTTAATTTAGGTAGTCTATTTATTTTAGTTTATTTTATTAGGGTATTTTATTTTTTTTATTTTATTTTGGGTTAGTTTATATTTTATTTAGTTTTATTTTATCTTATATTTTCTTTATTTTAGTTATTTTCATAGGTTTATTTTAGTATTTTTATATTTATTTAGTATTTTAATTTTATTAACTTTTATCTAGTAGTGCATTAGTTTATATTATTTTATTTATCTTATATGTTTATAAATTTAGGTCTTATTTCAGTCTCTTTGTGTAGAGTCAGTTGCATCAGGTTTAGGTTTTTTTTATTTAGGGTAGTGTTTAGTAGGTAGGGTTTAGTTTAGGGTTTTAGGTTTATGTTTTATTTAGGTTTTAGTTTTATTTAGGTTATCAGTTTAGGGAACAACATTTCTTCTTTGATTTTATCAGCACACACCAAGTTTTCTAAGACACATGGACTTACATGGATAAAAAGCGCATAGAAAATCAAAACCCTGGGATAACCATCTTAAAAAGATAAGAAGACATTATTCCATTTTTATTAACCATATTAGAGGATCACCATCATATTTAGATTCTCCCTTACACCTCCACATCTCAGTAACTCCATCATTACCTCCACAACCACCATCCCCACCACCTCCAAATCCACCAGACCACTGATCACCCACCATATCTTTTTTTAATTCATTCATTTCTATTTTAGTTATCAAAGGATGTTTTTATTCTTATTATTCTTAGTTTTCTTTTTAAGCCAGTTTAGGTGGTTTATGTTTATTTAATTTATTTAGTTACTTTAGGTTTAGTTTATTTGGGGGGTTTGGGGTTTGTGGGTTTTGTGGTTTGGGGTGGGTTTTTAGGCTTAGTCTTTTTAGGTAGGTTTAGTCATTTTAGTTTCAGCTGTCCTAGTGGCTAGGCTAGTTTTTATCAGTATCAGGGAGGCCTGTATCTGTGGTTGTTAGTGGTTAGGGTAGTAGGATAGTGGTATGGTTTTAAAAAAACTACAAACCATCAGAGCTTATGATTTTAATCTTTATTATTTATCTTAGATCTTATATTTTATTTATTTATATTATTTATTTTTTTAAGTAGTATTTTCTTGAGTTTACTTTATCTTAGTTAGGTTTATTCATTATAGGCTAGATAAGTCATTTATTTTAGGTCAGATTTTGTGGTATTGGTTTTTTTAGTTTATTTATTTAATTTATTTTATTTTTTTAGTGGTTTTATTTAGTTTATCTTTTATTATTATTCTTTATCCTATTTTATATCATATATATTTTATTATTATTAGAGATATATATATTTATTATTATTATATTTTATCATTTTACATACATCATACATATAGGTTTTAATCAGTTTATTTTTTATTATTTTGGGTAGGCATATTTTTAGTTTGTTTTATTAGTTTTTATTTTATTTATCTTTAAGTTTTATCTTTATTTACATTTATTTTATCTATTTAGTCTATCTTAGTATTTATTCCTTTTATTTTAGCTCTTTTATTTATCTTTATCTTTAATTTTTACTAGTTTATATTTTACATTTCATGCTCAGAGGTCTTAGTAGATCTTGTGCTTTTTTTATCTTATTATGTATCTTTACTCATTTATCTTATTTTAGTTATCTAGCCAGTTTGGTTTTTGTGGCCTAGCCCAGTGGCCTAGCCAGTGGCTCTACTCAGTGGTTGAGAGCCCAGGGCCTAGTCAGTGGGCCTGTCAGCTGCTTAGGGCTCATTTAGTGGCCCAGGGTCAGCAGTGGCCTAGCCCAGTGGTCTTGGCCTAGAGGGTCCAGATTTAGTGGCTCAGGCCTAGGGTTTTTGGCCTAGTGTCAGGGGAGTATTAGGCTCCTGGGCCTAGTCCTCTGGGCTTGTGGATTTACAGGTTTAGCTCAGATTTTCTCAGAGCCTATTTTCAGTTAGCACTATTCTCAAATTTTCTCATTAGGTTGAGGTAGTAGCTAGGTTTTTTAGGTTTAGGATTTATTTATTTAGATTTAAGTTTTCATTTATTAGTAGTTTTATTTTGGTTTTATTTTGGTTTATTTTATCTTTGTGGTATTTTAACATTTATTTAGTTTATTTATTTTAGTTTAGGTTTATTTATTTTAGTTTATCTTAGTCAGTTTAGTTTATTTTATATACATATATATATATATATTTAAGTTAGGTTTTAATAGATTTAGGTTTTATTTTATTTATTTTTGGGTTTATTTGAAGGTATATTTTAGTTTAAGTTTTTATTTAGTTTTATTTTATTTTATTTTAATTTAGGTTTATTTTATTTTTATTTTACATTTATTTTATTTTAGGTCTTTTATTCCTTAGGTTTAATTATTTTTTTTAGTCAGGTTTTATTTATTTTATTTAGTTTATTTTATTATTTATTTTATCTATATTTCATGTTTAGCCTAGGCCTTTATGTTTTTTTATTTCTTTTATCTTTATTTATGCCTGGTCTTTTATTTATCTATTTTATCTTTATTTTATTTCAGCCTGGTTTTGGCTGTATTTTAGTGCTTCAGATCTTCTGGATTTCAGTATCTTAGAGCCCAGGGCCCATGCCAGTGGGCCTAAGGCTCAAGGCTCAGGGCCTAGCATTTAGGCCTCAGTGGCCTATTTTGTATTTAGGCTCAGAGCCTGGTGTCACCAGTATTCATGTCAGTTTGATTGGGGTCAGGGTTTTGTGTGGTTTGGGGTGGTTTCAGTGGCCTAGTAGTTTTTTAGTTTTAGGATTTGTAGCATTTAGGGTTTAGGGTTTAGGGTTCTAGGTTTAGGGTTTAGGATTTAGGGTTTAGAGTTTATGGGTTTAGAGTTTAAACAAAAGAACAAAAATTTGATTCTATTTCATCAAAATCCTCTCTTCTTTTGAAGCATTATTTGCTTTTCTTGCGAATCCACCATGTCGTGTCTAGGGTAAGTGTAAGTGTTCCCCAACGGCATCTTATCCCTCTTTCATAACAGAAACACAATCAAACACAATCTCCCGGTGCTATTAGAATAGGTGTGACAGAACCCAAGAGGCATCCTATTTCAATTAGCACAACTGAGTTAGGTATAAGAAAATCGAAGCGACATCCTTTCTTAGTGGGAAATCCTGGTTGCCACCTGTGGCACCATTTCATCAAAATCCTCAGCATGTTTAAGATAGGTATAAGAGAACCCAAGAGGAATCATATTCCCTTTAACACAAGCACAAAAATAAACACATGCCTTTTGTCTCAAACTACTTTGATGTGGGAGCAAGCCCCATGTGGCACTCTCTCATTAGCCTAGTCGCCCATATACCTCTAGTCACCCTAGGTCACTTGTTAAAGATATGAGTCCCCAAGCTTTCTTCCTAACTTGACCATTACAAACCAATGAGCTCCTTAGTATGGTAGACTTCACTACCCATAAAGCTACCTCATGTTGATTTTGTTTAAGAAGATGTGAGTCATCGAGCTTTCTTCTTCAACTAATCATCATAATCTAACTAGGTCGAGTATATTTGAGGTTTAGGATAAGTCCCCCAGAGGCTCCTTTCCTCTTAACTATATTTGAATCGATATAAGTCCTCCAAGGCATTCTGCTCAAGAGTTCTAGGATGGCACCCGCCGAGAAGACACTATCCCAAAGAATCGCCATGTAGAGGATGAGTCCTCAGCTTTCTTCCTATGATTGTAAATCAATGGGCACCTTAGGTTGGTTACATGTGATGGTGACTCACGGGATACACCACTCGATATGTGAGTCCCACTTTCTCCTTGAGTTGGCCATCAAATATCTATTTGATATATGACTAACCATGTCATCTTCTCCAGGGTTTTGGATTAAGCCCTTAGTGGCTCCTCTCCCCGTGGGCATTCTATTTGGATCACATCCTTTGCAACCCCAATTTACTTTACTCTGGACATCCTTTCCTAGTAGCCACCCTATGGTTAGAGAATTTGTTCGGATGCACAAATTCTCCTTGGTTCAAAATATGAGATAGTCTAGTCGATATAAGCTCCTTCTCATTTTGATCCCTAGCAAACTAACAAGGTCTACATTAAAACAAACTAAACAAACAAATAAAGTAATTTGCTTGTGGATTAGGAATTCAAGCCCCCAAAGGGCCCTTTTTCCCAAGAAGGCATCCTATATTTAGGGTGCAGAAAACTCCCTATAGGAATTGTCGACTACCAAGTTGAGATAATGACTACTCCATCTCCAGGCCCCTTCCTATTTTTCCCCTGGTACCATTCGCTTTGGAAGATGTAAGACTATGATGCATTCTTTCTAGCATGAAATGAATTGACACTAAGTCGGTTTGATTTGTTGTCAAAGCAACCGATCACCCAAGTGGTCTTTTGTAATGGAAGATGTGAGTCCCTGAGCTTTCTTCCCTTAAATTGATCATTGCAAACCAAAAGGCACTCCTTTGGTTGATAGTTCTCCCATTGGTCGGAAGCTACTCCCTTTTGTTCAATAAATTTGAGATTGGTCTAGGCTGATATAAGCTCCTTCTCAGTTTAATCCATCGCAAACCAATAGAATTCATCAAAACAAACTAAAAATGAAATTAATTCTTGACTATCTTTGAGTTGATTTGAGTCCCCAAGTGACATTCACTCAATAGTCAGCCCTAGGTCAGGTTTAATTTATTGCCTAGCCAACCAATCATCCCAATGGTTCCTTATTTTGAGAAGATGTGAGTCCTCGTGCTTTCTTCTTAAGACTTGAACATTGCAAACCAAAATACACCACCCCCTTGGTTGTATAGTCTTACATTGTGGTTGGTAGACTACTCCCTTTGGATTTAATTTGTCCAGGCCCATGGCCCCTACTCAGTGTACCATCGCAAATCGATGGGATCCATCATGAATCAAAATAAATTAAAGAATGAAATTAATCTTGACTATCTTTGAGTTGATCTAAATCTCTCAGTGGCATTCACTCAATAATCATCCTTAGGTTGGTTCAATTTGTTGCCTTGCCAATAGATCACCCTAGCAACTAGTCCCTACTTTGGAGGATGTAATTATTATGCTTTCTAGTACAACTATTGTACAAGGGCATCTCTTTGGTCTAGTCCTACTATGTGGTTAAGACTACCCCTTTGGATTGTTAACTGAGTTAGCTAGCCTCCATGGCTACTCAAGCATCCATTGCAAACCAAAAGGGTCCATTTCAAAATCCAAAAGTAAAAATCTGAAATAAATTCAACCTTCCTCCCTCAGTGGAATGAAACAAAAAAAAATAATCAATCAATCTAAATCTAAATCTTTTTCTTCTCCTCAGTGAGATGAAAGTCTTTCAAATTCCCCAACGGACTTAGAATTCTAATCCCTCAGCGGATTTCACAACCTTTCCTCCCTTGTGGATGACTTGAACTTGCCTCCATAGTGGAGAGTTCACTTTTTTTATCCCCGATGGAGTCAAAACAAACACAATTTAACAAACAACAAATTAAATCAGATCATTTTTTCTCCCCAGCGGGAATCAAATCAAACCTCTCATCCCCTTTATGGATGATTTTAACATGCTTCCCTAGTAGAAGGTTCACATACTTTATCACTACTTGATTCCTCTTTCCCTCTCTTATATCCTTAACATGAGTACAGTCATATTGCACTAAGCTCTAGATTCCTTCTACGCCTTGGGTTAGGACTAGATTGTTTATTAGCTTGTGATGTGTTGTTGATCATTTTGGTCACACACGCATGTGTGTACCATGTCACCACACCACACCTATTGACCCTTATTTTGGAATGAGCTCTTAACCCCTCCATCTTAGACATTGGATTTCTTTTAGACTTTAAGAGTTTCTTAGTATTAAAACACATCTAGTGATTAGGTGGACACTCAACCTAGCCCTAGAGACTTAGAAGAATTAGCCATAATAGTCATGCCTTGTGTTGAAAAAAATTTCTCTATCCTATAACTTGAACCAAATTCACACTTCCTTCAAGTCAAATCAATTTCAACTTAATATAACAAAATCACTTCCAAATGATTAAAATTCATGATTAAAACAAATGATTGAAGCTTATGATTGAAATTCCAAATATTTCTAAGTCCTTTGATTCCCTCTTATGGACTTAGTTTAAATCAAATCTAAATCAATTCAAAATTCAAGAAATTTTCTCACAACCCATTTATATTCTCATTTATATTCACATATATAAATGAAATATAAATTCAAATCAATCAAACCAAATTCAAAATTCAAATCCAAATCAAAAATCTTTCCTAAGTCCCTTTGATTCCCTCTCATGGACTTAGCCTAAATCAAGTCTAAATCAATTCAAATTCAAGGAATTTTCTCATGACCCATTTATATTTTCATTTATATTTACAAATATAAATGAAATGTAAATTTAAATATCCAAAAAATTAATTCAAAAATCAAACTCAAATTCAATCAAAATTCAACCTAAGCCTTTCAAGTCAAAGTCTTGAACTTAGCCAAATCAATTTCAAATCAAGCAAAATCCTTGATTTTTCTTCATGATTCAATCAATCCTTCAATCATGAATCCAAATATAAATACAAACTTCAATCACCAAACAAAACTCAATTCAAAAATCAAACCCAATTCAAACTCATGTTCACCCATTTGAACTTGAAATTGTCAAATGAATAAATACTCATTTGACTTCAAACCACTTGTAAATAGATTTATATTTCAATCGTAAGTCTATATGTGAGTTCAATTAAACTCAAATCAAGCTTTGACCAAGCCATTTGACCCACTTAGGCTTACTTGACCCAAAGTGACCTAAAATACCCCTTATGAGCCAAATTTTAATGCTACCTAAATTGGATTAAACTAAGACCACCTAAGCCTCTCATCATGATCAACAATCATCATAAGATGATCAATCACTCAAATTGGGTCAAACCAAGTCAAACCTAAGGGTTGACCGAGTCAACACAAAGCCAAAATGAAATGTAAACTATCCAAAATTCACCATAGGACAAATTGATTGAAACCACTGATCAAAACTCATTCATGATCAATGTTTGAACTTGACCAAGTCATCATTTGAGCCTAACCTAGCCCAATTGGCCACTTGACCCAAGTTGACCCAACTTGACCTAAAAGTCAAAATGTGTCAAAACTTGATCTAAGCCAAATTTATTGAAACCAATGGGTCAAGTTCATTCCAAAATGATTGTTGAACTTGACCAAAGCCCAAATTGGTAAACTAGATCCAACCTAGCTCAATTGACCATGAACCCAACTTGACCTAAAAGGTCAAATTGAGCCAAACTCAAATATAAACCAAATTGATTAGAAACAAAGATACCAATCCATTTCATATGACCAATAAAACCTAAACCAACCCATGTCCTAACCTAAATAGGTCAAATGGGTCAAATTGGTCAACTTGACCCATTTGGCCGAAATGAAATCAAATGAACCAAAATCAAATCTAAACTAAATTGAACCGAACAAAAGCCACCAATTCATTTCAAATGGTCATATGAACTTAACCTAACCCTTGGTTTCACCCAATTTTACCAATTGGTCAACTCGACCTAAGTTGACCCATTTTGACCTAAATGGGTCAACATGAGCCAAATCATATCAAACCAACTCCAAATTCAATGAAACTTGGCCCAACCTATTTTTCAATCATACCAACACATATTAAAAATCAAGGTCAAATGACCATTTTACCCCTAGCCATAGGTAACCTAAAATCAAAACAACTTGGAATTTAGCCAAATTCCTTTCATGGACACTTGGCATCCTCTTACCAAATGGTCACTAATGGACATGGTAATATGGTGCACCAATGCCAACCCAACCCAAGGTCAAAATGACCACCTCATGGAAATGAGCATATGGGATTCCTTCCTCCACCTTATTTTGCACATGGCAAGCTCCTCCACTCCGCCAAAATTGAATGCCATGCCCTTCTAAACGGCCAAAATGCAAAGGTGAATTTGATAAAAATGGCACAAGCACTCACGGTCATCCGATTGCTCTAGGGGGAGATATACTCCCCCTAATTTCATTTGAATCAAGCACTCTCCAATTCGATTAAGCTAAGGGAAGCCAGAAGAACCATTTCCAAGTCTCCCCAAGCTTCCTAGAGTGAGTTGGAATTTCCCATTTCTCAATTTTCTTAGACTAAAAATAGTGGAGCTCCACTTAAATTCCATCTCATATAATACTAAAAACCAGTCTAATTCCTCCATCGAGCACCCTCAGAGGATCAAATCAATCACCAACCTTATTCCAAGCTTCAAAGGCAAGGAGGTGCTACTTAATCAATCACCAAGCTCAATTGAAGGGTGACTTGGACTATAGGAAGATCCATTCAATCTCAAGGCCTCAAAACTTCAACAAGGCTTCGTCTCCACCCGATGGAGCTACTTCAAGGGAATCGAGAGCCAATGATAGCCTCCGGCAAGGTATGTCATTAAACTAAGCTTAAATTAGCCATAGTGTGGTCCTTTGTAAAGTGAAGTTTCATCCCATGAGAAGTTAGCCATTAAATGTAATCTCCCTTGCATGATGGTGTGCTGAATTTGATTCAATCCCAGCTCAATCGAGCTCGAATCTTCCCCTAGAATATGGACGGTGGCCATCTCCCACAGGGAAGATCAGGGACAGATCATGGGACGTCCATCCATGAGTTTTAGATGGATGGCCATGATTAAGACATGTAGATCCATCATTTTAACCCTTAAGAACTGCTTGATTCAACCGCCCGATCCGGAGATGGAGATGGAAAGCACGACCGATGCCGATGTGATAACTTTAATAGCCTCTCCCATGCCACGGAAAGTGTGTGCGGCCAACCTCCACTGTCAATGGGATTACTATGTAATTAGGTGAATTATTTAATCATGAAACTTCAAATATTCATATCTATTGTAGAAAGATCAGAAAAATATGAAATAAATTGCATATGAATGATATTTGAGAATATTATAAAATTGATTTTCATGGATTTTGAACGATATTTTTAATTTAAGTTTTATTAGAATGTAATTAGGCTAATTCCTACATTAATTAATTAATCAAACTTTATTTGTATTTAATGGGATGACTTCGCCTCCTAATTTTCTTGGGATTTATTAATGTTTTAATTAGGGTAATTGTTGGATTCATTCAATTACTCCCAATGTAATTAAGCTGTTAAGTGTAATCAATGGTTTAATCTCTTGATTGAGTTAATTAAGGTTTGTTTAAATGAATAGGAGGTTTAGGGAATAATTTTGGGATATTTTTCTTAAGTTATTACTTTAATCCACTAATTACCTACCTAATTAATTTGATAAAATTCAAAACCTTCCAATAATTCATCTTATATGTGTTCAATAATTTTAAGTACATTGAAAAATCAAAATCCAACTCACATGTGAGGGTTATGAAAGTACTTAAATTAAATCTTTAGCTTAATTAATCATTAATCATGAGCATTAAGCTTTTTAGGTGCATTGTTGATTTAAATTTCTTGTGTGGTTTTATGTCCATTGGCTCATAATTATTTGATTAAGAATGCTAGTGGTAATAAACACTTAATTCACACCTTAACCTAAATAAAAATATAAAAATCACCTAATGATCCTAAGAACAAACTAAATTAACTCACATATGGGGAAATACTAGCAAACATTCCTTCACATTTCAAATCATAAAGCAAAATTCAAAACAAAATCACATTAAACAAATTTCACTTTAATTTTCTATTATTTCATAGATTGTCTTTAGAATTAATTAGGGTGAATGAGTTTACATTGCTTTCACCATTTTTTATTTCTTTCTAAATGCTAAATATGTTATATGAAAATCATACATCATCTTTAAAATCAAATTAAAAATGAAATGTTTCCTTTATGATAAATTGCATATTAAAGTAAAAAATATGAATGGCTATTATCACTATTAAATTCAAAATTATTTTCAAAACTTATAAATTAAATATCAAAACTAAAGGTATGCTATATACTTTATTTATAAGCTTGCATTAATATAAAAATGTTTTATGTTTGCTTCCTTTCTTTCTTAACATGGATTTGATTAAGATTTGTAAAGTGTATAGTTCTTTAAAAGAATATAACACTTGCTTAAAATCTATATTCTCTTCCATGTCATAACTTAAGAAGGATCTTTACATACACATAAATATAAACAAACCAAAAAATTAAATAAACATAAACATTGCATCTTTCTTTTCCATTTATCTCTTATACATGCATATGTATTTAAGTGATATATTCTGACAACCCTGGTTGTGAGGTTTTAAGTTAAGTAAGGTCTTGTACTTACACCCCACTAACAATGTTCACTTACTTTTTCATACATACACACATCAATAAAGGATAAAAGAATAACCCTTTTCTACTTAATGAAAATCATGCTCATAAAGCATCCAAAATTTTCTTAAGTAACATTTCTTTTCATCATAAAGTGTGCTATTTCTATTATGTAGATATAGATCCATTCATATGCATGTTATACATGTTCAAAAGAAATGAAGTGATGTGTGTTTTGTTATATTAATTCACTTTAATCTTAAAATGCCTTTTTAGGTTTTTTTAGGAAAATCTAAACTTAGGATTAATTAAAATACATAATGAAACATTCACTAAAC
Source organism: Cymbidium sinense (assembly GCA_021442155.1). Taxonomy (NCBI): domain Eukaryota; kingdom Viridiplantae; phylum Streptophyta; class Magnoliopsida; order Asparagales; family Orchidaceae; genus Cymbidium; species Cymbidium sinense. The sequence goes on along the minus strand of CM038214.1, from coordinate 265,819,369 downwards.
AAAAATCAAACATGAACCTACTTTAGAAATTACTAAGGAAGGAAAGAGAAGTTCTCTCCTCTTTTCCCCCTCTTTACAACTTAGTAATTAATTATAGGATTCACTCAAACCTAATCAAAATAAAAAATAAAATTAACCCAAAATAACTAAACAACTGAAATTAAAACCATCCCCAAAGTTGAATATTTTCATACTTATAAAATCTAAACCTTAAACCCATAGCTAAGTATATCACACAAACCTTAAATAGCACACACATTAGGCTAAGTCACCATTTTTAGCTTTAGGTTAGGGTAGTGCATGGCTTGATATTTTCTTCTATTTTTTGATGCATTATTTCTAGTTTGGATGTCGCGGTGTATGTGTGTAGACTAAATGGTAGGATGATTTAATCTAATCATTATCTTCTGCAGGGGATTGTGCTTAAGAGGCATTGTAATAAAAATATAACTATTTTTGTTGTGTAGGTGCTTATACCCCTAAGCATAATCCAATAGGCCAGGTGGACTTGGTTACCCATGTGTGGGGTGCTAAGTCTAATATATATGCTTGAGATTTGTATGATTTCTAATCTCTATTTTGCAGGTGTTAGTTCGATTTATTCTTCCTTTTTATGTAATTTTGCAATTAAGATTTTGGAATGATTGTTATGGGGATTAGGATGAACATTAGTCATAAGATCTCATATTATGTATCATGTGAAGCCTTTGGGGCACCCACATTCCAACCATCCAAAAAGAGGAACCTAAGAAGAAACAAGAAAGAAGAAAGAAGAAATGAAGAATGAAGACCCCCATAACATGAATTTCCTTGCTTAATTGTAATTAATTCATTTGTAATAATAGGGTATAGCTGCCCACAACTTGTTTTCGTGTTTGTGCAATGGTGCCCGACCATAAATGGACTTTTATTCTTTTGTGTTACCATTATAAAATATTTAATGTTTTGTTTAGCTTGTGCATTAGAAATGGCATGTTTTCCTAGTTTCTTCCTTGCTTGATGTATAGCCTCGATGATGATTAGGCTCTTAGGGAAAAATAAATCTTTTACCAAATTAAACAACTAAAAATTAAAAATAAATAACTCCTAACCTCACCTAAAGCTTAGGTTAAAAATCAAGATAAAAGAATTAGTAACCCATTAGCTGAATGTGTACTTCCTTTTCTAATATCATGCATAAAAGCAAATTATTTCACTCTTGAATGGGGCGCTTCCACCTTTTCCAGAGAACTTAGCTAGACCTATGAGAGCCATGGTGGAAACACACCTCCTTATCTTACTTGATTTTGGCCTATAATTCTCATGTAGGCATGTATTCTAATCTGTCAAATTGATTGTCCAAAAGAAAAATAAAACATATGAAAAATTTGCATTAGATTTAAGTCATGAATTCATGCCCTACATGATCAAGTCTCCTTAAGGAGTGTGTTTAAGGACTAAGTCTCTTTCTAAAGAAATAACAACCTTCCTATCATTCATAAAGACTTGCCTACATTTTAAAATGTAGGAGTTAGTTAGCCACCCCAGTGCTTGTAAGTCAAACAATGTGGTTTATCCTCTCTTGTGGAGGGAAATCGAATACCCAGTTTCGCCTTAGATTTAGTTCATGCTTTTGGACCTCGCCAAAGCTCCCTTGATTTACGTTTTGAAGTTGCTTCTCCCCTTTGCGGGCTATAAGTATAAATTCTCACCTCTTAGGCATTTCTATGATCTTGTGTCATAAAATCATAAGCCATAGAATTATAATAAAAATTCAACTCAAACACATTAATTCAATTTCAAAAATGTAAAGCCCAACCATAGGGTAGTCTAGGGTGCTTACTAGGCTTCCTAGTATCTTAGGCATCCCTACTTGTTTTCATTTGGCTTCGATAAGAACTCCCTCTTCTTGATCGATCTCACATGGCTTTCTAAAAATAAACCAATCGATTGATAGTCCTACCTTTTTGAAGTCTTTGGAGATAATGATCATTTACCTTAATTGAGAGTATTCCTAAGGAATCCCATTCCTTAGGATGTAATTAACTATGGGGGCTTACTCCTGTAGGGAACTTAATGAACATGATTTAAAATAAACCCTACTTTACTTTTTCATATAAAATGGGGGAAGAATCTCTAGTACATATGCAGACCCATTATCCTTATGAGTCCTTATTCAGGTGATTAGGTCCATTGTAGGGTGGTGACTTCTATCTTTCAAGATAGTACACCTCTCCTCAATGTCATAACTGATCATCCTAATAAGAACTAAATGTCCAAATGCAAAGAGTATATTTCTATCTTCATTTTATCCATATACATTGAAGATGGATGTATACACTTAGAAATTAAAATTTTCACCACAATACCCACAGGCTCCAAATGATCATTTGAACTTGACCTAACCCATGATTTGACCAAATTTGACCAATTGCTCAACCTAACCCAAATTGACCCAATTTGACCTAAATTGGTGAAATTGAACCAATTCAAAGCAAATGAACTCTAAATCACTTGAAATTTGGCCCAACCCACTTTTGAATCATTTCCAATCTGCCCAAATCAAAATCAAGGCCAAATGACCACTTTACACTTAGATCACAGGGTATCCCATTTCCAAATTCACTTAGAATTTGGCCAATTCTTTCTCATGGCCACTTGGCATCCTCATAGTGGTCTACATGGACACTAAAGAGGGTGGTGAACATGACTCAATCACCTTAGGTTAGCCATGACCCAACCCAAGGCTAAACCGACCCCTTTAATGCAAATTGGACATTTGGATCACCCCATACACTCACCTAACACATGGGCACTCCCTCTCCTCCACTCCCCTGCCTAAAATGAATCACATGGAGTGTCCAATATTCCAAACCAATCAATCAATCAGGGCAATTAAGCTAAAGTGTCAAAGCTAGTCTCGGCCATCCAATCCAAGGAAGGGGAGATATACTCCCCCTCATTCCCACTCAAACCAGAGACATTGCATTCGATTGAGCTCTAGAAATTGAAAGCAAGCTTCTCCAAGATTTTCAAAGTCATTTGCAAGCCTCCTCAATTTCTCCTTCTCGGTTTTCATCAAAGCCAAAATAGGGGAGGTGAAGTGAAATTTCAACTTACTCAACTCTCCATCAAATTCAAATTGCTCTTACAAGCACCATCAAGGGACCTAGTCGAGCTCACTCAAGGTGTTTCCCATGAAGCCACAGGAAGGGGGACCTTGATCAAAGTCGATTTCCATTAAAGGGGAGCAACCGATCCCGATACTCCCATCTCAAGATATATTGCCTCAAAAATTGATCCTAAGTTAAAAATTTCTTGGAATTTTATGAAGGGAATTGTAATCCCATTAGATCTTAGCTGTTGCATCTCTTGCTTGTGCTCTCTGAAGATGCGGGGTGAGTTTGAACTCCATCCGAGCTCGGGTGAGCTCGGATCGAGTGATGATCGATGGACGGCATCCATCTCTCACCGCTCGAGGAGATAAATTATACACATATTATGCGTGATTGGAACGGATGGTTATGATTAAATCCCATTAAAACTCCCTTTAATTTTAGCCAAAACTGCGGGATTAATCATGGCCATCCGATCTTAGATCAGACGGCCCGTGGAGAAAGCACACCCACCACAAACTAACGTGATGCGTGATGTGATAACTTAAATAACCAATCCCATTGTGCCACATGGAAAGCACACCACGTCAGTAGTCCATGTGGATCCGACAGGATTAGTTAATTAATTAGGTTATTTTAATTATTCATTAATCATAAAAACTTCATAAAATCATAATTAGATGTAAAATTCCAAAAAATAGAAATTAAGGATCATTTTAAAGATAATTCAAAGAAGAACAATATAAAATTAATTAACCTTCACTCAATTTGAGTTTTATTAGAAATGTAATTAGGTTAATTAATCCTTAATTATTTCAATAATTAGTTCCAAACTTCTTAGGGTTAATTAGTTGGATGACCTCTACCTCTCATGATTTTCTTGGAATTTATTATTGGATTAATTAGTGTAATTAATTTTTTCATCTATAATCACTTCCTTAATCAATTAAAAGATTAATTAACCTATTAAATGGTGATAAATTTATTAATTAAGCTTGTTAATCATCTTGAAATAGTAAATGGACTTAGGGAATGAGATTAGAATTTATTTTCCAAATCTTTTCTCCTAAGTTTATTTTATTTGAATAAAGACTTCATTAATTTATAAATTGATTAATGATTTAATCACTACATTAAATGGCTTAATTAACTAAACTCAAAATCAAATCAAATCTTATTCCGTAGATTCCAACAACCCAAGAGGCTTCAAATAAAATTATAATCAAACTATATGAAAAGCACTTAATTAAACCCTTTAGCTTAATTAATCAATAATTATGAGCTAATTACACTAGGCCCTTTATTTCTTAGGTGTATTATTGATTTAAATTCCATATGGTTGCATATCATATGTTGGCTCATAATTATTTATTTAATTATGTTAAAGTGGTATATATAACGGATAATTAATGGACTTAATTTACACCTTAACCTAAATAAAATATAAAATCAACCTAATTCTTTTAAAATTAAACTAAACCAATTCACACATGAGGAAAATTACATTCTCTTTTCACATTTCCTCAAATTCAAATTCAAAAGTAAATATCTCTTTAAAGAATTTTGATTCACTTTAAATGATCTTATTTTATAGGATTATCTTTAGGAATTAATTAGGGTGAATGAAGTCATATGCTTACATCACTTTATTTCTTTCCAAGCATGTTAAATGTTATTTTTCATATGAAATCATGCATTCATTTCTTTTGAAAAATCAATTAAATAAAATGTTTCCTTTATGTCAAATTGTATGCTTTGGCTAAAGTAAAAATATGAGTGGCTATCATCAATATTAAACCAAAAAGTATTTTCAAAACCTATAAATCAAATATTATAAACAAGTGTTGCTACTTATAAGTACTTATAAGCTTGCATGTGATTATAGCATAAGATGTGTATTATGTGATTTTCTTCTCTTCTCTTAACATGGATTTGAATAGGATTTGCAAAGTGTATAGTTCATTTGAAAAGAACATAACAATTTCTCAAATCTATTCCTATGCACTTCTATGTTATGACTTAAGAAGGATCTTCACATTTACACATGTAAATTACACAACCAAACCAAACATAATCTTTTGCATGATTCTTCATCCATTTGTTCCTTTTTGTATATTTACATGTATTTAAGAAAAGTGGTATATTAGTCTAGACATCCCGGAATTACGAGGCTTTAAGTAACTCCAAGTATGTCTTGTACCTTACACAACCCTAGTGTAAAAAACAAAGGCATCATACCCACTTATGTATTTTATACATGTGAATATACATTTAGCTAATGGATAAAATAATCCCTCTTTTCTACATAATAAAAACATGCATTCATGGAATATCCAAATTTTCTTAAGCAACATCTCTTAGCATTTATCATCAAGGTGTGCTAAAGTTTGCATTACATGTATAGGTATGCTTAGGATTTTTCATATGCATGATGTACATGGCGGAAAGAAATAAATGGTTGTGTTATGTGATAGTAATTCACCTTAACTAATCCTAAGATGTCTTTCTTATTGAATAGGTTTATTTAGAGAAAATATAAACTTAGGGTTAATTAAAATACATAACAAAAAATTCACTAAAGAAAATTCAATAATGAATCTCTACCTTAGAAATTACTTAAGGTAGGGATGAAAGAGAAGTTCTCTTCTCTTTTCTTCTCTTTACAATATTTAGTAACTAAGTGTAAGTTCATTCAAACCAAATCAAATCATCAAATAAAATTGACAAATCAATTAAATCACTTAAAATGAAACCACAAGTTGAACCCTTCATACTTAAAAAATTTCAACCTTAAAGCCTAGCTAAGACATGCCACACAAGCTTAAAATAAGTCACCATTTCTAGCTCTATGTTAGGGGTGTGGTGCATGGTTTGATGTTTGATTTTATTTTGTGATGTAATGTTTTTTAGACCGGATGTTAAGGTGCATGTGCATGGATGATAGGATGATCTTAGTCTAATCATGTCTTCTACAGGGGATCGTGCTTAAGGGGCATTGTAATAAAAATATAAATACTTTTGTTGTGCAAGTTGCTTATACCTCTAAGCATGATCCAAACTAGGACAGGTGGACCTGGTTACCCATGTGTGGGGTGCTAAGTTTAAATTATTCATATAACTATTTGGGATTTGTGGTATGTTTAGCTAATGTCTACTTTACAGGTTTAGTTAGATTTATCTTTTCCATTTTAATGTAAATTTTGTAATTCAAATTTGGAATGAATGTTATGGGATTAATGTGAATGTTGATTATAAGATCATGTCTTATACACCATGTGAAGCCTTGGAGCAAGCTACATCCCAAATTGAAGAAAGAAATCATGTGAAATCTTGGAGCAAGCTACATCCCAAATCGAAGAAAGAAAGAAAGAAAAAAAAAAAATAAAGAATGAAGACCCCCATAACATGAATTCCTTTTTTATTATAATTTTTCATTTGTAATCTGGGTTGTATAAGGGTAGAGCTCGGCTACCTATTTTCCTTTTCGGGTTTGCGCGGTGGAGCCCGACCACATCGACCTCTTATTCTTTTGCACTAGCTTTATAAAATTGTTTAATGTCTGTTTAGCTTATGCATTAGAAATGGCATGATTTTCCTAGTTTTGTTAATTGCTTGATGGTTATTGAATGGCCTACATTTGATTATACTCTTAGGGTTCTATCCAATTAATCAACTCAAAATTAAATTAAATAACTCATAACCTGACTTAAAGCCTAGGACATAAATCAAGATAATAAAAGACTTAGTTGGATGTTGTATGTTTCACATCATGCATAAAAATCATATTGCTTCACTCTTGCTAATAGAGGGCTTCCATCTTTTCCAGAGAAAATGGCTTGACCATTGAGAGCCATGGTAGAAACACACCTCCTTCTTTCTGATTTTGGCCCATAATCAATCTTCTTATGCATTAGGCATATGACATCCCATAGCCTGTGTCAAATCAAAATGTCCAAAAATCAAAATAAAACTTAACAAAATTTACATTAGATTAAGTCATTATTCATACCCTTCATGATCTAGTCTCTTAAGGAGTGTGTTTAAGTATTTAGTCTCATTTCTAAAATAAATAGCCAGCTATCTTGCAAAGCATAAGACTTTCCACATGTATTTAAAATCATGAGTTAGTTGGTGGACACCTAAAGGTTGTGTAATAAGGGGTGGTTTATCCTCTCTTATGAAGATAGATCATATACTCATTTTTGCCTTAGATTTAGGTCATGCTTTGGCCCTCTCCAAAGCTCCCTAGATTTAGGCTAGAGGTTGTTATTTCCAGGGGCTAAAACATAAATCCTCACCTCAATTTTCATGATCTGTGTTATGGAATTCTTTTAATAAAAATTCAACTCAAACATATAATCTCTTCAAATTTCAAAAAATATAAATCCCAACCATAGGATAGTTTGGGATGCTCATTCTAGTCATGACCCATTATCCTTGGGTCCTCATTCTGATTTCCATTGTAGGATGGACTGTCTCTTTGAGATAGTACATCATTCTCAATGTCACCCGATCACCTTAATGAGTACATTTATGGATCTTAGTCCCAATATACACAATAATTTATTTTCAAATTCCCAAAAGTTTGAGAAATAAAATACATATAATGGCGCTCCGAGGAGCCTCCATTCCACCATTAGCTACTACTTAGACATTTCTCTACTAGCTCTTCTTCTAGTAGACATCTTCTGTCGGATAAGGGGGCATCAAATCCCTCACTTACTTTACTAGATTTCTACTATGTACCTCCTTTTAAATCAAGAAATTGAAGAATAAACTAGTTTGAATTACATGTGTCACTTATGGTTATTAAATTATACTCTTTAAAAACTCTTCAAGTCTTAATAATTATAACTCGACCATCCTCTTTAGATGGACTTTATTTTTTTTTGAACACTACGGTTCACCTCTTGAGATAGACTTGGAATCATTTTGATTGAGGGTCCCATAGGAGAAGTTGTAGGTATTCATGAGCATGTAGAATCTTCCATTACCGCCACGAGATCGAGTTAACCTCCATAGTGGCAAGGTTCTACCTCTCTAGAGCAGCACCTCAAGATAAGGGAAAATAAGTCATTGGTTAATGAGCAAGAAGCCCCTCCATGGATGCTCCACCCTTGGATATGCTTTGGAGGACCCAAGTTGATTACAATGTCCTCTCTAAGAAAGTTGTCATCTAAACTAAGCATATGATTCCTTGTCTTATCAAAAGATGAGAATCATTAATCAAGGCTCTTCTTGATCGAGATATGCTTAGCTTCGGTTGACTATTGGAGATGAGGCACATTATTCAGAGAAGCCCTTTCACTGAAGACCTTCTTAGGGACATGGAGCACAACATCCCCTCACATCACAGTGGACATGGGCGATTTAGACTTTTCTATGGTTCTTGGTTGATCAGGTGCATGGGTGAACATTATGAGTCTAAAGACCCTTGCCTTGAGGATTGACATCTCTCAGGAGATGGGATGATGTTGAGAGGATTCAATGAACAAGGTGAGCTTTAGGTTCCATAGTGTTACCTTTGGAGATAGGTGACTAGAAGAAGCCAAGTTTTATATCATTGATTTGAATACATCATTGCTTTTGCTGGTAGGCCTTGGATACCAAAATAAGATGATTCCATCATCCCTCCCAGTGCATCAAGTTTCAAGAGATGGGATTGAATATGTGAAGGAGATGAAAAGCATTTTTTAGAGAGGTTGAGATATATGAGGATGCAACCTACTATCTTCCTCGAAATCAAAACAACTTTTCTCATGAACTTGGTCAAAATTCAAATACAATAGAAAAAAAAAAGAAGAAAGAAAAATAAAAGAAAAATAAAAAGAAAAGAAGAAAAGAAGGTACAAATGAGCAAGGGACAAGGAATAGAGCCATATTACATTCCACCGTTCATTCCACCATGGACATGTGGGTAGGATGACTCAACCTCCACCAGGCAAAGGTAGAGGCAAATACAGTGGTAGTTCAGGTGGAAGACCCACGGTTGGCCATCGACCAATAGGGTTATGTTCAGTTCAGAGTACCCCTATTCACATAGACTTGGAATCTAGCTGGGAGGAGTCTTATGTGATTAGCACATGACCAACCTCTTCGGGTTTCATTGGAGGTGACACTCAGCCACGTGATGAATGAAAAAGCCTCCAAGAACAAATGTATTCGAATTAGATTTATGTAAAACTATTAGGCAGCAGTTGAGAACTTTAGCTCTAACCTCACTTTCTTCTCAAAAAGTTGAAGGTTTAGTAGTTAAGGAAGCCCTAGGTCTTCCATGAATGATAAGCCAAAGATATTCCTATTGGGATCATCATCCTCAAGTCCAGAAGCTGATGTAGAACTTGAGGATAATTCATATAAAGATTTAATGGAATTACCTTTGATTGGTGCTCGCCTTGTGTTCATAATCTTGCAAGAAAGTTTGATCCTTATACATGGTCAAGCATAGGTCGAGTATTTGAGAAAATGGAACAACAAAAGCGGGGATGCACAAATCAAGACTAAGACTAGGATTGGACAATGGGTCGATCGATGATGATGATTCTTGTTTGGTTGTCTCATGAGTCGATAGGTTCTTCTCAAACCCACTAACTCTATGAGGATGTGTGTTTAGAAATTTTAGATGATTTTGATGATCTCCAAATCAAAGATGCACTCAGAATTTGAAGAAGAGGAATCCATTCAACTATCGACAAGTTTAAAGAAATCAACCTCGGATAGAAGAAATTCACGTCCTTCACATCAGTTCTATGTTGAATGAAGAAGAAACCAATGACTTAGTTAGGCTATTGAGTTTAAGGACTTTGCATGGAGTTATGAAGAGATGCGATTATCTCCATAGTAGTCCATAAACTAGCAATAGATCCTAATGCTAATCCTATCAAGCATGCTCCTAGACACATGCGATTAGAAATCAAACAATAGATCATTTATGAAGTTAAGAAATGATCGATGGTTTCATCGGGAAGAAAAAATACCTACCGGTTGTAGTGTTGCCAATTAAGAAAAGAATGGCCAAATTTGCATATGTGATTTAGGGACTTAAATAAGGCATGTCTAAGGATGAATTTTCACTTCTTATAGAATTAATGGTGGACATTGCCTCATCTCATGCAATTCTCCTTTATGGATGGGTCATCTACTCCAAATCAAGATGGCCCCCGAAGATGAAAGAAATACTACTTTTTGAACCCCGATCGAATCTATTATTATAAGGTCGTACCTTTTTAAAATGCCGGTGCTACATACCAAGCCATGACAGATCTTCAATGAACTCATTCATCATCAAGTTGAATGCTATGTTGATGATCTAGTAGTCAAAAGTAAAGAAAAGGAAGACCATCTCTTTGACTTGAGAGTAGTTTTCAAATGGTTAAGATAATATAACCTCAAAATGAACCCCTGTGAGAGTAGAAGTTCCTTGGGTTTGTTGTCCAACACCGGGAATAAAGATAGATCCAAAAAGATCAAAGCTATCTTAGAAATGCCACCTAAAAGTTTAACTCAACTCGATTTCCAATGGTTGGTATCTAAGATGCTTTATCTCCAACCTATTGGGAGATGCATTTTTTTCAGCACTTGTTAAAAAAGGATGCCAAGTTCAAGTGGGATGATAAGTGTAGCATGCCTTTGAAGACATCAAGCAAGTATTTGGTGAAGCCGCCTAGCAGCCCCTATCCCGGGCAAGCCACTTATCCTCTACACTATTGCATTGGATGACTCTTGGCTTTGTTGGCCCAAGCCAAATGATAAAGGGAAGGAGAATGCTCTACTACCTCACCATCATCCTCGTGAAAACTACCCACCTATTGAGAAACATTGCCTAGCTTTAATATTTGCATCCCAAAAGCTACGACATTATATGTTTTCTCATAAGGTGAACTAGATTTCAAGAATCAATCCACTATAATATCTCATGACATAGCTGACATTATCCGGACGGTTGGCACGTTGGTCCATAATTCTCTAGCATTTTTATATTACATTCGTACCCCTCCATAGGTGAAAGGACACTAGCATTTCTTAGCAACACTTCCCAGGATTCTACTTAGTGATGATCTCCCGATGAACAAATCATGAACTTAGGGGAGGTTGACAATCATTATGGGAGATGTATTTTGATGGTGCTCCTTTCACAAAGGAGAAGAACCATGATCTACTCTTCTGAAAGGCAGGGTAGAATAGTTCTCTTAACTCGACCTGATGTGATGAGATTCTCATATCTCTATAATCCATGCACCAACAACAAAGTCGAGTATGAGGCTTTGATCTAAAGTTAGATATTATAGTGTGTCAAGAGCATCAACATCTATGGGGATTCTCAATGGTCATCAACCGATTGTGGTCCTATAGGTTCTAAACCTAAGCTTCATCACTACCATGAGTACACCATGAAGTTGGCCCAAAATCATTAAGGTCACCATCTACAAGGTTCCTCGAGGAGAGAACACAAGAGCAGATGCTTTGGCCAAACTTGCCAAGAATTGGCATGTCAAGATGAGTCCATTCCAATAAGGTCCAAATAGACAAGTCTTATCCCTTATTATATTGAACTCATCGAGACTTTCTTGAAGGGGAGGTTATTGTTACCCAAAGACAAGGAACTAGATTGGAGGCAAACCATTCATACATTTGAACTAAAACTACCTCAAGAGAAATCACAAGCCCATCGATGAAGAGAGCTCTCCTATGCTCCTGTGGATGGCACCTTATACCGATGGTCTTTTGATGAAATTTGGTTACACTATTTAGACAAACAGGAAGCCTGTAAGATCCTGATCGAGATACATTCAGGTCTATGTGGAGCACATCAATCTGGTCCAAAGATGAAAGAAAATATCAAGAGACTATGATACTACTAGTCTTCGATGATTACAAACTATGGATATAGCTAGAGATGCTCAATGTCGCACATGTGGTCTTGCACCAACCACTTAACATTCTACATCCTACATTGGCCTCATGGCCATTTGAGTGTTGGGGTACCGACATAGTGGGTCCTATCGATCCTTCTTCTTCAAGGGTCATCTCATCTTAGTGCCACGACTACTTTTCCGAGGCAAAATCCCACTTAGAGAGGTCACAAACAAGATGTGCTAATTTTAGAACCATATCATATATAGTTCGGTGCCTCGATGAATTATATCCGATAATGGTATTTTCAAGAGCCAAGATCAATTGAAGAGACATATTATAGATTGAGATACTCACCATCTACTATCCTGTGGAAAATGGCTAAGCATTCAACAAAAACTCTCATCCAGATACTAAAGAAGACACTCGATGATAATAAGTGATAGTATAAGCATAGTAAGTTTTTGGCATACCACCACATACGTAACTCCACCCAACCCAATCGAAAATGGACTAGCAGAAGCATTCAACAAAACTCTCATCCAGATACTAATGAAGACACTCGATGATAATAAGTGATAGTAGCATAAGCAGCTAGTTGAAGCTTTATGGGCATACCGCGCCACATACAGAACTCCACTCCAACCCAATCTACCCTGTTCTCCGTAGTGTATGGGTCTGAAGCCGTTCTACCCTTAGAAGTTTAACTCTCATCACTAAGGATAGCAGCAAGTAAAATCACTACATAGTAGAATGCCAAGGTTAGAAGAGTTCAAAGGTTTGGAGAGATGTCTCGACATAACCTCGAAGTTATACAAAGCCAAAATGATTCAAGCTCACAACAAGCTAGTCTGCCCTAGAGCTTTTCAAGTAGGAGAGCTTCTTTTAGTTCTAAGGAAACCAATTGTTGCTCATTGAAAGATGGGAGGCAAGTTTGAACCAATTTGGGAAGCCCCTTTTATCATAAAGAAGGTCTACCAAGGAGGATCTTATCAACTCATTGATTGTAAAGGGAAACACCTGATGCTTCCAATTAATGGGCTCTATTTGAAGAAATATTACCCATAAAATCATGTTTGAAAATAATTATCATCAAAATTCTATTCCAATTCATCAAAATATTCTCTTCATTTAAAGCATTGTTTGCTTGTTTGCGAATTCACCATGATGTGTTTAAGGTAGGTGTAAGAGAACCAAAGAGGCATCATATCCTTCTTTCACAACATGAACACAAATTAAACATAATTCCCTAGCGCTATTAGAGTGGGTGTAAGAGAACCTGAGAGGCATACTATTTTGACTAACATAGCTAAGTTAGGTATAAGAGAATCCAAGCGGCATCCTTTCTTGGTGGGATCACATCTGCCATTCGTGGCACTATTTCATCAACTTTTCAGCATGTTTTCAGATAGGTGTGAGATAACCCAAGCGGCATCCTGTCCTCTTCAAACACAAACATAAACACAAAAATATATCTTTTGTCTCGGGCTATTTTGATGTGGGAGCAAGCCCCTATGGCACTCACTCATTCTAGGTTACATGCTACCTTGCTTGTGTGGGTCACCTATTTGGAAGATGAGTCACACTTTCTTGACTTGACCATTGCAAACCAACCAGCACCTTGTTTGGTCATAAGTAAGCTACCTCATGTCAACTTTGTTTAAGAAGATGTAGCTTTCTTCTTGACTAGCCATCATGTGACTAGGTCAAATATATTCAAGATAAGTCCCTGGCTTTCCTCTCTACTTTGGATGATATAAGCCCCCAATGACATTCACTCAATAGTTGTAGTCATCTTCGAGCCAAAAAATAGACTATCCCAATGTTTATAGAAGATGAGTCCTCATGCTTTCTTCTTGATTGTCACAAACCATGGGCACCTAGGTTGGTTAATGTATATCGACGGACTCAAATACACCACTTTGAGATGTGAGTCCTGGCTTTCTCCTTGTGTTGGCCACTAATACCTATAAATATTATCTTCCGGGTTTTGATAAATGTCCCCCATAGCCACTCTACTTGGATGCCCCGACCCCATTTAAACACCCGACTTTTGGACTCCCCTTCTAGTAGACCCTTGTGGTTGGAGATTGTTAACCAACCTATGGGCACCTTAGGTTGGTTAATGTTCGCTATGCTGACAGCGACTCACCCGGTGGATACACCACTCTTGACAGATGTGAGTCCCTTTGCTTTCTCCTTGTGTTGGCCACTGAATACCTATAGTATTATCTTCTCCAGGGTTTTGGATAAAGCCCTTAGCGGCCCCTCCCCTGTGGGCACTCTACTTAGATCACGTCCTTTGCAACCCCATTTAAACATTACACGGATTACTTTTGGATTAGACAGTCCCCCTTTCCTAGTAGCCACCCTTGTGGTTGGAGAATTTGTTCAGCGGATGCACAGATTCTCCTTTGGTTCAGTAAATCTGAGATAGGTTTAGGCAGATATAAGCTTCTTCTCAGTATGATCCCTTACAAACCAATAAATTCAATAATAAATAAATAAATAAATTTATTCACTTGTGGATTAAGAATTCAAGCCTCCAACGGCACATTTTCCAAAGCATACATCCTATCTTTAAGGCAGTGTCAGCAAAACTACCTATAGGAATTGTGTGACTACATTTGAGTTAAGATAAGTCCCCAAGTCAGCACTCTCTCCGTAGTCTCCCTTAGGTCAGGTTCAATCTATTTTGCCAAAAATAGGTTACCCCAGTAGTAATTTCACTTTGGATCAATCTATTTTGCCAAATTCCAACTCACTCAATTCTCCATCAAATCCAAATTACTTTTGCAAGCACCATCAAGGGATCTCGTCGAACTCAATCAAGTTGTTTCCCAAGTCACCAAGTCACGGGAAGGAGGACTTTGATCAAAGCCAATTTCCATTGAAGAGGAGCTTGATCAACTCAGCCATCCACTTCAAATAAAGGCTTGATACCTTCAACAGGGCTTCATCTCTACTAGACATAGCTACCTCCGCTGGAAATGCGGTGATAGCCTCGGAGGTATTTGCTCAAAATTGATCAAGATAAAAATTGCTTGGTCCTTTATGAAAAGAATTGTAATCCCATTAGATCTTGGCCAATGGATACCTTACTTGAGCTCCTCCGAAGGTGTGGGATGAGTTTGAACTCCATCTGAGCTCGGGTGAGCTCGGATCAAGCGACGATCGATGGACGGCATTAGTATCTCATCGCTCGGGAGGAGATAGATCACGCACTGTCCATTCTGCATGATTAGAACAGACAGTTGTGATTAAATCATGATAGATCTCCCTTTAATTTAAGCCTAAATCACGGGATTAATCATGGTCATCCGATCTAAGCTGGACCAGAAAGAACGTCCGGCATGAAAGTAGCGATGTGACAACTTAAATAACATATGCCATCATGCCACGTGGAAAGTACACCGCGTAAGCTGCCATATGGCCCAACGGGATTAGGGGGTTTAATTAGCTTAATTGATTCAATTTTAATCATGGAACTTCCAAAATTAACAAATTGTAAAAAAAAAAAATCGAAAATACAAACTCAAGTTCATTTTAAAGATAATTCAAAGGAGATTAATATAAAATTAAAATTAATTAATTTTAAAATAGTGATTTTAACTTAATTTAAGTTTTATTGGAATTATAATTAGGCTAATTACTCAATTACTTCATTAATTCTAAACTTCCTAAGGTTACTTTGTGGGATGACCTCTACCTCCCATTATTTTCTTGGAATTTATTATTAGATTAATTAGGGGAATTGCTTGTTTCATCCCTAATCACTTTATTAATTAATTAAATGATTAATTAATAAAATAATGATAAATTCTTAATTAAGCTTTCTAATCATCATTAAATAGTGAATTGACTTAGGAAATGAGATTAGATTTCTTTTCCAAAAGTCTATTTCACTTAGATAAAGACTTAATTAATTTGTAAATTAATTAATGATTTAATCACTTCATTAAATGGCTTAATTAACTAAACTCAAAACTAAATTATTCCAGAACTTAATCTCTTAATTCTTGAGTAGTCTTAGGTGTTCCATAACCTAAGAGATCTTCAAAGGAAATAATAATCAAATGACATGTGTATGATGGTTATGAAAGTACTTAATTAAATCTTAATTAATCAATTGTGAGCCAATTGCATTAGGCCTCTTTATTTCTTAAGTGCATTACTAATTTAAATTCCATGTGGTTGCATATCATATATTGGCTCATAATTACTTGTTCAATTATGTTAAAGTGATATGGTAAGGGGTAATTAATGGATTTAATAATTCAACTTAAACAAAACATAAAATCAATCTAATTGTTCTAAACTAAACCAATTCACACATGGGGAAATGGGTTAGGACCAAAGAACTCTTTTCACATTTCTAAGTCAAATCAAATTCAAAATAAATGTCTCTTTAAAGAATTTTGATTCATTTTAAATAATCTTATTTTATAGGATTGTCCTTAGGAATTAATTAGGGTGAATGAAGTTATATGCTTACATTCATTTATTTCTTTCCAAACATGTTAAATGTTATTTTCTATATGAAATCATGCATTCATATCTTTTGAAAAATCAATTAAATAAAATATTTCTTTTTATATCAAATTGCATGTTTTGGCTAAAGTAAGAATATGAGTGGCTATTATCACTATTAACCAAAATAATTTATTTTTAAAACCTATAAATCAAAGATTATGAATGAAGTGATGCTACTTATAATTACTTATAAGCTTGCATGTGATTATACTAGAAGATGCATTTTATGTTATCTTCTTCTCTTCTCTTAACATGGATTTGAATAGGATTTGCAATGTGCATAGTTCATTTGAAAAGAACACGACACTTGCTTAAATCTATTCCTACGCATTTCTACGTTATGACTTAAGAAGGATCCTCACATTACACATGTAAATTATACAACCAAATCAAATAAAGATCTTTTGCATGATTTTTCAACCATTTGTTTCTTTTTGTACATCTACATGTATTTAAGAAAAGTGGTATATTAGTATGGACATCCCAGGGCTGCAAAACTTTAAATAGCCCTAAGTAAGTCTTGTACCTTACGCCCCTGGTGTAGAAAATAATGGCGTTGTACTCACTTATGTCTTTTATACATGTGAATGTGCATTATGTTAAAGGATAAAGAATCCCTCTTTTCTACATAATAAAATCATGCATTCATAGAATGTCCAAATTTTCTTGAACAATATTTCTTAGCATTCATCAGCAAGGTGTGCAAAAATTTGTATGTATAGGTAGGATTATTCATATGCATGGTATACATGGTGGAAAGAAATAAAGGGTTGTGTGTATGTGAATAGTAATTAATTAATCCTAAGATGCCTTTCTTATTGAATAGGTCTATTTAGAGTAAATCTAAACTTATGATTAATTAAAACACATAATAAAACATTCACTAAAAAAATCATTAATGAATCTATCTTAGAAATTACTTATGGTAGGGATGAAAGAGAAGTTCTCTTCTCTTTTCTTCTCTTTACAATATTTAGTAACTATGTGTAGGTTCATTCAAACCAAATCAAATCACCAACTAAACTTGATAAATCAACTAAATAACTTAAACTAAAACCCCCCTTTAAATTAAATCTCTCACACTTAGCAAATCTTAACCTTAAAGCCTAGCTAAGACATGTCACATAAGCCTTAAATGGCACAATTAAAGCTAAGTCACCATTTCTAGCTCTATTTTAGGTGCATGGTTTGATGTCTGATTCTGCCTTGTGAGGTAATATTTTAGACTGGATATTAGGGTGTATGTGCATAGACTGAATGATAGGGCAAGCCTAGCCTAATCATGTCTTCTATGGGGATTGTGCTTAAGTGCTTTAATAAAAAATAAAAAATATTTTTGCGTTGCCTATACCCCTAAGCATGATCCAAATTAGGATAGTGGACTTGGTTACCATGTGTGGGGTGCTAAGTCCAAGATATTCATATAATTGCTTGAGTTGTGTGGCATGTTTAGCTAATCTCTATTTTGTGGGTTTAGTTAGATTTATCTTTCCCATTTTGATGTAAATTTTGTAATTAAGATTTGGAATTAATGTTATGAGGAATTATGATGAACATTGGTCATAAGATCATGTCTTATGCACCATGTGAACCCTTGGAGTAAACCACATCTCAAGTTAAATGAAGAAAGAAAGGAAGGAAGAGATGAAGAAATGAAGAAATGAAGAATGAAGACTCCATAACATGAATTTCAACTAAATTGTAATTATTCATTTGTAATCTGGGTTGTATAAGGATCGAGCTCGGTTATCCATATTTCTTTTAGGGGTTGTGTGGTGGAACCCAACCACATCGGCCTCTTATTCTTTTACGCTAGCATTATAAAATTATTTGATATTTGTTTAGCTTGTGCATTGGAAATGGCATGATTTTCCTAATTTCTTAATTGCTTAATAGTTGTTGAATGGCTTGGATCCGATTAGGCTCTTAGGAAAAATTAAATTTTTTTATTTAATTAATCAACTCAAAATTAAAATTAACAACTCATAACCTCACCTAAAGCCTAAGAAATCAAGATAATAAAAGATTTAGCAACCCCTTAATTGGATGTTGTATGTCTCACATCATGCATAAAACATATTGCTTCACTCTTGCTAATGGAGGGCTTCCACCTTTGCTAGAGAAAATGGCTTGACTTTTGAGAGCCATGGTGGAAACACACCTCCTTCTTTCTTAATTTATCCCATAACCAATCTTCTCATGCATTAAGCATATGAAATCCCATAGCTTGTGCTAAATAAAATGTCCAAAATGAAAATAAAACTTAACAAAATTTGCATTAAAAAGTCATTTATTCATGCCCTTCATGATCTAGTGGAGTGTGTTTAAGGACTTAGTCTCTTTTCTAAACAAACAATAACTTAGCCATCTTACAAAGCATAAGACTTTCCTACATGTATTTAAAATCATAGAGGAGTTAGTACCACCCCGTGTGGTTGTAAGTCCAACAGTCAAGTGGTTTATTCTCTCTTGTGGAGATAAACTATATACCCATTTTTTGCCTTAGATTTAGGTCATTCCTTTGCCCTCGTCAAAGCTCCCTAGTTTTAAGATCTGAGATTGTCGTTTCCCTTTTACGGGCTACAAGCATAAATCCTCACCTCTTAGGCATTTCCACAATCTCGTGTTGTGGAATTGTAAGCCCTAGATTTCTAATAAAAATTCAACTCAAACATATAATCCTTCTCAAATTTCAAAAATATAAAGCCCAACCATAGGATAGTTTGGGATGCTCGCTAGGTTTTCTAGAGTGAAATCCCCTACTCATCTCCTTTAGTTTTAATAATAACTCTCTCTCTTGATCAATCCCACTTGATTCTCTAAAATAACCAATTTATTGATAGTCCTATCTTGAAATCTTTAGAGACAATGATCATTTACCTTAATCAAGAGTATTCTTAAGGAATCTCAATCCTGATGTAATTAACTATGCCGCTTCCATGGAACTTAACAAACTTAGTTTAAAATAAACTCTACTTTTTCCATGTAAAGTAGGGAAAAGATCTATGGTACATTCAAGACCCATTGTCCTTAGGAGTCCTTAGGATGGTGACTTCTATCTCTCGAGATAGTATATCATTCTTCAATGTCGTGTCCAATCACTCTAATGAGTACATCTGCAGATCTACATGGTGTCCCAACTATATATTTTTCAAATTCTAGGTTTGAGAAATAAAAACACCACAATAAACATCTGAACTAAATGAAATTTATCATTTAAATACTTAAAGCAAACTATTCATCCACCCATCTACCATCATTTATTGGGGATGACAGATTAAGAAAACTCTAGCTCACAAAGGAGCTAATGGCAAGTCAAATAAATCACTATATTCAAACTCAAATAATCTCATGTCAGTAAGGACATGGCTCGTGTCCTCTATCCGCATGGTTTGGCCAACAGGCTCTACATATGATGCGGTTACAACCAAATCCTCTGATCGAGTGGTTGCTGCCAAATGGCACCATTATATTATGGTATAACCCGTATGCTCCCCAATGGATCAGCCCTTTGAGTTGTGAATCATAGGGTATATTTGATAGGCACAAAGCCATTTTGTCAGCAAAGGTAGACTTAAGATTGTCTCCTTGGACAGACACCACCCCAGGTCTATAAGGATTACTTGGACGACTCAACTCATGGCTGCTGACAAGATTCTTCAGTCATGTTGGGTCAACTACCTCCTCTAACTAAGTAGACTATGGACTGATACCGGGATGACTAAACCATGGGATCTAGATCGGGCACATCATCATTCCACCAACCATATGCTTTAAGGTAAATAATGGTGAATTTCATAAATTCTAAACCCCAAATTTTAAACTCCACATACTGCTACTATATGCTACATTCAAATCTAATGACTAGCCTTAATCAAAGTTCCTCTTAACATTGGGAGGGTAATTAACTATAGGTACTATGCATGAAAACGAACCATATCTAAAGTCCACAAAATGAGGGAAAATCTGGTTGTCTTACCTATTATTCTATCTTCCTTCTAAAAATTACACCACACATAAATCATACTCTTCATGCGAGGTCGGTGGTGAATTTTTTGAAGCCCACATATTTCTAGCGACTCCACTAGAGATTGGTTTCTCTTTCCATCTTTGGCAAGTCAAATTTGGAGTATAATAGCATTGGAGTATAAGTAATAAAATTGAAATTTAGTCATAAAATAAAATCTCTAACGAACATAATAATTTGTTGAGTATGATTTTATTTGCTCAAAAATTTTTTTTGAGTATGTTGTTTTATTTTTATTCTATTGTATCTCTGCATTTTAAAAGTATGGGGTAGAATTTTTATTTCTGATTATTAATCCCCATCTTTTATTTGTGTAGATGGATTTGTAGAATACTCTGTTCATTGTGAAGCTGAGCCGTAGGTCTAACATTCGTCTAGCTAACAATATCATCAACACTAGAGATGATGGAGCTACCATTAAATTTAGTAGTGTTGACTTTCCAACAATCACAGCCAAAGCTAATGTCACATCAATCCAGATACTCGCATCGCACATCCATGCAATGGGAAAATATACAAGTAGTTATTGTTATTGAGCTCCCAAAAGAGAGCTTCTATGTTTCAAAGATTGGGATATTCTGGCACTCTGACTATGAAAAGAACTATTGTTGGGCAAAAAGTCTCAAACATGCCTGTAAATTCCACTCTACCAATTGAACCTTTTGTACCAGAAAAGCATGATCATGAAGCTTCCTCATCTGGAGGAAAATTAACAAAAAAAAGTAGAGAATAAGGATGAATAGCGAACTACGAACTCAACAACTATTGTCTGAACAACATGCTATGTCATTAGCCTTAGAACTAGAAGCAAGTATTCCCACCCAGAATAAATTTGAGAACCTAAAAAAAGAGGAATACCGGGTGAGTCAAGTAATCTTTTGGGATCACCACCACGTCTCTGCCCCAAAATAAAATTCCTGAAACCTTATCCGCTATAGTGAATTGAGTGCTAAAGGTTGCTAAGGAAACAGGCTTAATGAAAGAAGGGTCCAAAGGACTATGATAATCGAAGCAGACAATGTTCCACCTAGTAGACTACCACCTGTTGTGAGAGCTCATGACCGATTCAAGAAAATCAGATGGTGAGCATCAAGCATGACACCCGATAAGTCGTGGAATCCACTTTTGAAAAGTCCCAACGGAAGGGCAAGCAAGCTTAGAGGCCAAGTCCCCAAAGAGAAACTATTGAAAATAAAGGAAAAGGTGTGACATCTAGTTTGCACTATGAGAAATCTTCCAATGATAAGAATCGACAAAAATGGGTTCAAAAGAAGAGATCTTATGATGATGAATTACATGATGGTAACTGTGAACATTCCAAGGAATCCCATCTTGGCCAACTGAATCTCCACAAAAAAGTTGACTTTGATCATAGCCAACCAAGAGAGGTTTATCTGAATCCAGCCAAAAAATTCGAGGAGACAAAAGTCGACACAAGAACATGAAGAATATGATGAGGATACTATGAAAGTAGAAGTAGTGTATGTGGTATATACGTTGGAGAACCATCTCTGCAACAACACCAATATAGGGCGTGGAGCACACCTCCTATTCATATTGAAGAACCAGCTCTTGAGAAAATAAAGGGGGGAGCTTCAAGCACATCCTCAGGTGATGAAGAGGAAAAAGAACTAGAAAGAGAAGAGGATAACTCTTTCTTTGCCGACACTACCACATTAGCCCAAATGCAAAAATGAATGCAATGACAGATGAAGGCAAAATATAGGGAGATTATTCAATTAAATACAAAGATGAATCAAATGATAGCACAAATGAATGTGATACTGCAGATGATGCAGAGAAATGTAGCAGCAGTGTCAGCATCTATTCCACCTACAAACCACCCGATAGCTAATGCTACACCCGCTGATCCACTAGTTGACTCAGCGCCTCAAGCTTTCGGAGCACTGAATGAACCCAAGGGAAGAAATGAAGTCAACCAACTAGCTTCTTAACCCATCCCTCAAGATGTGCCTAAAATATCTGAGCTCGTGACAATGGCTCAATTGGAAATAATTATAAATGAAAAGATCAAAGTTATCACTGCCGCAGACTAGGCAGAAAAATTGGTAAGCAAAGGTCGCCCATACCCAGTAGAGTACGATCAAGTGTCATACCCTAAGGGTTATTCGGTGCCTAAATTCAATACATTCAATGGCACTGGGAACCCCAGACAACACCTAGCACAGTTTAAAGCAACATGTGGAAATATAGGAGATAATGATGCACTACTATTCTGTCAATTCGTTAGTAGTTTAATCTCAACTACTTTTGAATGGTACGATGAATTTCCTATTAACTCGGTCAAGACTTTTATTGAATTAGAGATGATGTTTGTCAAGAGATTCTTCAGTGTAACTGAAAAGATTACAATTGCTGACCTCACCTTAGAACAAAGAAGAAAAGACTAGTCAGTGATTAAATATATTTCATATTGGTGAAATATGAGCATGAAATGTGAACAACAGCTAGAAGAGAAATATGCAATCTAATTTTTGATGGGTAACATCGATGATAAGATGGCACCATATTTATGTATGGCTTCTGTCTCAACATTTCAAGAGTTATTGGACCAAGTGGCAAAGTCTGAAAAATTGAATCGCTCAAAACCTAAGGGTCACTCAGAAAAGCTAAAGAAGAATAAATTCTTAGACTCAAGGAGGAATGAGTCTCATACAACATCCTACAACTCGAGCAGCGGAAAGCGAGCAACTTATACTATTGATAAAGGAAAATAGCCCGCTTATGCGGATGAAGAGGTAAAGCAATCAATGAGAGATGATGAGCGAGTGAACTCATCTCTAAAAGATAAGATGAATAAGGAATACTCTTTCAAGAGAAAAAGTGTGGCTAAGTTATTCCACCAAGCACTTAAAGCAGGATTAGAATTGTAAGAATCCAAAAGACCCGAAGAGTCAGGTCAAACTGATAATCCAAAATATTGTCCATATCATCGAGCAATTAGCCACTCGATTGAAGATTGTTATGTCTTTAAGGATTGGCTAGAGAGAAAATATAGAAATGGTAAATTTACACTATCTGATAGTATCCTCGTTCATCCTAAAAGAGAATCTGTCATAGTGGTTACGTCCACCTTAGCACCATTGATGGAAGAGAAGGCAAAAGGAAAAGTAATACAAGAAGAGCAATGGGAGACAGTAGTCTCTAAGAAGACCGTAAAAATGCTGAAGTAGCTACAAGACGTCCCTAGGGTTAAGTGGGAATCACCACTTGAACCTATATTGGACTTAAAAGAAATGCTTAAACCAAACATTTTAGCTTCCCAATGGAATTTTGATAAGGCTACTTCATCAGAGCACGAGGAGCAGTCAGCTAAACATAGACCTCATAAATCAAAAAAGTCGGCTAAGAAAAAGAAGATCAAGAAGAGAACTATAACTCAAAAAATCATTAATAATCTGGAGTATCATCAACCATGAGACAACTATCGCTTCCGATTACATGTCGACTTTGATCACTGAGTCAAATGAACAAGAAAACAGTAATGAAGACTTGCTTCCTAGAGAAACATGTCAAGTTATTTTTATGGTGTCGAATAGCCCCCAATGTTATTCATGTCTGGATAATTGGAATCAAGCAGCTTTGAAAAATGCAATATGCAAAAATGAATTCAAGAAGTTTGTCCCACCAAGCAGGAGAACTCCTAAGCCTAAAACATCAAAGTCGTGCTTGATGGTGCAGAAAATAGAAGATAGCTCAGAAGAAGACTTATGTTTTCCTAACTAAGATGAGCGAGCCTTCAAAGACATCCCAAATGGGCGCAAAGCTTGGCGGACTCGACACATCCGCACACCGGGTAGATGGTGACTCCAAAGGAGCTACCACATCTAAAGAGTCTAAGCCAAATAAAGCAGTCCAAGTGCAACTAAGGAGTGGTAAGATACTACCACCTCCATTAAGGAAAGGGTCATCCAATAAGCATAAAATTAGAAATGAAGGCAAAATATTGAAGGTAATAAAGATATCATCCCTAACGACCCTAAGAAGAAAGTGGAGGAACTGATTATAATATCCTATCGCATCTGATAAAGATCCCTGCACAACTGAGTGTGTACGAGGCTCTCTTGATGTCAAAGGACCTTCAAGAAACACTAATTCAAGCTCTTAAAGATCCAGAGAGATATAAAGTTTATTTTTTTGAATGACACATGACTGAAGTTTTGCAAGCTCAAGATCTCCCGATGATCACTTTCTCTACAGAAGATCTTATACTCGGGACAACGGAACACAATCGTTCATTATATGTAGCTACAGAGAGTGATGCAATTATGATCAATCAAATATTGATTGACCCAGGTTCATCAATAAATCTTATGATTCTGTGAGCATTTAGGGTGTTGTCCCTAGATATTCAGCACCTTGGACGAGATAAATTGATGGTCCATGGCTTCAATGAAATGGGGCAGAGGACTCTCGGGTCTTTAATTCTACGGCTTAGGTTTGGAGAACTCTATAGCCAAGCTAAATTTCATGTGATAGATGCCGACACCTCATTTAAAGCTCTATTAGGCCGTCCTTGGCTCCATGAATATGGTATGGATTCGTCTACTCTAGATCAATGTATAAAGTACATAAGAAATGGAGCAGGACACAATATTCTCGACACTATTCAGCCATTTACAATTCATGAGGCAATAATTTATGAGGATGCAAAGTAATTTCTTTCAAAAGAAAGTAAGCCTCAGTAATTTACAACTCCAACTTCAAAAAATACAAAGCAACCCAAAGAAAAGAAAGAGAAAAAAGGAGGAAAGAAGGCTATATTAAATCTCTCAAAAACTTATGACGTGTCACCAAAGCTGAAGAGGCTTGGGCAGTGATACCGAAGGATAAGAAGATATTCTAATTAAACTCAAGGAAAAATGTGAGCCTTCAACAAAAGCAAATGAGATAAATTACTCCAATTCCGATTATGATTTCAAGTCCATCTATGCAAGTGAAGTTCAATATATTTCTTCTAGAAGAGCAGCTAATCTATTAGTATCAAATAATTCATTCGTAGTTACACCAGTTCCTCCTCGATATTTCAAAGACGTTACATCACGCAATGTTCATAATATTGAGGAACTAAAATTTTTTTATGTACCTCCACTACCTGGGAGCAACATATTGGGAACTTCATTCTATAGATCTAAGGAATGTCAACATTATGATTCTGAATGGCTTATTCAGTACTCAAAGTCTGAGGAGATGATACCCACCAGGATGCCAAGATACTATCCTCAAAAAATCTGAAGGATGATGCACAAACTTGGAATTGATGTTGGAACTGATAGATGGCGAGCTCTCTTCTTTGATATCCTATAGAGTTCAAAGAGTCCATGATCTCGAAGATTTATAATATACCACTAAGAGTCTGGATACATCCAACAAAAGCATCATCAATGGAACACCTGCTATATGGTAATCGAAAGTGAGATTGAAACTGAAACTTAAAATGAAGATGACTTTTATGAGGTCATTCTCGCAATCGATGGGGAAGTAGAAGCCAAACCGACACTTAAAGAACTTGAAGATGGTGGGCAGACTTCTACCATGGACGAGTTGAAATAAATTAATTTGGGGACTGAAGACCCCATCCAACCTTCATTAGTGACCTTCTACCTGATGATAAGGTTGAAGGAATAAAAGCATTACTTTGTGAATTGTGGACCGGTTTGCTTTGACATACTCGAGATGCCCGCTTATCCCTAGATGTGGCGCTCAAAAGCTACCTATCAAGATTCAATAGTCAAATAAGCTCCTAGAAGAATGAGGTCGGATGTTGAAGAACAAGTGGTCATAAAAACAAAAAAAGCTAATTGAAGCGTTTTATTCTGAGAAGAAGTATGCATATTGGATAGCCAATATCATTCCTGAAAGATGAAGAATGGTCGAGATTGTGATCGACTTTGAGATCCAATAAGGCATGCTCAAAAGATGATTTTCTGCTCACTGTGTCAGAATTGCTAGTGGATAACACCTCCAACTATGACATGTTCTCATTTATGGATGGATCATCGAGCTATAATCAAATCAAGATGGCTCCTGAAGATGAGAAACATACATCATTCAGAACACCAATTAGTATTTATTATTACACAGTCATGTCATTCAGATTAAAGAATGTTAAAGCTACATATCAGAGGGCCATGACACACATCTTCGATGAGTTGATTCATCATAAAGTAGAATGCTCCATTGATGACCTCTCATTAAAAGCATTGATGAAAAAGATCACCTTAAGGATTTAAGGATTATCTTTGAAAGGATCGAAGTACATCTCAAGATGAATCCTCTTAAGTGTGCTTTTGGGATTTCCTCTGGAAAATTTCTTGGATACGTTGTAAGACAGAGGAATTGAGATTGACCCCAACAAAATCAAGGCCATCGTGGAGATGCCTCCACCAAAGAACCTTCGCCAGCTTTGCTCTTTACAAGGATAACTCGCATTCATTTGGTGTTTTATATCAAACCTGTCAGGAAGATGCCAACCGTTTGCGAAGCTAATGAAAAAGAATGTTCCATTCAAATGGGACAAGGAATGGCAAGAAGTATTTGAGAGAATTAAAAAGTATCTACTCAATCTGCCAATTCTAGCATCTCTTATCCCAGGAAAACCTCTTATCTTATACATCGCAGCCTTAGAGGAGTCCCTCAGGGCTTTACTTGTGCAACATAATGAAGAAAATAAAGAAAATATGTTATACTACATCAGCTAAAGATTAGTAGGACCCAAAGTATGCCACTCTCCAATAGAGAGGCATTGTCTAGCACTAATATTTTCATTTCAGAAGCTTCTCCATCACACGCTTTCTTATAAAATCACACTAATCTTAAAGGTTGATCTGTTGAAGTTCCTTATGATGAGACCAACATTGAAAGGTCATTTAGCTCGATGGGCAGTACTCTTATTACAATTTGATATTGCCTACGTGCCCCAGAAAGCAGTGAAGAGACATATCTTGGCAGACTTCCTTGCTATGCATCCTATCCCAACTGATTCACCACTTAATGATGACTTGCCTGATGAGCATATTCAACTTATTAATGAAAGGGAGAAGCTACATATCTGGGAGATGTATTTTGATGGAGCACCATTAATCAAGCCAACACAACCTCCAAACATACCCAAAGCGCAAGCCGGTATTGGCCTCATATACATATCATCAAAAGAGGCATCATAAGACATTCATATGGCTTTACTGAACCTCGAACCAATAATGAAGCCAACTATGAGGCTTTAATAGCGGGCTTTCAAGAAGCTATTGTCATAGGTATCCAAAATTTGCAAATTTTTGGAGACTCTCAACTAAACATTAATCAAGTTTTTGGAATTTATAAGATCACTAAGCTTGAGTTAGCCTATTATCATAAGCAAGTTCTCGAGCTAATGATATGAATTTTAATTGTTACATTGGATCAAGTCTCGATCTAAAAATAGTAAAGCGCATCGCTTAGCTAAATTAACTAAAGAGATGATAAGCATGAACGCACGCTGTTGATAAGTTTTCACACATCGAGTTCTATAGCTGAATCCATATTCCCGTAGTAGGGGACATCAAACTCAAGCCAGCAGGAAGCAATTCAAATTGCTCCTCATTCTCCCAAAGAACAATAAGTACAAGAGAAAGAAAACTCAAAAGTACTATGAAATCATGTGAAGCTTTCATAGTGGAAGAGCGATGATTGGAGACAACCCTTCATCGATTATTTCAAGGAAAGCAAATTGTCGAGCAATAAATAACTAGCCATGCAAATTGTGAAAAGGATCCTACGATATGCCTATGTTAATGAAGCATTGTATCGTAGATCCTTTGAACAAATATGGTTGCGATGCTTAGGGACGGATGAAGCCAACAATGTGATATCTAAAATTCATGAAGGGCTATATGGTGAACACCAATCAAATCCTAAGATAGCAATCAAAATCAAGAGGATGGGTTATTATTGGCCATCAATGGTGAAAGATTGTATCAAAGAAAAAAGTGTCATGAATGCCAAGTCCACGGAATCTCATTCATCAACCAATCCACTACATCCAATGGCATCTTGGCCATTTGAGTGTTGGGGAACATATAAAATCAGACCTATTGATCCACCATCATTAGCATGTCATCGCTTTATCTTAGCAACAATCGACTAATTTTCCAAGGTAAGTAGCAATTAAAGAAGTTACTGTTGATCAAATCATCAACTTTTTCACTCATAATATTGTCTATAGATTTGGTATACCACGATGAGTCATCTCAAACAATGGCCCAGCATTCAAGAGTACAAAGATCCATAGATTCGTTGATCGATACAAAATTGATTGGCGATATTCATCAATTTACAATCCAAGAGCCAATGGTTTGGCAAAAGCTTTTAATAAAACACTGATCAAGCTACTCAAAAAGATCCTCGTGAGGAACAAGAGAGAGTGGCATATCAAAATGCTTGAAGCATTATGGGCATGTAGAACTACTTACAAGATGCCAACTAAAGCCACTCTTATGCTTTAACTTTTGAGTCGCGCTAACTAGAAGTTAAACCATCACTTGAGTAGCCATCCAATATAATCTCACTCAAGAGAAAATACACATTTATGGATGGAAGAGCTTGACATGCTCCATGAGATCAGACTTCAAGCCCAACACAGCTTAGAAATCTATCGAACAAAAATGTCTAAAGCCTTCAATGGAATAGTATATCCTCAAACTTTTCAAAGAGGAGAGTTGGTCTTAGTGCTGAGAAGATTGATAATAAAGAATCGGTGGTAAATTTGAAGCTAATTGAGAAGGCCCTTACATTATAGATAAGGTATACGAAGGAGAAGCCTACCAACTTGTTGATTTGAGTGGTCGACGGCCTATGCCACCCATCAATGGTTGTTATCTTAAGAAGTATCATGTCTGAGTGCACATGATTGCTTGATTGGACAAATATTATATTCATGACTCCTCATATTATATATATATAATATGTGTGTGTGTGTGTGTGTGTGTGTGTGTGTGTGTGTGTGTGTGTGTGTGTGTGTGTGTGTGTGTTATCATCTAATTTTAGCTCAAAATCCCATGTCGGGGCATTTTAAATTTTATAATAGAAAAGCACTTATGCCTATTTTTGACATCACTTGTGTTATCCCCAAATAACATTTCAAGTTATATTTGTTTAAGTCGCAAGTGACTATGTGAATAATAGGTAAAATTATGTCCACTCAGGACATGTAGAGGACAACTTCAAAGGCTAGAGGTTCACTGGAGCTCATCAATCTCAAAGATCAAGAGAAAAAGCTTCCAAGTTTAGTTGGACTCAATAAGCCCAAATGTGAAGTCAAGCTCTTCTCACTCAACAAACTGTAAAAGAAAAGCTGCAAGGAAAGAGCCCCTCTCTTATTTTTCTAATGACTACGATTATCTATCCTCCAAAATTGATCCAACTCAATGAATTTAAGTGATCCAAATTGGAAGAATCTTTCCAATTGATCAAAGAATCAACAAGATCTCAAGAGAAGTCTAGTAACCACAATGCAATGCATACATAACTTTTCCAATAAGTCCACAAACAAGCAAACACAAAAAAGCTATCTTGAAGTTCGAAAAGCTCATAAGAATCGAGAGAATTTTGTAGTCAACCATTCCATTAAAACACCAAGTGTTGAATTAACGACTTCTGGCCATAGACCTAACACTCGTCTTGAAGACTAGGTCACTGGCTTACACTCTTCAATAAGTCTGTCAAAAGCAACAAGCAAAGGATCGAAGGTATGCACATTCTCCTAACAAGTTAATTTTGACAAGTCAAGTTAATCCTTCAACAAGTCCACTAAAGCAAGCAAAAGGATCAAGGTATGCACATTCTCGATAAGTTAATTAAAACAAATCGTTAATCCTTCAACAAGTTTGCCAAAAGCAATAAGCAAAGGACCAAAGCTATGCACATTCTCGACAAGCTAAATTGGACAAATCGTTAATCCTTCAACAAGTCCACCAAAGACAAGCAAATGATCAAGGTATGCACATCCTCGACAAGTTAAGTTAGACAAATCGGGTCAATCATTCATCAAGTCCATCAAGCTCAAAGCTAAGACAGAAGGAACCTAAATCACAAAATAAATAAAATTCATTCCTTCATCAAGCCTACCAAACATGAAGCCAAGGCCAAAGAAGATCAAATTTGTAAACCACTAAGATGGCCTTCGACAAGCCCGTCAAAGCATTAAGCTTATGACTGTATCTCTTCTACGATAAGTCAATAAAGACGATAAGGTCAAATCTTATATGGTCAACTAGTTTGCAATAAATAGATCTACTCATAGCATCATATTTGTTGGGGAGAGAGAGCGTCATTTGTTTATCATATATGCTCCATCAAAGTCAAGCTCACGAATTTCGGTGGACTTGGATGCAATGATGCACAAATCGAAGCTAAAATACACTCAAACTAGTTTAAGTGATCTCGATTGATGAACGGACTTGCCATCATGTTAAGAAAATTGATCGAATATACATACAATTGACGCAATTAATCAAGAAGGAAATCGATGTGTACACGCATATCGAGTCGGAGGTCGCGACGATGCTCGAACAACATCCATTCATAAAATTAATCATGTCGTTAGCATCAAAATATTGAAATCTATCAAATGAGACTGTTTGCGCTCAATTCGAACGAGTCTGCATGGATTCTGAGCGACCGGAAGCGATGACATGCATTTTTGAACCAAAACTGACTCGATTCAGTGCCGACTTTAATCAAATGGCCTCAAATCACGAAACAGATTACGTTGTTGAATCTGCAACGTCAAATTTACCTAAATATAACACTCATATTATGTGGGTTTGATTTTGACAAGATTCACACAAAAAATTTTGACGTGATATTGTGAAAATTAGACATCTAATTTAATTAAATATAGGTCGATTTAATTTTAATAATTAAATCATAATATGACTAATCAAATTATACACTTTCCAAAATTCTCTATAATGACATTCAAAATTGCACTCCAATTTAAAAAAAATCCTACCTAAACTCATGAGAATTAATATGAAATTAGGTTTCAATCTTTTTCTTTCCTCTCGGATCAAAATAAAGAAAAGCCTCGCCTCAAGCCACATCCTCTCTCTCATGCACTCTCTCTCTCTCTCTCTCTCTCTCGATCCATCTGTTTCTACTACAGTGAAAGCACCATATCCTCATGTGAATCCATCCATGCATCTGCACTATAGACTAATTCCTCCAAAAAAATAAATCTCAAGGGGTACTATAACACCGACTATATAATATTACTATGTGAAACACTATAGCAAGATATTGTAGTGTACTATAGAATTATTGTAGACCTGAAAAAAAAAATTTCTATCCTTCTACTATAACACCATTAACCTCTCATTCATCCAAACCTTCCCATAATACATATTCTCTTGTCCGTAATCAAGAGGCAACACTCATCGAGGGTTCCTCTCAATTTTGACACCTTCCTCCTCCTTTCCTTTCTCTCAAAGATACATTTTCAATTCTACTCCGATCATTCCTTCCTTTGTCGCATGAGAAAGAATTTCATCATTGTGGTTTCCTCTCGATTTTTGGCATTTCCCCTCCTTTCCCTTCGCATACCTTTCCCATTCTACCCGATCATCCCCTTGCATAGCCAAGAGGTAATTCTATCCTTAGGTGGGTTCCTCTGAGTTTTTGGCATCTTCCCCACCTATTCAACCTAGATAACCAAGATACTCTATCATTCAATTTTCCAACCAACTCATGCAAAATTATTATTGCTTTTATTAGTGAATATATGGAGATGCTTGAATGTGTAAAAGAAATTGTATATGTGTACATATGCTTGTCTTTATCAGTTTGAAGGCGGCCATGCTCAATCAAGGTGATGAAAAATGGTCAAGACCGCCACTACATTAGGGTGTACCGAGTAAGCCAAAAATTGTTAGATGTTGCTCCCCCTATGCTAAAATTTTGATTAAATTTGGGACTTAAAAAAAGGGAGGATGCTTAAATATGTGAAAATTATATATGTTTACTACATGCGTGATCAAAACCACCCTAATGCTCAATGGGCTTAGTGGGTACTCACTTGGTCGCAAGACACCATCCGCTACAATAGGCATACCTGTAAGCCAAACCAGTTCATGTATTTGCGCGATGATGTCAATGCAAAATTTTGATTACATTTTGACAAAAGGGGGAAGAATCAAGATTCATTTAGAAAATAAATCGAGCACATCAAAAATAAATAATCTAAAATAAAAATTTGAATGATTTGAAATTATATATATATTTGCTTTTATGAATAAAGACCCCACTAATGCTCAATACAAGGTATGAAGATTGGTGTCAAGACCATCCGCACATCAATAGTGCAAATAAGCCAAAGCAATTCGATGCAACCCCATGCGATGATGAAATACTACCAAAATAGCCAAAATTTACAATGACAATGACTTAAAAGAATATATTTAAATAGAAATTTCTAAGCCTAAATTAAATATTAAGATAATATTATACAATTTGAGCTTATCAAGCTTTGAAATAAATGAATCTATAAAAAAAATATATAAGTTTAACTGGAATTGAAATTGCATGAGATAAAATCTCTTGTTAAACATTAAAATCATTTTAAAACTCATAATAAAATAATTTAAAAATCTTTAATTGACTATATGATCAAAGCATAAGAAACTTATAAAATATTTGAATACTTGATCATATAGAAATGCAATGAATTTGATAGTCTATTAATGAATACAAATATGACTTTGCAACCCTTCATTTCAGATGATAAAAAAAAATGAATTCAATTGAATATATGTTAGGATTCTCAAGGATTTTTAATATGACTAAAATATAGTATTCAAGTATGTATACAATTTAACCATAATTTATGTGAAGATTTACATTATATTTAAATAACTCATTATTGAGTATAATCAGGTCCTCTCAAGAGGTCTAGATCACATTATATCATCACTGGATCTACAATTCTTTGTACAAACAGATAGAAGATGATACTAAATTAAATTCTACATGAATTATGGAGCTTCCTTCAATCAAAAAAAAATAAAAAAAGAATTATTCTAATTATGATTTTCGAAATCAATGATTTCATTAATTAGATGAAATTGTCTAAGTCATAAACACTTGCATGTGCTTGGACATAAAGATTTAAAATGCAAATTTTAATGTTTGGAAAGGCTACATAGGCTAACTTGAGATTAAATATATTTTCCCTACATTACATGGAAGAGTAAAGTAGAGTTTATTTTAAGTTTAATTAAGTTCTATAAGCAAGCCCCCATAGTTAATTACATCCTAAATGATGTTCCTTGGGAATACTCGATTAAGATAATGATCATTGTCCAAAGATTTCAAAGATAGGACTATCAATCAATTGATTATTTTAAAAATAATTAGATTGATCAAAGGGAAAGAATTTTATTGAAACCAAAGGGAGATGAGGGATGCTCATGACTTGAAATCTAGTGAAGCATCCAAAACTATCCTTTGGGGCTTATTTTGAAATTGAGGAGAATTATATGTTTGAGTTGAATCTTTATTAGAAATCTAAGGCTTATAATTTCATAATACAAGATTGTAGAAAAGCCTAAGAGGTGAGAATTTATGCTTATAGCCATAAAAGGAAACAATAACATCAGATCGTGAATCTAGAGAGCTTTAATGAGGGCCAAAGTATGACCTATATCTAAGACGAAAGTGGGTATATTATTTACCTCCATAAGAGAGGCGACTGCTGGACTTATAACTGCCTAGAGTGGCAACCAGCTGACTCCTCCTACAATTTTAAATGCATGTAGGCAATTCATATATTTTGCAAGATGGTTAGGCTGTTATTTACTTAGAAGAGAAACTAAGTCCTTAAACTTACCCCTTAAGAGACTAGATCATGAAGGCCATGAATAATGACTTAAATCTAATGCAAATTTTGTCAATTTTTATTTTGATGTTTGGACAATTTTATTTGACACAAGCTATGGGATTTTATATGCCTAATGCATGAGAAAATCAGTTATGGGCAAAAATCAGAAAGAATGAGGTGTGTTTTCACCATGGCTCAAAGAAGCCATTTATTTTCTAGCAAAGGTGGAAGCCCTCCATTGAGAGTGAGACAATATGATTTATGCATGATATGAGACATACAACATCCAAAGTAAATCTTTTATTATCTTGATTAATGTCTAGTTTAGGAGAAGTTATGAATTATTTAATTTAATTTTGAATTAATTGGATAAAAAAATTTATTTTGCCTAAGAGCCTAATTTATCCAGCCATTCAACAATCATCAAACAATTAAGAAACTAGAAAATCATGTCATCATAATTGCACAATCATAAACATAACCTTAATCAATTTAAAAATTAGCATAAAATAATAAGAGGGTGTTCCACCCATAACTCAAAAAGAAAAATGGGAAGTAGCTCTACCTTTATACAACCCTATAATGAAAGAATAAATTACAATTATGAAGTGATAGGTCTTCATTCTTCATCCTCCATTCTTTCTCCTTGTCCTTCCTTCCTTCATCTTTGTTTGCTCCATTTCTTTATTTCGGTTTAACTTAGATGTAATTGTTCTAATGCCTCACATGGTATATAAGACATGATCTTATAACCAATGTTTACCTTAGTCCCCATAACACTTATCCTAATTCTAATGCAAAACTACATAAAAGGAAGGAAAGAAATCTAACTACATGCAAAATAAATGTTTTAAACACACCATACAACCCAAGCAAAGAGAATAATTTGAACTTAGTTCACACATGGGTAACCAAGTAATTCCTAATTTGGGTGCTAGGTATAAACAACCCGACATCACAAAATATTTATATTCTTATTAGCCTTAAGCACAACCCCAGAGAAAGCATAATTAGGCTAATATACCTAACATCCGCATCACACATACATAACATCCAGAAATAATATCACAAAACTAATCATTCATCAAACCATGCATAACTTAAAGCTAGAAATAGTGACTTAGTCTAATCATGTGTTAGAGCTTAATGTCCTAGCTAGGCTTTAGATTTATGATTTACTAAGTATGAGAGGTTTAATTTATAAATGGTTGATTTCTCCTTAAATAGTTTAGTTGATTCGAGATATTTTACTTAATGTTTTCTCTTATTTCATGTAACCTACACTTAGTAACTAAGTGTTATAAAGAGAAGAGAGGGAGAGTGTCTCTTTATCCCTACCTTAAGTGATTTCTATGATAAATTGATTAATGAATTTTCTTTAATGAAATTTTTATTATGTGTTTTAATTAACCTTAAGTTTAGATTCACTCTAAATAGCCTCCATTCAATAAGAAAGGAATCTTAGGATTAGTTAGGGTGGATTAGTGTCACATAACACACACCCATTCATTTCTTTTCACCATATATATCATGGATATGAATAATCGTAAGCATACATATACATGCAATGTAAATTTTAGCACACTTTGATGATGAATGCAAAGAGATGTGATTTGAAAATTTGGATATTTCATTTATTAATTGGATCATCAATGCATGTCTTTGTTATGTAGAAAAGAGGGATTTTTCATCCATTAGCTAAATGCACATCCGCGTGTATAAAAGTTATAAGTGAGTACGGTGTCATTGTTTCTACATAGGTACAAGACCTACTTAGGCTACTTAAAGCCTGATTCTGATGTCATTGATATACCACTTTTCTTAGATACATATAAATGTACAAAAAGAATCATACAACAACAATAACAATAACAAGCCTTAACTAGGTGGGGTCAGCTACATGAATCCTTTGTCTCCATTGTGTCCTATTATGTGTCAAATTCTCATTTAAATCAAGTATACTAAGATCATTTTTATACATCTTAACCAAGTCTTTTAGGTCTAGCTCTACCTTTATTAACATAAGGCCTAATGCATCTACTCTTAATCGTCATTTACGGCCGATGCTTTATGTGGCCAAACCATCAAGACTCTCTAATCCTATCTACCACTGAGCTACTCCAACTTTTCTATATATTTTTCATTATATCTCTAAGAGTAAAGCCACTCATCCACCTAAGCATCCTCATCTGTAACACTTAACTTAGTCTTATGCTTTATTGGCCAACATTTCCATAAGTCATCATGTCTTACCACCATCTTATAAAATTTTCCTTAAGTTTAAGTGAAACTTTTCTATCACATAATAGGCCGGATGCATTCCTCCACTTCAACCATCCAACTTGAATTCTAATAATAACATCTCCACTTCAACCATCCAACTTGAATTCTACAAAAAGAACCATATGGATAAAAAAATCATGCAAGAGATTATGTTTGATTTGTTGTGTGTAATATGAAGATCCTTCTAAGTCTTAACATAGAAATGCATAGAAATAGATTTAGGCAAGTGTTGTGTTCTTTTTAAATGAATTATACACTTGCAAATCCTATTTGAATCCATGTTAAGAAAAGGAAAGAGAACTTCATAATATCTTATGTTATCATCACATGCATGCTTATAAATATTTATAACTAGCATCTCTTCATTTATAATCTTTGATTTATAGGTTTTAGAAAATAATTTTGGGTTTAATAGTGATAATAACCACTCATATTCTTAATTTTAGCCAACACATGCAATTTGACATAAAAGGAAACACTTTATTTAATTAATTTTTAAAAGAAATGAATGCATGATTTCATATGGCAAACAATATTTAGCATGATTGAAAAGAAATAAAGGAATGTAAGCACATGGCTTCATTCACTCTACTTAATTCTTAAGGATAATCATATAAAATAAGATCATTTAAAATGAATCAAAATTCTTTAGGAGATTTTTATCTTTGAATTTGATTTGACTTAGGAAATACGCGAAGGGTTTGCTAGTCCTAACTCATTCCACGGTGAATTGGTTTGGTTTAACTTAGAGCAATTAGGTTGATTTTATATTTTGATTAAGTTAAGTTATGAATTAAATTCATTAATTATCTCTTATCTATACTACTTTAACATATTTATCCAAGTAATTATGAGCCAACATATGATATGCAACCACATGAAAATTAAATCAATAATGCACCTAAGAAATGAAGGGGCCTAATGCAATTGGCTTACAATTATTGGTTAATTAAGTTAAAGGGTTTGATTAAGTACTTTTATAACCTTCTTACACAAGTAGTTCGATTATAATTTTCTTTAAAATTCTCTTAGGTTATTGAACACCTAAGAATCTATCCAAGAATTGAATGATTGAGTCGAATGATTTGGTTTTGAGTTTAATTAATTAAATTTTTTAATGAAGTGATTAAGCCATTAATTAGTTACAAATTGATTAAGTATTAGCCAAATGAAATAAATTTTAGGGGAAAAGATTGGAAAAGAGGTTATAATCTCATTCCTTATGTCAATTCACTATTTCATAATGATTAGCCAACCTAATTAATGGATTCATTACTATTTAACATGCTAATTAATCATTTAATTAATTAAGAGAGAATTAATGAAACAAGCAATACCCCTAATTAATCAAACAATAAATTCCAATAAAATTATGGAAGACAGAGATCATTCCAATAATCAATCTGAGAAAGTTTGGAATTAATTGCTAGAGTAATTAGAGAGTAATTAACTTAATTATATTTCTAATAAAACTCAAAATGAGTAAAAATCACTATTCAAATTTAATTGATTTTATTTTTATATTATTCTCCTCTAAATTACCTTTAAAATAAAAATTTATTTGTATTTTTTGAATTTTTCTATAATTAGTTATGAATTTTGAAAGTTTTATCATTAAAATCAAATTAATTAAGCCTAATTAAACTCCTAATCCTGTCAGGCCACATGGCGGCTAACGTGGCACGCTTTCCACGTGGCACGACGGGATTGGTTATTTAAGTTGTCACATCCGTCGGTTGAGTCAGCTAGCAGCGGACGCATTTTCTCTGCGAGTCGTCTGATGTTCAATCTAAGATTGGACGATCGAGATTAATCCCGCGGTTAAGGGGGAAATCAGAGAGATCTAAAGTGCGGTCTGATTAGGACTGCCAAATCCAATCATGTAGAATGGACGGTCCATGATCTGTCTCCTTTCGAGCGGCGAGAGACGGATGTCATCCATCGATCTGAGCTCACACCTTCGGGGAAGCACAAGCAACACATCTAACGGTGGAGATTGCATGACATAATGATTTCTTTCATAATGGACTAAGCAAATTTTACTCTAAGATCGATTTCAATGGCATACCTCATCGGAGGCTATCACTAGTGCTTCCAACGAAGGATGTAGCTTCGTCTAGTAGAGACGAAGCTCTATTGAAGAAATTCATCTTAATTTGAAGTGGTTTGCTCGGTCGACCAAGCTCC
Organism: Cymbidium sinense; assembly: GCA_021442155.1. Classification (NCBI taxonomy): domain Eukaryota; kingdom Viridiplantae; phylum Streptophyta; class Magnoliopsida; order Asparagales; family Orchidaceae; genus Cymbidium; species Cymbidium sinense. The sequence continues at coordinate 265,780,518 of CM038214.1, read as the reverse complement.
TCTTCAATGGCAATCATTCTTGATCGAAGTAGCACTTCTCGTTGCTTAGAGGCTTGGGAAATGGTTCAATTGAGCTCAACGAGGTCCAAGAATGGTGTGTGCAAGATTAATTGCACTTTGGTTGAGAATTGAATGAGTTGAGCTCAGGATTGATGTCCCATGTTCCAATTTTGAGTGAAATTGAGGAATGTGAAGCAAGGAAGCTCGAGAATGGCTAGGCAAAGCTTGGGGAGGCTTCGATTCAACTTCTAGAGCTCTGAGGAATGAATGTCTTCTAGTTTGAGTGAGAATAAGGGAGGGAGTATATCTCCTCCTCCTTAGATCAGATGGCGGATGGCTGATTTACTATTTTGGCTCAACGGCTTGGATTGGCTGATCGGTTTGAGTTGGAAAACATCCCACATGGGTCATTTTGGGTGGAAGAGTGAGGGGGAGTGGCTTCCCATATGATTGGAGAGTGAATTTGGTGAGCTAAGTGTCCAAGGGTGATTGGGGAGGTCGATTTGGCCTTGCCTTAGATCATGGCTAACCCAAGCTCATTGGGTCATGTTCACCACCCTCCTTGGTGCCCATGTGGACCAATAGATGGGTGCCAAGTGGCCTTGGGAAAGGAATGGTCAAATTCAAAGTGAATTTGGTCATGGGATACCCTTTGACCCAAGGGCAAAGTGGTCATTTGGCTATGAGTTTGATTTGAGTAGATTTGAAATGATTTAATAATTTGTTGGGCCAAATTTCAAGTGATTTGGAGTTTATTTGATTTGATTTGGCTCAATTTGACCCATTTGGGTCAAGTTGATTCAAATTTGGTTAGGTTGACCAATTGGTCAAATTGGGTCAAACTATGAGTTAGGTAAAATTCAAATGATCATTTGGAGCCTATGGGTATCATTGGTTTGGTTTAATTTGGTTTAGATTGGTTTTGGTTCATTTAGGTTCATTTGGGTCAAGTGGGTCAAGTTGACCAATTTGACTCATTTGACCCAATTGGGTTAGGTCCTGGGTTGGTTTAGGCTTCATTGATCATTTGAAATGCATTGCAAGCTTTGGTTTCAGTCAATTCTGATTTGGTTTGATTTCAAGTTGATTTGACCTTTTAGGTCAAGTTGGGTTCATGGTCAATTAGGCTAGGTTGGGTCTAATTGGTCAATTGAAGCTTTGTTCAAGTTCAACAATCAATTTGGAATGAATTTGACCCATTGGTTGAAATCAATTTAGCTTAGATCAAGATTTGACTCATTTTAGTTTTTTTTTAAGTCAATTTAGGTCAACTTAGGCTAGGAGAGCTAATTGGATTTGGTATAGCTCAAGTGAGGGCTTCATCATGTTTAATAATTAATTATGCATTGGTTTAGATCAATGGTTTCAATCAATTTAGCTCATAGTAAATTTTGGCTTGTTTAGGTCTCATTTGGGCTAAGTGTTGACTTGGTCAAAAGCTAGGTTTGACTTTGTTTGACCCAATTTGAGTGATTGATCATTCTAGGATGATTGTTGATCACAATATTAGGCTTGGGTGGCCTTGGTTCAACCCAATTTGAGTTGGATTAGAACTTAGCTCAAAAAGGTCTTTTAGGTCACTTTAGGTCAAGTAAGCCTAAATGGGTCAATTGACTTGATCAAGGCTTGATTTAACTTTGGTTGAACTCATATATGGACTTATGATAGAAATATAAATCCAATTGCAAGTGGTTTAGAGTCAAATTGGTTTTGGTTCATTTGATAATTTTAAGTCAAAATAATAAACATGGGTTTGACTTAGGTTAGTTTGATTTTGGCTTGGTGATTATAATTTATGTTTATATTTGGGCATGTGATTGAAGAAGTGATTGTTTGAAAAGAAAATCCAAGGGTTTGGATTGATTTGAGAATGATTTGGCTAAATCCAAGAAATCTGCTTAAAGGATATGAATTGAGTTTAGATTTAAGTTTTGAATTTATATTGATTTGATTTTGGCCATTTGAATTTATATTTTATTTATATTTGTGAAGATAAATGAGAATATAAATGATTTATGAGAGAATCATGTGAATTAGGAGTGATTTGATTGTGAATTTGGCTAAGGTAGATCAAAAGTTTGAAAAGGGGATTTTGATTTGGTTTGATTTATATTCATTTGATTTGGATGATTTGGATGCCAATTTCATTTATAGTTATGAATATAAATGATGGAATAAGTGATTTATAAGGAAATCACTTGCCTTTGGGTTGATTTGAAGGGTTTGGCTAAGCTTATGGATGTGATTCATAAGGCTTAGGAAGGTTATGGATTTGGAATTGATCATGAGTTTCAATCATCTGGAATTGGAGTTTGATTTGGAACTGAATTTGAATCATTTGGGATTGGAATTGAATTTGGAGTTGATTTTGGATTTGAGAAACTCAATTGAGTTGAGATTGATTTGAGATTTGCGAAAATCAATTGAGTTGGAATTGATTTGAGATTTGATTTGGATTGGTTTGAAGGAGTGTACATGGGCTGGATTTGAGCTATAGGGTAGGTTGCCTTAAATCCCCAATGCATAGCCTAATCTATGATAAACTCTTCTAAGTCTCTAGGGTTAGGTTAAGTGTTCACCTAATCACTAGAAGTGTCTTAAGACTAAGGAACTCTTAATGTCTAGAGTAATCCTATGTCTGAGATGGAGAAGTTAAGAACTCACTCCAAAAGTGAGGTCAACAACTATATTGAATGGAGATTTCAACCGGAGGGGATTACTATTATTCAGATTCTTAAACTAAGGTATCTCAAATTCAAATTTATAAATACAAGTTGTAGACCCGATCATCTGCTAATAAAATAAGTAGAGTTGACAAGGTCTACCGCGATGATAGTCGCGTTGCTTGAAAATCTCAACCGGAGGGGATATTATCATCAAAAGATGCTTAAGCTCTAAACTAATTCATCTTAAAACTAAATTTCAACTAAGTAAACATCTGAACTAAATGAAATTTATGATTTAAATACTTAAAGCAAATAATTCATCCACCCATCCACCATCATTTGTTGGGGATGACAGATTAAGAAAATTCTAGCCAAAAGAGCTAATATCAAGTCAAATAAATCACTAAATTCAAACTCAAATAATCTCATATCAGTAAGGATATGTCATGTGTCTTCTGTCCATGTGGTTTGGCCAGTAGGCTCCACATATGATGCAGTTACGACCAGAGTCCTCTGATCGAGTGATTGTCGCCAAATTGCACCATTATATTACGGTCATGAATGTAACCCGTATGCTCCCCAATGACTCAGCCCTTTGAGTTATGAATCATAGGGTATATTTTATAGGCACAAAGCCATTTTGTTAGCTAAGGTAGACTTAAGATTATCTCCTTAGACAAACATCACCCCATGTCTACAAGGATTACTTGGACGACGCAATCCATGGCTGCTGACAACGATCCTTCAATCAGGTTGGGTCAACTACCTCCTCTGAATAAGTAGACTAGGGACCATGACAGCCTGGGATGACGGAACCATAGGATCTAGATTGGGCACGTCATCATTCCACCAACCATATGCTTTAAGCAAAATAATGGTGAATTTCATAAATTCTAAATCCCAAAATTTTAAACGTCACATGCTACTGCTATATGCTACGTATTCAGCAATCTAATGACTAGCCTTAATCGAAAGTTCTCTCTCAGCATTGAGAGGGGTAATTAACTATGGGTGCTTGTGCTTATAGGAAACCTGGAACTAAATCTAAAGTCCTCACAAAATGAGGGTGAAATCTCTAGGTAGTGTCTTATATACTATTCCATCTGTCTTCTGAAAATTACACCGACACATAAATCATACTCTTTTCAATGCGAGAGGTCGGTGGCAAATTTTCGGAATGCACAAACTTATATATTAACATCATTTAATTTTCTTAATATATATGTTACAATATAAAAATAAATTATTAGCTTAAGATGATTTGCCAAGAACATTAAAAAGAATTATGAATACATTGATAATATGATAAGAGTAACCGGAAGAATCATGAAGCCATTATTGGCTCATATAGGGCTAAGATTTTGTGAGTAATATATATATCTATTAATAAGAAATAAAAAAAAAAGAAATTAAAATTAGATGAATTTCTATCAAATAGACTACCTGAATAATGAATTTTATAGGCAAGTTGTGAATGTTCATTTTCTAACTTAATATAAATTATCATTTATTCTTTTTAAAAAATAACTATTTATAAATCACATATTTATTTGGGGTAGTAAAAGATGTCAAAAAATTAAATGAAAAGTATGGTCATAATTTAGTAGATATTCAAAGAATTAAAAGCTTCTTAATATAGAAAATTACACTCTTGTGCAGTTACAAAAGAATTGAGATATTATTAATGCATATTTTACATTAATTTGTAAAGCATCAAATATGTCATAGCATGTAATATATTTAAAAAGATAAAATTTAACAATTTAATTTATTTAATGTTTATATCCTCCAATTGATCTATTAAATCAAATATTCTTTCTATTGTTGTCAAATTTAATGATTTTGAATATTTATTTTACTCATATATAAATTATCTATTGCTATTAATGGACTAAAAGATTTATCGACAAAATTATATCAAGTTAAAAAAATGAACAATGATTTCTCAATGCCCTTATTTTAGTATTCAAATATGTCAAATTTAGGTTGTTTTTCAATCCTGATCATTGAGTTATAATTTAGAATCAAATTAATCATTCAATTATACTAAGTTGTAGAGCATATCTGATTAATTCTATAATATTAAGTATTATATTTTCATTAAGTTCTTAATAGGTCCATTATTACCTTTTTATATATTATAAATAAGCCATCTTAGTGTGATGTTGGGAATAAAACGAACATATAGAAGCACATGAGCCATGATTGTATCTCTTTTCTCCTTCATTTTAAGACTCTCTCTCTCTCTCTCTCTCTATATATATATATATATATATATATATATATATATATATATATATACATACACACATTGTATTAGCAAATGAACAAGATTAATATGTGATTAAAAGATATATTAAGAAGAGTTATTTTATTTTAGACTATGATAAATAATCACTTATTCCCTTTAAGACGTATTTATTTAGAATAGTGAAATTAGAAATAATAAAATATGAATATAATTTTATTGTATTTTAAAGAATTGGGAATTATTTCATCAAGAAAAATATACTCCTTCTAATAAAGGACTTCGATGGTAAAACTACGCATTTTATATTAATCGTTAGTTCCATGAGTTGTGTTTGAGATCTATACCTTTGCAGCTTGCACTTGAGTGAAATATAGTAATAAAAAGTATTAGATTATTCTATAATTCAATTAGAATTCCATTAAATATTTAGTTTTTTAATCACATAATATTAAAATATATATAAATTAATTGTTTATATCATAGAAGAGATATGTAAGATTAGAAGATTACATTATGTATAAATTATGCTAGATATTAAATTAATTTGGGTGATGTGTTTAGATTTTTTTTATGATAATTTTAAAATATGTTTTTTTTTTATATTAAGTAAATAAAGTAGAAATATATATATTAGATGGTTTTTATTCAAAAAAATTCAAATATGATGTACTCTCTTATGGTTAAATAATATGTAAATATATTAATATATATAATTACACTAAGGGCAGCGGGAGTGGTAAACCTGACTTTCCAAACGACATGCAAATACTGGCCGAATCCAACGGCCGATGGTGAGCAAATCAAAGCTTTGAATATTATTTCCTCCTTCCTACCATCTTCATAAACCCTAACCCTGGATTCTTGCACGACAACTCGGAGACCTCAACAGTTCAATTATTTTCTATCGATCGTCGGTGGCAGCTATACGACCAGTGACAGTAAAAACTAAGAGATCTTTGATTGTTGTGTTAGTTCGCTGTGACTTAAGAGGTTGTATAGTGCTATTTGACACTCCCTAGCTTCACTTGCAGTTTTTTTTTTTTAACATTTTCCATTATGATTAGCGGCACTAATTATGCAAATATTTTGCTGACTCCAAGTATGCACTAATCACTTTTTTCTTGTCTCTCTCTTTAACTAGTGGAAATGTGATCTTAGGATCCTTCTTGGATAAGTTATGATGAACATTTAAGACTTCACGCCAATGGCCATGGTCACTAAATATAAAATCATTCACACTGTCAAATTCAATTGTAACTTCTGACATCTTCATCTTACTATAACATGTTAGAAAAAAAATATTTGTATATGAGATCCGAAACAATCAAACAAAGAACACTGATACCTAGGTCATCTTTTTGGTCATTGGTATTATAATTTCATCTAAATCTCACTCACTTGTAAGATAAGTTACTTTTTGTTTATCACTTCTGTGTGCTTTTAACTTCAAATGCTTAGCAATAAATATGTTAAGTCACACACACCATTTATTTGTCTTTGTGATTGAGGTATACTTGTTTATACTTGTCAAATATCTAAGTAACAAATAATCTAAGCATTTATTATGAGTAAGAAAGTTTTCATGTATTCAGTGATATTTGATCTAGAAATTAGAATTTTGACATTGCAAAATTTTAGTTTAAAAACTGCTTTTAAACATGTTTTAAAAAGCTATATCAATGTCACAGTCCTACAAGAGAGAAACGGCGTTTTATCAAAAAATGCTTTTTAAAAATGGTAAGACCAAACGGACTTTAAAAAGTTTGAACTGCGTCCTGAGGATCAGCCATTATCGGAGATTGCACTGATGATGTAATACATGTTAAAATTATTTAAATATAATCAATTTGATGCAATGATGAAAATATGTATCAACCTATTTTAATCAATCTTAAATCGTTCCAAACTTTGTTAGAAGTTAGAACAAACTAATCAGAGAAAAAGTCATCGTCTATAGCATGAACCAGTGCTCAACGAAGACCTCTAATGATTTCTTGGCTCTTAGATCAAGATTGTTCTGATGCACTATGATCTATGTTAATCACAAAATCTCCTACTTCATCTCTAGTCTCCTCAACAAAATTTATACCATGACTTGACATGAAAATATTGATTCCTGGTTATACTTTCAGATTATACGTCACTTCAGTTTAAATATCTCCTCTTGATGCACTGACTCATGTTGAGCAAGCTTATGCACTCATTGTAATATTATCACCACAAATTTTTTTCAAATATTTGATCCTGTTGAAACGAGTTTTTTCCGAGCCATCATATTTTTGGACATTCTTGTTTTGTAAGATAAAAGCCATTATTAAATTTATATATCTAACATAATAAATCTATAAATCTTGAGTAAATACCCTAACTTATTCAAATAACGTCTTCACGTATTTCATCTGGTGCAACTGGCATATGTATCCTCTCATCCCCAACTCCATCCAATATAGTTAGTTGATTGATATTACATACGAAAGTTTTCTTTCATGTTCTTGAAATGTATCATAACGATGATTGTTGTGTATTTTATTCCTAACTTCTTATTTATCATGGCAACAACTTTAAGTCATTTATTTCTCTTTAATACACCATTATATATATTATCTTACACGAACAGTTCCCAGAGCAAATCCCCAAAAGTATTGTTTTGATGTTCAAGTAATTTTGGAACTCTATTAGTGCTCCATATGTCCCCTTGTTGAGTTGTTAATTCAGCATTCAAATTAAGATACGAACTTGTTGAACCCAGTTCTTTAGATTTCCCTATAAAAATTCTTTCACATCTACAATCAAGAATATATATATATATTATAATGTAAAAAGAATTTACTCTTAGTGATTAAACCAATGATAAAAGTCAAGTTTTGATAATAGTTCTTTGATAAAAACCAAAGGGAGGTGGGTTGAATTAAAATTTTAAAGCAATTAAAAAATAATAATTAAATTACTAGCAATAATATAAATGCAAAATTAAGCTATGTGCAAGTTTAGAAAACATAAAAACACAAATGATTTTTATGAGATTTGGCTTCCAACATTACATATGTTCTATAAACTTACACTGTATAGAATCCGATGAACTCGATTTTGTGATTACAAGATTCCTTAAAAAGGATAAAAAGGGCAAGAGCTTGCATTTTCACTTCCATTCAATCACGTTGTCTTTAGAGTTCTTTCTTTGACTTGTGACATGTAAACAATAAGATGGAATGCGAGTTTATTGGGTATCCATGTTGTCCCCTTAAACAAATATTACTTAAATTCTACGAGTTTTCTTGGACAGTGCAACTCATGACTGCTGACAAAGATCTTTTGGTCAGGTTGGGCTGACTACCTCTTTTGACTAAGTAGACTAGGGACCACGACAGCCCAGGATGAAGGAACCATGAGATCTTGATCGGGCGCGTCATCATTCCCTCAACCATCCACTTTAAGTTAAATATTGATAAATTTCATAAATCTAACTTTCAAAACTTCATATGCTGCTACTATACGCTATGCATTTAGCGATCTAACGACTAGCCTTAATCAAAAGTCCTCTTTCAACATTGGGAGGGGTAATTAACTATAGATGCTTGCGCCTATAGGAAACCTGGAACCAGATTTAAAGTCCTCACAAAATGAGGGCAAAATCTCTGTGTAGTGTCTTATCTACTATTTCATTTGCCTTCCGAAAATTCAATCGATATTTAATTCATACTCTCCTAATAGAGAGATTGGTGACGAATTTTCGAAGCCCGCAATATAGTTTCAGCTCTTAGAATGTTTGTCCTTAATCTTTGCTTGGAAAAGAATGATTATTTCTGGGTTACGTTGAGTGTTCTAATTTTATTATGCATCTATATTGAGAATTATCTTTTTCCTACTGTCCTGTTTGATTCATTTAATTTTTTTTATTCCTTTATTTTAATTTTGCTAATGTTGCCCTTCCATTTAACCTCTTTTTATTATATTTGCAGGCTGCTGATTCTCAAATTGTATTTGATTCGCTACTTCCTCTATTACTTCTTTATCAACCAAATATAATTTAAATATTTACATATTACTTGTTTTTTGCATAAATAAGATGGTACTGTAAAGATTTTTTTTTTTTTTTTTTTTGCATTAATTTTTGTTGGCTGGCATGCTTTTTCATATTATTTGCTAGAACTAGCTCTGAAATAAGCCTGGCAGCCTACATTAATTTCATGATTGGATTCTTTATTTTTGATGTGATTTTTTTCTTGTCGAAATTGAGTCTTTATTTTATCAAAAAATAAGCCCAATATTGAGGCTTGGAGAGCAAGGAAGGAGAAATCGATTTGAAGTGTTGTGCTTTTGTAGTTTGCTATATGTGCATGCATTTCTAGATGCATTCAGATTAATTGCATTTATATATCCATCAATGTTATGTTAAAAAATTTAATTGTGGCTTGCGACACTTAATATTATGTTTTTCGCAATGAGAATTATCAAGCATCAATGAGGAATGATTGCTTAATGACTACCTAGTGTCTTATCTTGAAAAAGAAATATATTTGATTTGATTCTTAATGAAATTATTATACAACATTATTAAAAAATACAAAACAAATGAAAAGCCTTCTAATTAATATTTAATGCACGCATCGATCATATTAGAATGTAAGACTTTAATTTGAATTTTATGTTATCTTTTTTTATTTATATGTTAAGTTTTTTCACCCTCAAATTAAGGGTTGAATCCGCCCTTGTATGTGAGTATATGTTACATTCAAAGAAGTAAAAAAATACTATTAACTTTTACTCGTTTGTAGGAACAAAAAATACACGAGAAAATAAGAAAAGGCTAACAGAAGCTTTCCTTATCGCTATCTTTAGACTTTGACAAGATGAAAACATTGTTGTAAGGTTCACTTGGTGGGTATACCTCACCACTTAAGCATCCTAAATGTCACAAAATACATCTTTCATGAAAGGAATGAAGATGTATTTTATAGTATATGCAAAATCCTAAGGAGGTATATGACTTTTATGATAATTTAATTGATTTTTGGAAAATTTACATACAAAGCACACAATTCTTATGCATTTATATATTAAACACCTAAAATCTGATATTTACAAATATAATACATTTCCTATGTAAAAAAAAGCTATATTTCACTTAAAAAAAATGAATAATGATATTATTTTTTATATAATAATATAAATTTGAGTGTTATTTATGTAAATATTAAAGTTTAAATGTTAAATATATAAATATGTAGGAATTATATGTTGTGTATATAAATGCCATTTTTTATGTCGGAAGATTAAGAAAAGAAATTAAAATAATTCCAAAAAAATAATTATAAGAACATTCCTTCTAACATAGAAAGGCAAAGGGAACTTCCCATAATATTTCAAAATTATTTAAGATTATATATTATTTTATATTTTGTTTATCCTTGATTAATATATTTTTGCTTTTTTATTTAAAATTCATATTAAATTAAGTTAAAATGCTGTGAAATTTTCTCTAAAGCTTACTATTGATTTCAAGGATTAACTATGAAATTTTGAAATTAATTTGAATTGTTGGAAATTTTCTATATAGTGCAACCAAGTTCAACATAGCACAAGATTTTATGAACGTGGTCTTTAGAAAGGTAGATGCTATAAGAAATGAAGAAAAAAAATGCAAAATTATTCAGGAATTAGAATGGGTCTTTCATTCTCAACAACAACAATAATAACAACAAGCCTTAATCTCACTAAGTGGGGGTAGCTACATGAATCCTTCATCTCCATTGTGTCCTATTATGTGTCAAATTCTCATTTAATTCAAGTATACTAAGTTCATTTTTTATACATCTTAACCAAGATTTTTTAGGTCTACATCTACCTTTCTTAACATAAGACAAATCTAATGCATCTACTCTCCTAACCGGGTCATCGGACAGCCGACGCTTTTTGTGGCCAAACTATCTAAGGCGACTCTCTCTAAACTTATCTTCCAATGGAGCTACTCCAACTTTTTCTCGAACATACTCATTTCGTATTTTATCTCTAAGAGTAAAGCCACTCATCCACCTGAGCATCCTCATCTCTGTAACTTAATTTAGTCTTATGTTTCTCTTTTATTGGCCAACATTCTGCACCATAAGTCATTGCAGGTCTTACCACCATCTTATAAAATTTTTTCTTAAGTTTAAGTAGAACTTTTCTATCACATAACAGGCCAAATGCATTCCTCCACTTCAACCATCCGAGCATTCCTCCACTTCAACCATCCAACTTGAATTTTACTAATAACATCTCCATCTATTTCACCATCATTTTGAACAATAGAGCCTAAATATCTGAATCATTCACTTTTATTAATGACCTGTTCACATAATGTAACAACACTACCACTAGAACTTCTACAACTAAAATTACACTCCATATATTCAGTTTTAGATCTACTTAAATGAAAATCTTTAGACTCTAATGTTTACCTCCATAATTCAAGTTTCTCTTGGACTCTCTCTCTAGTCTTATCAACAAGAAGAATGTCACCAGCAAAAAGCATACACCAAGGTACATCTTCCTGTAAATGCCTAGTAAGAACATCCATAACTAAAGCAAAAAAATAAGAGCTTAAAGCTGATCCTTGATGTAATTCATTTGAAATGGAAAAATATTTTGTCAATCCTCCTTGTATTTGGACACAAGTAACAGCTCTAGTATACATAACTTTAATGGCTTGAATATAACCAATATTAATTCATTTCTGTTCTAGAACTCTCCAAAGAACATCTCTTGAAATTTTATCATAAGCTTTCTATAAATCAATAAATATCATATGTAAATCCTCCTTACATATATATATATATATATAAATTATCTATTGGCATTAATTGACTAGAAGACTTATTAGCAAAATTATATCAGGTTAAAAAAATGTATGCTAAGTTCTTAATGCCCTTGCTTTAGCATTCAAAAAAAATGTCAAATTTACTTCTTTTTTTCAATCCTCTTATAAATTAGAATATAATTGATTATTGAATTATATAACTTGATGAGTGAATTTCGATTCTATAAAATTAAGTATTATTTTGCCAATAGGTTCATAGTAGGTCTATATATCATATATAAATCAGTCATCTTAGAAGAGTTGGGGCATAAAAGAAAATATTTAGAAGCAAAGAAGCTATGATTAAATCTCTTTTTTTCCATCATTTTAATATTAATATTAATAATAATATATTATTATTATCTCAATTTTGTATGTTCTGTTATATGTACAATTTTATGGTATTTTAAATTAAATATGGAATGCACGTTGACAATATAAATAAATAAGATTAATATGTAATTAAAGATAAAATAAGAAGAGTTTATTTATTTTAGTCCTAAGATAAATAATCACTTATTCCTTCTAGGCAAATTTGTTTGAGATAGTGAAGTTGTAAATAATAAAACATGACTTTAGTTTAGTATTACTTGAAATAATTGGAAATTGATTGATCAAAAAAAATATATTCTTCCTAATAATGACCTTAATTTATTAGTAGTTATTCATCAATAAATTAAACAATGATTATAGACTTTTTTTTTATATCTATTTTGCATTGTTTTAATAAGCTGACGTGTTGCGGTAGGCAGAAGTCCAAGCTGTGTGTTGCGGTAGCCGAAAGGCAGGAGGGGGAGCTGCGGAGCTGCGGAGGGCAAAGCCGACGAGGAAAGTGGAAGGGGGCTGGCTTGGCATGTGGACAATGAGAGAGAGACTGAGAGAGAGGAGAGTTGTGTTGCTTGTTTTGGGACTGTGGGTGGACTAATGGGCAAAAACAAATTTCAAGGGGAGCAACATGACTATTTTCTATACTTTTACAAAACATCAATTTTTTAATAAAATGATGTTTATATATACATTTTAAAATAATTTTCTTAAAATTATTTTAAAACAATTTTTTAAAAAATTAAAAACTCAGCCTAAGAACTACGGGACGCGGCCATGCGACCCGATTCCTAAAAACGCGGTTTTTCGGCATATTTGCCTATTTGGCGCTAAAAACGCTGTGCCAACGCTCCAATCAAACGGCGCTCGGCGTCGTTTCGCAGTCGAACACGGGCATAACGCGGCGCCAAACAGGTTCATGCAAATTACTGAGTTTATTGTAATAATTGTTTTATTGGATTTAAGAGAAATCGGCACACTTTATTAATCTGTATCTATATTCTATGGGTTTGTTGGCAGGTTTAGATGGATGAATTGGGTTAATATACTAATTTCTGTTGATGCTCATTTTATCTATTTGGTTGTTTGTTCCTGTTAGTTAAATTCTTCCTTGATTTTATTGATTTGTTATTTGTGGCCTCTCTTTTTTTTAAAAAAAAAAATTTGTTGTAAATATTTTAAATTTTTTTATCAATAAAAAAGTTGAATATTGAACAATAACCTTCTACAAAAGTGATAGTCTATCATATCTAGTTATAACAAATTATTTATCATTATATATGTTTTTATAAATTTATGCTAAAATAATAATAAAAAGTAAAAAAGCCCACTCAAATTAACTCTCTCTCTCTCTCTCTCTCTCTCTCTCTCTCTCTCTCTCTCTCTCTCTCTCTCTTTCTTTAATCTTAACTTGTATGTTCTTAAGGATGTGATGTTGTCCTTGGACAAATCTAAATATCTCTAATTTGATAAATTAAATTGTATGTTAGTTTTATCTAAAAGGCCCTTAAAATGAATATCATGTCAAAGACTGACTAATTTTTAGACATTTTTTTCAATATGCACACAAAGATGAATATTATAGTATTGCCAATGAAAAATACAAAGATTGCATTTGGTGGGCGAGCACTGTTTCTGACCGTACTTGCCCACCAACTGAGCTAATAGACGATGAGTAGGTTAAGAGGGGAGAACCATTAAAAAAAAAGAGCATTGTATTGCATGATTGGACTTCCACCTACCTCAACTCGCTAGCTCTGCCCAAATATTAATTGATGTCATTGAAAATTGAAAAAGGAATGATACTACAAGTGTCTTATCACAATGTGATAGCTGTTGTCTGCTTGCTGATAGAATCATCGAGATCAGCTAGCAAACAATGTCTACTAGTTCCCTAATAATACCTCAAGTTACAGATTTGGCTATGGTTCCCAAGTTTTTAATTAAATTTTCTTTCGTCATACCAATGCCTCTGTCCCGAATGGAAAGAATCTTTTTCTTCTTATCTAACTTAATCTGCAATGCAGAATAAAACACACTTATAATCATTATCATTGAAGCACTTTCTTATAAATCAACAACCAGCATTACAGTAGCGCAGTTCTACCAACCAGATTCTCAAGTTTTGCATTGTCACCTTCCCCCAGGACCTCCTTATCTGTGAGCGAGAGGAACCTGGTCTTGTCCAGCGCCTATTTCTCAAATTAAATAAGTGAAATAATCTCAACAAAACTGTAACTTCATATACACATTGACCGCACTAAAAGAAGAGCCATCTACTCACATAAGAGGCATTAGAAATGAGTTCCCTCAAGAAGATGTCTTTGTTACTACTGTAGAGAGAGTTGTTGATTATATTCATCAACCGTGACACTTTCGCTTGGAACTCAAACTTCTCCGAACTGCTACGCAGACTGCCCTTTGCGATCGACTTCGACTCTGTGTAAATTTAACAAGGAAGATCGAAAATAAGTTTTCCTCTTTCTGCGCTACAAAAAAATAAAGGACAATCCGATCTGATCTTGGACGTTGGAAGAAACTAGAACATTAAAAAAATGGCCGAATTTAAACCTCTTTGTGACATCAGAGTCCATGGAAACTCCGCTAGGGACAGCTCTGAGCTTCTCCTCCACCTTCTGCGGATTCTCAAGCTCATCTGCATCGCCACTGTCCTCTGCATTCGCTTGAAGCTTACGACCTGCCAGATCCAAACAAAAAACAAGTGAAATCCAGTTCCAAATCGAAATTATCAGCGATCAACCAAAAAAATCCGCAGAAAACAGAAGTGGGGACAGCAGAAGTTCATAAACGTAAACCCTAAGCATAAAGGTGATCCTAAATAGCCCCTAAGCATAAAAAAAATATTCCTGCTTATTACAATATAAGAAATTTTATTTGACTGGACATTAATATTGATATAATGCTTTAATAAAAAAATTTAAAATTAAGTTTAAAATCATTTGAATTTTAATTTCAGAAACTTAAAATAGAATTAAATTTCACATAAAACAAAACTAATAACACCAGAAGACCTATTTAATAATAAATAAACTCAAATCAAGCATTTTAGGTGCTCTTTGGGATCAATTTTATTTTCTGCTTTTTATTTTTATTTTTATATTATTTTTAAAAATATATTTATTTAGAGTATTTTTTTAAGTGATTTTATTTTTTATTTTCAAAAACAAATAATATTGTTTTAAAAATATTTAAAATATTTAAAAGATGTTTTGAGTGTTTTTAAAAATAACAATTATAATCAAACAAATTTATTTTAAATAGATTATAAACAAAACAAAATAAAATAATAAAATGTAAAATATAAAATAAAAGTGATCTCAAACGCCCCTTAGTATTGTTAGAAATTTAGTAGTGTTAATTAAAGAAATAAATGACTTTCACATTTTGTATGTTTATAATCAAAATTAGAAACTCAATAACAAATTTCAATGAACTTAAAATCATCCAATTTTTAAATTATTATGATATTTATATGTTGAATGATTGATTTATGATCAAAAAAGTTAATAGAACATCAAATAATAAAATATTTTAAAAATTTTATTAAATTTATTAAAATGTAGATCCAAGGAATTAATAGAATATCAAATAATAAAATTATCAAATAATAAATTATTAAGACAAATGAAAGCCTTATAAATTTTTATATAAAATTTGTAAGGTCTTTAAAGAAATCTTCTTTAGTCTGATATATCTTCGTATAAAGTAAAGATATTAAAGTCTCAATTTATTATCATAAATAGTCTAGAACTCAATAGTTTGACACCATTTAAAATATTCTTAATATTCTACAAAGGTTTTTAAATGACTAACAATTAATTTCTCAAGTAAGACTTAATCAAGCTGTGAAAGTCACTCAAATATGATATCAAATAATAGATCACATAGAATGGAGAAGCATCAAATTCAAATATTTAATCTCCTTAGAGAAATCTAGATAATAAAGAGTGCCAACATAATATGGTGGAGTCATCCCATCATGTAAATTATTATTAAAATAGGTAAAATCATTTGATGAAAACTATATAATGCACACCCCACCCTTCCCTTTGTCACCATATTGTAGTTCTTCTTGTATGATAAGTTTTTTTTTTTAATCTCTATACATAGCTTGTTCGACCTATCATTCCATTGTTGCTTGGTTCTTAATATTATGGCGACTTTGTGGACTTAAATCAAACAATGCTTATTAATGTTCTTAATGTCATAAGAAATGAGTTTTAATGCCTTATTTACGATAAATTTCCTTTGAAAGATAAGGATCAATTTACTACTCTCTATAGGTTTTGAGAATCTTCACTTTTGACCAATAATACTTTCTAGAATTTTTTTTATTTATTGGAGTTTAAGTTATCTTCTATAGAACTATATGATAATATGATGAGTACTCATATCTTATGAACATATCAATTGCTATAAAAATAAATATATATTTAATAAGCATTTGATTTAACATGAAAATTTGAATCATTATTTACCTAAATATTTTATAGATAAATCATCTCAAGATAAAAAGGAGATCATTTGACTTTGATAATTAAAGAAATTATAGAAGTTATTGACATTGTTATAAAAATACTATTATAATTTGTATGTCTATCCATATACAAAAAAGATGGATCTAAAATAATTAATTTGCCTATCCATATCGATGAATTTTAAAAAAAATGCATTATTTGCATCAAAATTCACTAATTATGCCATCTAAAATTAGGGCATCAACTTTTAACAATAGAAAGATCTTAGTTGGAAAAGATTATTTAGTAAATATTATGTCATTAATTACCTTAATAAAGTTCAAATTAATTAATATATAACTCTTAACTTTATCTTCATGTTGTTTATGTTTTTGGAGGGCATACTTCAAAGTTTTTAGCATAATCACTATTTCAATCACTTTGGGTGAATTTTTATAATTAACCTTCCTAATCTATTATATGACAATAGACATTAGCTCAATCTAAGTTGTTATCTTTAAGCAGCCTCTTCTAGCTAAATTTTATGGTTATTATATCTATTTCTCACTTCTAAATCGAGTTTTCTACATCAAGAGATATTAAAGAAATAAATGAAATAAAGTATTAGCTCAATATTATTATTTATAAGTGATCTAATTAAAATATCCTACCATTGAAACAACTCAAAAAACAAATTTAGATGAAAAAAAATTTCTTGACGACCCCATACACCACTTTCTTTCAAGGATTAGTAAGCCTATCAAGAACCATCATGAACTATTAGTTTTTAAAAATAGAGGCAGGCCTTTAACTATTTTTTTAAGTAAAAATATATTAAAAATTATTTTTAAAACAAAGACATAATATCAACTTTTTAAAACAAAATAGAAAATAATAAAACTTTTAAAATAAAGATACAACTTTAGCCATTTTTTTTAAATAAAAACATGTTATAAACTATTTCTAAAATAAAGAAATACTGTAGGCCTTTTAA
The DNA here is from genome assembly GCA_021442155.1 of Cymbidium sinense. Lineage (NCBI taxonomy): Eukaryota > Viridiplantae > Streptophyta > Magnoliopsida > Asparagales > Orchidaceae > Cymbidium > Cymbidium sinense. Next base: position 265,762,967 of record CM038214.1, on the reverse strand, counting down.
AATATATATATGTATATATATATATATATATATGAAATAAAGGCACACCTTGAGGTATAAATCCAAATTTTATATTTATCTGAAAAGCATCTAATGTGTTTGAAAATATATATAATATTTTTAAATGGATAACATTTAAGAGTTTAATCTATTTAATATTTATTTCCTCTAATTGATTTACAAAACCAAATATTCTTTTCAATGTTTCCAAATTTAAAGGCTTTGAATATTTATTTTTACTCATATTAAATTATCTATTGGCATTAGTTAACTAGAAGACTTATTAGCAAAATATGCCATGTTAAAAAATGAATACCAAGTTCTTAATGCCCTTGCTTTAGCATTTAATTATAATTTTGAATCTAATTGATTATTGAACTATACAACTTGATGAGTGTATCTCAATTCTATAAAATTAAGTATTATTTTGCCAATAGGTTCATATAAGTCTAAATACTATCTCTTTATATGTTATATATAAATAAGACAACTTAGAAGAGTTGGGGCATAAAAGCAAATATGTAGAAGCAAAGGAGCTATGGTTAAATAACTTTTTTTCACTATTTTAATAATATTATTATTATATCAATTTTGTATGTTTTGTTATATGTGCACTTTTATCTTCTTTCTCATTAAAATATGGAATGGACCTTAACAGTTTTGATATGACCCTGAAAATTCCTCTAGTCAAAGCACGAATCTTGATGCCGAAAGCAAGCTAATCAATTGGCGGTGAGATCAAGCACTTAAAATATCATTGGAAACTTTGAGACATCAGTTAAATTCTTAAAAAGCTCTCAAATATAGAGTGTTTATAGTCAAATCGAGCGTCTCGACGAGCCGGTTCCAACAAGCCAAAGATCTTACAATTCCGACTTCATTTGAGCATTCAAATACATAAAATACATCATATGATCAAGGGAATCATCATGAGCTCAGATGGAGGTGGTTGATTTTGCATGTATTCTGAGCGCCACTCCTCTAATCTAAATAGCCTCATTCCTCATATGAGCCCTAGAAGAGAGAGGAGAGGAAAGATCCTCCAAGCACAATGTCGCCGCCACTCGACTCGGTCAACCGTCGGCCGTCGCCGTCGGTCGCCATCGGCGATTCTTGTCACTATTGTCGGTCATCATCGTCAACATGTCGTCAACATCGCCGTCAACATCGCCGTCACATCATCATCAACATCGTGTCAACATATCGTCACGTTGTCCCTTTCTCATATACAATTCGTTGTCGGAAGATCTTGTACTCACGAAATGATACATAGTGGAAGCTTTTCTTGGGCTGGGCCTGTGGTTTTCCTCTTTTGAGATTTTTCACGTAAAACTCTTGGAGTTTTATTGTTTACTTTTATACCTGTGTGTTGGATTTCACGGAAGGCAAAAACTTTTACTCTATTTGGTTTCTAGCATAGCTTTGGTGCCGTCATGGGAAGGCGATTCCCATTATTTCATCTTATATTGCGAGTTTCCAACAAGATCAAAACCACCATTGGTGGAACATTTCAAGCTTTTAAGGAGTGCGGCGAAGACGAAATTCATTAAACTTCGTTCCTTCAGATTTTGTCAGAAACTGGGGGAAAAATCTTAATCTCAAAAGATTATCCAAATCGATATTCTAGATATCTAATTGAAATCAGTTCGAGAAGCAAGCCAGTAATACTAATGAAAAAGACCAGGGTTAAGGAGCAACTTTAGCTACAACCACAAACGGATGTTTTAATTCGACCTCTTCCATACAGGTTAATGTCGCCGTAACACTCGACAAACAACCTAGGATAGGTCAAAAGGTCCTTGGTGGACTTTCCACCCTTTAATACAGTTAATAAATGTCTCGACAAACAACCAGATAGGTCAAAAGGTCGTTGGTGAACTTCCCACGACCTCTTCCATACAGGTTAACGTCATCGGGTTAACGTCATCGGGTAACACCCTAAGATAAATAATCACTTATTCATTTTAGACAAATTTGTTTGAGATAGTGAAGTTATGAATAATAAAAATATTACCTTGAGTTACTAGTACTTGAAAGAATTGGAAATTTCTTGGTCAAGAAAAACATTTTCTTCCTAATAATGACCTTAATTTAGTAGTACTTATTCATCAATAAATTAAACAATAATTATTGACTTTTTTTAATCTATCATGCATTGTTTTAATAATATTGTATTTACTAAATCCTAAATAATAGAATATATATAAAGCAAATATTAGCACCCTAAAAAATATATGTTACACCTTAAAATCATCATTTTCTTAAAGTTAAAAGCACACGTTAGACTTTTTTTTTAAAATATATGCAAATTAATAATTTTAAAAAAAGGCAGCCTTTGGCTTTTAAAAAAAAAAATAAAAGCAAAAGCAATAATATTTTAAAATTAAAGATGCCCTTATTTTTTAAAAAAAGCAAATCAATAATATTTTATGAAGGCACACTTTTATCTTCTTTCGTTTTTGCGTCTTTCAAAGACATCAATTAATCCTTGGGCGGAGCCGACGAGTTACAGTAGGCGGAAGTCTAAGCTGGCATGTTGCTATAGACAAAAGGCAGGAGGGGAGCTGGCGAGCTGTGGAAGGCAAGCCGATGAGGAGCTACAGTGGAAGGGGCTTGCTCGGAATTTAGAAAATGGGAGAGAGATTGAGAGGAGAGTTAGAGTTGTTTGTGGGTTGTTTTAGGACTGTGGGTAGGGCAATGGGCAAAACCAAATTTCAAGGGGAGCAACATGACTCTTTTGCCTCCTAATATAAGTGGAAATGATAAAATCCTATTTATTAATAAATAGATTTTTTTTTATAGATCCTTCCCATTCATGTATTTATTAATATTAAAAAATTATTTAATTATCTAATCAAATTAACACTAGTCTTAATATTATTTCATTCATTTCAACATTTCTAACAAATAAGGCAAAATAATCAAAGTTTCTCCCCTTGAAATTTAGCTATCAGTCCAACCACAATCCTAAAACAAGCTACAAAACATTCGAACTCTGCTCTCTTGTCTCTCTCCCACATGTCTAGCCCCTTCCACTTTCACCGCCTTCCAACTTCCCTCCTACCTTTCTTGCAACACGCGAACTCGAACTTCCTACCTCACTCATTTCCACCCAAATATTAATTGATGTCATTGAAAATTGAAGGAATGATACTACAAGTGTGTCTTTAGTTTAAAATATTATTGATTTGCTTTTATTTTAAATAAAGCTGTCGTTATTTTTGAAAAATGAAATTACTTGCTTGTCTGGCTTTTGCAAGTTCACTTTATTTAGAGTTAATTTGAGTTAGCTTTTTTACTTTTTACTTTTTCATATGATTGGCATATTATTGTTTGACTACTATTTTATCACAACTTTTCAAAACCAATATACAACAACAACAAGCCTTTATCCCACTAAGTGGGTTAATGAATCTTTGCTCCATTGTGTCCTACTATGTGTCAAATTCTCATTTAATTCAATTATACTAAGGTCATTTTTTATACATCTTAACCAAGTCTTTTAGGTCTTCCTACTTTTCTTAACATAAGGCAAATCTAATACATCTACTCTCTCTTGGGTCATGGACGGTGACTTTATGTGTTGACCTCACTTTTGAGTGAGCTCTTAACATCCTCTTCTTACACTTAGGACTTTCTAGACACTAAGAACTCCTTAGTCATAAGACACTTCTAGTGATTAGGTGAACACTTAACCTAGAGACTTAGAAGTGTTAATCATAAGATTAAGCTATGCCTTAAGGTTTAAGTAAATTACTTATCTTATAGCTTAAACACAATCTAGGTACACTTTCTCAAATCAAATCCAGATTTAATTCTCAAACTAAATCTCAAATTTAAATTCAAATTCATAATGTAATTTCAAATTTGATTCCAAATGATTGAAACCTAAAATCAAATTCAAATCCTAAAACTCTTCCTAAGCCATATGAACCTAGGGATGTGCATTTGGTTGATTTGGATGGATTGGATGATAATTTTAAAACTAATTGGTTTTGGATTCCTAAAAATATTGAACCAAACCGTCCAAATAAAATGTAAAACTAAACAAACCGAATAATAATTTGGTTCAGTTATTTTGGTTTGGTTTTGGATAAACCGAAGTTCACTACATTTAAAAATTATTTGCATAATATTTTATTGTATAATGAATAAGAAATATTAGTTTATATTTATAATTCTTACTATAAGCCTATAATATAAATTAATAATATTGTATATCATATAATTACTTTAGTTTATTTGGTTCCATCCAAAATTTTATTTAACAAATCGATCCAAAAACCAAAAACCAAAAACCAAAGTTTTTATTAATTAAAACCAAAATCCAAATTATTAAGTTCAAAATGAACCAAATTACTCTAAAACTTTGGTTCGGTTTGGTTTTGTAAAACCAAATCGCACACCCTATGAACCACTTTCATAAGCTTAGCCAAAATTCCTCTTAGATCAAATCAAACTCAATTGATCTCTTTATAAATTATTATTCTTTCATTATATTCACAAATATAACTGAAATCCAAATTCAAATGACCAAAACTATATCGAAAATCAAATCCAAACTCCTTTAAGCTAATTCTTTGGACTTAGCCAAACTCTATCAAGATCAAGTCAAAATTAATGAATTTTCTCTTGAATCAATCATTCATTCAATTATCTATCCAAATATAAATGAAACCTACAAACATCAAATCAAAAACCAAGTCAAACTCAACTTAGCCCTTTTGACTTGAAAATTTCAAATGAGCCAAAATCCCTTATACTTCAAATTGATTGTCGTTGAATTTATATTCCAACCTATGGCTCATATATAAGTTCAACTAAACTCGAATCAAATCAAAACCAAACAAATTGACCTACTTAGATCCACTTGACCCAAATTAACCTAAAGGACCAATTTGAGCCAACTTCTAATCCAACCCAAATTGGATTAAACAAAGCTCACCAAAACCTTCCTCCATGATTGTTGATCACCCTAGGATGATCAATTGCAATCAATTGAGTCAAACCAAGCCCACTTTGCCATTTGATCCAAATTGACCCAAATTGGCATAAAGGACCAAATCAGGTCAAATCATGATCTAACCCAAATTGATTGCAACCAATGGCTCAAGTTCATTTTAAATTGATTATTAAACTTGACCAAAGCTATAATTAAACCTAATTTGATCAACCGAGCCCAATTGGTCAACTTGACAAAACCTAGCCCAAATTAGCCTAAAGGGTCAATTTGGCCTAAATCTAAATTAAATCCAAATTAATTCAAACTAAAGACCACATTCATCTTTAATCATCTAATTGAACATGAATCAACCATAACACAAGCTAATTTGATCAATTTTGATCAAATGGGTTAATTTGACCCAATATGACCCATATGACCCAAATTGGGTCAAATCTTTTGAAACCACACTAAGACCCATTGGGGGCTGATCAAACCCGACCCAAACCTATTTGGGATCAGCCCAAAATCCACCCAACCCATTTAAATTCCACATGGATCCTCCCACATATAGGATTTCACCCAATCACATTTAATTCTCCTCCATCACATGCACTTAACTCCTCTCCAATATTTGCTTTGTTATGAGGCATCATTCTCAATCAATTCATCATCCATCCCACCACTCCAAGCAAGATGATAATCAATTTGGAGCTAAAAAATTTAAAAGAATATATTTTGATCATTATAAAGAAGGGAAATGAAGCTTTAGATCATCTTGCTCTCACCATCATTCGACCTCCAAAAGCTCCCCAAAGCGAAAAAAAAGAACCCATCCTCCACCTTTGAGCTATTTTTAGCTCAAAATATAGTTACTTTCTAGCGAGGTAACGGTAAACATCGGAGAATACAAGGTTAGAAGAGGCAAGGGTTGAATATCATTCCAAAACTTCCTCACATACCTAGGAGTTCGTTCGATCTTCATGCACCATACCATCCGGCGAAATTTCGTCAAACTTTAGCCGGCCTTAGGATATCTCTCATTTTGTATTAATTTTATTGCGATCTTAAGAATTTTCCCTAGATAATTTCGCATTTTTACTTTAAATCATCCCAATTAAAAAGTATAATTTTTTCGGTGCGAATCGATGCGACAACGGGTCCATTCGGACAAGTTTTCACTTAGAAATCTCATTTTTTCTTTTTTTAAAAAAATATTTTTCTTGTTCACGGTCGGTGATCAGGCCGATCGATCCATGATTTGTGGGATCAATTGGCTAAAATGCTCATGATCATGTCGATGGATCATTTTTTATTTAACCATAAAACAAGGGCTCGTTTATTCATCTTTTAGAGAAATCCAACAAACCCAAAATCCCCAAATTTCACTAAATATTTTGAGCTTAATTTGAGTTTTAGTGAAAATCAAATTTCATTAATTAAACCAAAAATATATATCAGATTAAGCTAAAATTTTCAAGATTGAAGCTAAAGTTAAAACACACCTACCATAAAAATTTTAGCGAAAGGACTTCTAGATTGGGAGAAATTAAATTTTGAAATTTAGATTATCTATTTTAATAAATAAATCAAATAAAAATTTCAAAAATTTACAAAAATATTTAAAATGGCTTAAATCACTTCAATTAATCTATGACTCTAAAAAAATAATGTGATCTTCTGAATCCTAATGAACTCCAAACAAACACTTAAGAGTAGAGTTTAATCAATTAAGGAGTTAATTAAAACATAATCTAAAAAATAATTTAAATATCCAATCAAAATTACGAATGAAATAGCACTTAAGCAATCATTAATCAAATCTCAAATCAAAAAAATATCATCCTTAAAGGAAATTAAATTAAATATTATTTGAGCTAATAAAACTCAATTAAATGATTAAATCTTGAATCAAACTTAAAATTAAACAAATCTAGGAAACTTTAACATTGGTGAAACCGGTATAACTAAAACTACACTAAGCATGAAATCTTAATCATATGAAACCCTTAATGAGTATAAATCAACTAAAACTAATTAATCATTAAATAAAATAAAAAATTAAATTGATTAATAAACTAATACAACATAATCATTTAATACTAATTGAATTAAACCAAATAAAGTTAAGGAAAACTTCATTAACATATTATTAAATCACATCCATTTTGAATAAGATAATTAATTAACCATTAAATATTTCAACTTAATAACTAAATCAAACATGTGAATGAAATCAAACAAACATAATAAATGAATCAAATCAAATAAAACTCTAATCATAAATAATCAAACTTAATTGAAATGAAATAAACAATTAACTCACTTAATAATAATGATGATAATAACAACAATCATTTAATCAAATCAAACTTAAGTAAAATTAACTAAATCAAATCACTCACATGTGGAAAATTAAGTCATTAATTAAATAAATCTTTGATTAATCTAATGATTTAAAAAAATTTAATTACCATTAATCAAACTTAACTAGTCAAACATCTAATTAATGCAAATTTAATGAATTACATCATCTTAATTAATCAAATTAATTTAAATAAGTTATATTAAAGCTAACTCTAAAATTAAACAAACCCAATTAAATTTAATAATCATCTCTTAATTAAACTAATTAAGTCAATCAAATTAATCATATTAAACCTAAGCTAAATCAAACATAATCAAAATGCAATTAAATACTAATCTAAACCTAAATTAAACCTAAATCATTAAGTTATTAATTACATCATTAATAATTAAACAAATCTTTATTTAATTTAATATTTAACTTAAACACACTCCTTAATTAAACTAATTACCCTTAAGCTAATCCAATTGAATAAACACCTAATTAATGCAAACTTAACAAATTAATCCATCATCTTAATAAACCAAATTAAATTTATAAATCACATTAAAATTTCAAATCAAACACTTAATTAATCTACTAATTAAATCACTTATTAAATAAATTAATTAAGTCAATTAAATTAATCATATTAAACATAAAATGCTATTAAATGCTAATCAAATCATAATTTAAACTTAAATCATTAACTCATTAATTACATCATTAACCTAAATAAATATGAAATCAAATTAAAAATTAAATAAATCTTTATTTAATTTAATAATTAATCACACCTCTTAAATAAAATAATTAAGTTAATTAAAGTAATCACATCAAACCAAAGCTTAATCAAACATAAATGTAATTAAATACTAATCAAAACCTAAATTAAACTTAAATTATTAAGTCATTAATTATATCATTAGTCTAAACAAATATGAAACTAAATTGAAAATTAAACAAACCTTTATAATTAACATAAATACACTTCTTAATTAAACTAATCACATAATCACATTGAACCTAAGCAAACCCATTGATAAAGCTAATCAAATCAAATTAAATTAAATTAAGAAAGACTCTCATCAATTTAATATGTGATCAAATCAAATCTCATTCAACCTACTTAAATAAGATAAACTAATCAACTATCCAATGTATGAAATCAAAATACAAATCAAACTTTGATGAACATGACAAATGGATGTGATTAAAAAATAAAATCTAATTACAAAGAATCAAACTCAATTAAAATCAAAATAAAATTTTAATTAATCTACAAACTACAAATAAATGAACCACAATCAAATAAGCATGAATTAAGTTACATAACCATAATCAAAGAAAATAATTAAATATTAATTCAAAGGATATTGAATTATCAAGATTTTACTAAACCAAAGATGTGTAATCTAAAATTAATCAATCAAAAGAACATGAACTTAAACAAACTTGAACTTCATTAGATATTGATATTATCAAGATTTAATTAAACCAAAACATCTAATCAAATTAATCAATCAAAGAACATGAACTTAAAACAAACTTAAACTTCATCAAAATCAAGGATATTGAATTATCAAGATTTAATTAAACCAAAATATCTAATCTAAAATTAATCAATCAAAATACATGAATTTAAACAAACTTAAACTTCAATGATATTAAGCATATTGAATTATCAAGATATAATTAAACCAAAACATCTAAATCAAATCAATCAAATACTTAAACAAACTCAAATTCTAAGCTCTAAATCAAATCAAAATTACACAAATTCAAATGGGCTAATTAAGATACTTGAGGACCTTTTTGTTAGAATTAGGATGTAGAATAAGAGTTCCATCTACAATTGAAATTCTACTCTTCATTCTTGAAAACCTAAACATCATTTTAACCAAATAAAAGTGAAATAAAAATAAAAAAAATCATTTAAATTGAAATCACCAAGGTAAAATTTAAATAAATTCAAACTCAAATTGAAACTTAAACTAAAGAAGCCTACTAAAGTCATTTGAAAGTAAGTCACCATTTAGTGTTATGTGTTATGTTAGTGATGTATGATATTTAAGGTTATGCTTTAGTCATGTTTTGTAATGGATTGTGCTTAAGAGGTTGTTTATAAAAATATAAATGATTTTGCGTTACTTAGCCCCTAAGCGTAACCAATGTTAGGACAAGTGTGCTTGGTTACCCATGTGAGGGGTGTTAAGTCCAAATTATTCATATAACTACTTGGGTTGTAGGAGTGTGCATTCGGTCGGATTGGACGGATCGCTTTTCTAATTTGCTAATCTGTTCGGTTTGAAATTCAGAATTTGAAAATCGATCCATTATAAGATTTAACCAATCCAATCTAAAAAAATTTGAATTTTGGTTGGTTTTAAAAACTAAAATAATAAAATGAAAAGCCATATAAATATTCTTTGCACTCCATATTATTTTACTAATTATCCTAGCACAAGAAAAATCATTTAACACAATAGATCTTTCCGAAAAAAAATTAATTTCTCGATGCTAACATGACTTTCTAAGGTTTTATTTTTAGAATCATAACTTATCTATCTCGACAACTTTTGAAAATTCAAAATATATATATATATAAAGAATACCTAAATATGAATATGAATACAATGCAAAAAAAATGGCATCTTATGAAAAAAATACAAAAGTTCATACAAAGATAATCCCACTCATTTCAAATGAAAGATAAGCCATGAAGGGTTACTTTCTTAAGAGCTCATGAAACATGACAAAGAATATACTGGAAGAGTTGCATATACATGCGAGCATCATTCCTATCCTCATTAGCCCGAAAAAATATAAAAAACAACATAAAGTCAGAACAAATCAGCCAACATAACAAAATAATCCATTACTCTATTGATTTCAGCCGATAAGCAATACCACATAATAGAAACTAGACACGCCTCAGGAATAGTAAACAAATCCAACTCCAAGTCTCCAAAGAAGAAAACACTAAACATCATAAAAAGAATCCATGAGAATCGAGATAAAACCTGCTGCATTGTTGAATGCTATTGAGCGAAACAGGCCCGCAACAATCCATGAGCGAGAATCTAGACCGGAGACACCTGAGAGAAAAACTTAGAGAAGAAGGGAGAAGCAGCTCCCTTACGCAGTTGTGCGAGATGACGAGAGGCGAGAAGGGAGAAGCCAAGAAGAGAATAGATGAACAGAACAAAAACTTCGACAACTACAACGAAGAGTTGGTGGTGCTGGGAGTTAAACAAAAGTCGAAGAGAACTAGAGAAGTAGAGAACCATTCCTGCCCTTGGGATTACTCCTAATCACTTTTGGGTTTGGCCCTAAGATTTGTAATATCGATTTCTATTTTGTGCATGGGGCATGACCACGGGATGACGGATGGGGTCGAGTCGTCAGTCTTCGGGATGGACTAACTGCTAAATTTTGAATTTTCGGTTTTGTTGGATTATAAATGTTTAAATCGATCCATAATCCAAAATCGAATTTTAAATATTAAATCTGAAATCAAAATAAAATTAAAACGATCCAATTTTAAAATTTCAGTTCGGTTTTAATCGGATTTTCGGTTTAAACTAAATTATGCACAGCCCTATTGGGTTGTATAGTGTGTTTAGCTAACATTTATTTTGCAGGTGTAGCTAGATTTACTTTTTTCTACTTTTGATGTAATTTTGCATTTGGAATTAGGATTAATGTTATGGGAGATTATGATGAGCGATGTAGAAGGCTTAGTTCTTGGGGTGCCCTGTGATGCCTTTGGAGCAAAACAAATCAAAAGAAAGAGAATGAAGAAATGAAGAAAAGAAGACCTCTATAGCATGTATTATTTTTTGTAATCCGTGTTGTATAAGAGTAGAGCTTGGCTACCCATCTTTTTTTCTCTTTTCGGGATGTATGGTGAAACCCGGCCGCAATGGCCTTTTATTCTTTTACGGTAGTCTATAAAATTATGTAATGTTGTGTTTAGATTGCACATTAGAATAGCATACTTTTCATAGTTTCTTTATGACTGATGCTTGAAGGTGGCACATGTGGTAGGCTCTTAGGATAAAATTATTTTCTACCCCAATTAACAACTCATAACTAAAATTTTAAAACAACTCATAACCTCACATAAAAGCCTAGGAATTAAATCAAGATAATAAAATTTTTAGCAACCCCTTAGCTGGATGAATGAATGTATAATATCATGCATATCATATTATTTCACTCTTATTAAGAGGGGGTTTCCATCTTTGCTAGAGAATGAAGGCTTAACCTGTGAGAGCCTCTGGTGGAAGAATACCCATTTCTCTCTTGATTTGGCTCATAATCAAATTCTCATATATTTAGGCATACAAAATTCATAGCCCGTGTCAAAATAAAGAGTCTAAAAGAATCGAATAAATTTGATAAAATTTGCATTAGATTTAGTCATGGTTTCATACCACTCATGCTCTAGTCTCTTAGGGAGTGAGTTTAAGGACTTAGTCTCCTTTCTAAATGAACAACAGCTTAGCCATCTTGCAAAGCATAAGACTTGCCTACATAGATTTAAAGCGTAGGAGGAGTTAGATGGCTGCCACCCTAGGCGATAATAAGTCTTGCAATCGGGTGATTTATTATCTCTTGTGGAGGTAAATCATATACTCATTTTTGCCTTAGATTTAGGTCGTGCTTTTGTTTTGTACCAAGGCTCCTTAGTTTAGAAATCTGAGGTAGCTGTTTCCTTTGAGCTATAAGCATAAATCACATCTTAAATATTTCCACAATCTTATGTTGTGGATTATATATATCTAATAAAATGTCAACTCATATAATTAACTCTCTTCAATTTTGAAAATATAAAGTCTAATTATAGGGTAGATTGGAATGCTCACTAAGCTTCCTAGTATCATGAGCATTTCCTACTTTCTCTCTTTGAATTCCAAAATTAAGCCTTCTTCTTAATCTATCCCATTTGATTGTCTAAAATAGTCAATCCTTTGATAGTCTTAACGGAAATCTTTGGAGACTCTAATTGTCTACTTTAATCGAGTATTCTTAAGGAATTCTCATTTTATGATGTAATTAACTATGGGAGCTTGCCTCCATAGGGAACTTTTCCAGGCTTAAAATAAACCCTACTTTACTTTTCATGTAAAGTTGGAGAAAGATCTCTGTATATTCGAAGACCCATCATACCTTAGGAGTTATTATCAAGTGATTAGATCCATTATAAGGTGGTGATTTCTATCTTTCAAGATAGTACATCATTCATTAATATCGTACACAATCACTTCAACAAGTACCCAGATCTGTGATATCTTACATCCCAAAAATAAATACCACATGGTCAAACCATCTGGCGACTCTCTCTAATCTGTCATCTGAGCTACTCTAACTTTTTTCAATATACTCATTTTTACATTTTATCTCTAAGAGTAAAGACACTCATCCACTTGAGCATCCTCATCTCTAACACTTAACTTAGTCTTATGCTTCTCTTTATTGACCCATGCATATAAGTCATTGCATGTCTTACCATCATCTTATAAAATTTTCTTTTAAGTTTAAATTGGAACTTTTCTATCACACAAGTGAGATGCATTCCTCCACTTCAACCATCCAACTTGAATTCTATTAATAACATCTCCATCTATTTCACCACTATTTTGAACAATAGAGCCTAAATATAAGATACTCTTATTAATGACTTGTTCTAATGTCACAACACTATCACTAGAACTTCTACAACTAAAATTACACTCTATATATTCAGTTTTAGATCTACTTAAACGAAAACCTTTAGACTCTAAAGTTGACCTATAAGAAAATTCATGGACAAATTTAGGTAATTTAAGAAATAGATTGGATACTTGCAGTGATTTGTGAAAAGTAGCTATAAATTATTTATTTATTTTTAAATTATTATAGATACTAGAATATAATTTTTTTTAAAAAAGAATAATATTAGTTTTCAACAAGAAAAATAATATAATAAATTTTATCATAAAAGGTTATTTTCACTTAAAATAATCTATAAAATAGTTAAAAAGTTGACCATATACTTAATAAATAGAGATGTGAAAAAATAGCCCAAATTGATCATATACTTAATACAAATTTTAAATATTTTTTAAAGAAACCTTAGCCCAAAAATACTATCTTTTTATAATTCTTTTTCAAAATTTTATTAATTTTTCCAAAAAGAAAATAATGAAAAATTTTAAGGTAGCATTCAATAACCAAAATGGAAAATCGTACCTCATTCTCCTAAAGAAGCCATTTATGATCTCCATTTTTTTATTTTGAAAATCAAATATCAATTCAAATTTTCAAATATTTTAAAGCCAACCTTTATGTCAAAATTTGCGATTGAATAAATAAAAATCTTAACAATTTTAAAAATAAAATCATATAAATACAAATGGTTGATAAGTCCCGAGAAAATTCGATCGTGCGAATCTCAAGGCATTTTTGAAATGCTTGATCTAATCATTTGCAAACTTACAGTCAAGCGGCCGTCTCGATGAGGCGAACATAGCAACATCAAGCATAGTGATCAACTCGAATCGACTCAGATCAAGTATCGAGCATGAAAATGGATCACGATCCGCCAAATGGTCACCAAAGCGATATATTTATAGTCGGTCGGCTCATCAAAAGAATCCAACGAATCCAGATCACCCAATTAGACATCATTAAGGCACGGATCATCAAAATACACCGTCGATCGAGGGGATCGCCTTGGGCGTCCGTCGGATGGTTATGGGAGTGGTTGGAGTTTTCCACATTTACAAGGCGCCACTCCCAAAATCTATAAATAGAGCTTCATTCTCACCTTAAGGGCCAGGAATCGATTTGAAGACCGAGCTCGAGAACCTCGGTCGACCTTGGCGATGATCTAGCACCACCATTACCACGATGGTGCACGAAGATCGGGGAGCTCGCCAGGAGATCGAGGACTAGAAAAGACCAGTTGCCGCTCCTTTCTCCTGAAGATCAAGAGGTTGCTCCCAGAAGATCCGTTCCTGCTTTTTGGGAAACTTCTCCCTTGGGTTGGAGTTGACCGATATTGTACTTTTCTACACTCGGAATATTGTTTCCGCCCCTGTAAACACCTTCTTCTCGAACTAACGAAGCAAGGACGTATCTTTGAACACATAGTGAAAGTTCTGGCAGGCCAGTGGTTTTCCCTTAGCGGGTTTTCCATTAACCGTGTTCATATCACTTGTGTGTTGGATAATTTTTGGGCTACGACAAAGATCTGCATCTGGAATAAAATTCTCTAACCGGTTTGGCCGTCTGTGGGAATCTGTTCCCCATTGCTATATCTCCAATATGGTTGGTAAGCGGGGTTTTCACTCCAGCGCTCCTCATTCGGGATCAAGGGCCAAGTCTCCAACACTTCTCTCTACATAGACTTTCTATCCCGGTGAGGTCGTCCCCTCTTTGGAAGATCGCGTTCAAAGGATGGAGGATTCCCGAGCGAAATTCTTGACTCTGAGAGGCCGGCAAAACGTTCCGCTGGAAGAGCCACGGGTTCCGCGGCCCTCGGCATAATCCATATTTTCTTCACGAGAATGATTGCAGGAATGCGGATCAAGTAGAAACCCGCACCATCGGATCTTGAACTTACGGATACCGCCCATTCTACCGCGAATGGCTCAACCTGTCGGTGAAACTCCACGTCACCTTATCTGGCGATGAACTGCGGCAGGAAGAGTTCCGACAAACAATCGAATGATCCATTCTCCCTCTTCCAAAACTTCGTCCCCTTCCGAGATCATCTCGCAATACCCGATTCGGCGAGATTCAAGCTTCCGGCATGGACCCACGATGGCACAACCGTCCGTGCGAGCATATCGATCACTTTGAGCGATCATGCACATTCGGCGTCAAATGACTGTCTTGTGTCGGTATTCGACTCTCAAAGGGCAGGCTGACTTGGTTCTATTTGCTCAAGGGGTCCGTGATCATTTGGAGAGCTTGATTTTTTGTAGAGCGGTTCACGGCGAACAAGAGAATCATCAGATTCATCACATCTCTCGCTAGCGATGGAGAGTCCCTCAAAGAATACTTCGAGGTTCTCCTCGAAGCCCAACAGATACGGAGTAGATCCTTTTGAGGCGTGCTTCTGGAGGACTCGGCGGGATACTTATTCATCATTAATGTGGGAGCAGTCCATTCTATCTTGACTGGTCCCGAATAGAGCACAAATCTCCGGAGCTATCGGTGTCATCGACAGGTTTGAACCAAGCGACAAGCGGAAGAAGGTTCCCAAGGTGATGTTCAAACATCTCGAGAAAAGAAGAGGCGACAACCTCCCCAAAACCTCCTCAGCAGCGACCTCAGATGACTTCGAGAGAGGAAATATATGGCTCTCAACACGTCATGCGCGAACATCCTACTGGCTATTCAGGAAGAGGATGGCATCAAGTGGCCGCGACCTTTAAAGCCTGGAATTGGAAATCAAGAGAATTCGCCACTTTCACAGAGGGGCACCATGAAGAGTGCCACCAAGCGAAGGAGGAGATTGAAAGACTATCGTCGGGTATCTAGGCCATTTTATACAAAACCAACCGCTCATCGAAGGGCAACCTCGGAGGAACCATGCGGTGAGAGATAGAAACAATTCGGGAGGGCGGTGTTATCAGCCAAATATTCATTGCCCTTCAAGAGCGAAGAAGTCTCGGGTTGACCATTCTATCACCTTTGATGATTTAGATCTAGAGGGGCATCCCATCAAGATCCTGTCATCGTCGAGTCGGTGATCCATGCTTCAATATTAAAGGATATTGATCGACAATGGGAGTTGGTTGATGTTCTTTTTTACTCCACTTTCCTTAGCATGGGTATAGAAGAGAAGCTTCAACCAGCGGTCCCTTTGGATTTGATAATGTCGACGTATTAGTGGAAGGGACAATCGGTCTTCCGTAACTCTTGGAGAATTTCCCGACCGCAACCCACTTGATACAATTTATTGTAGTCAGTGAGTCGTGTCAATGCAATATTTGGGAGACCTCTCCGGTCTATATTGGCAATCACATCGTGCCTCACCTCAGATGAAATTCCGACACCGGTGGCATCGGCATGGTAAGTGGGAATCAACAGATAACCAAGCGTCTATATTTAAACCCAACCATTTACGTCGGTAACCCTCAACATCGAGAACTTGACCTACGAGATGAGGATGCCTCGAAAGGGCTTCTCCGGTTGAAGATGTAATTTGTCTTCCTATCTCGTTGATCCATCGCGAAGGTGAAGGTGGGATGGTTCGTCTCGATCAATCACGTGATTTTGTAAAATCAAGATATCTTTGCACGGGCGCATCGATACGGGCATTGACGGAAGTCATTACGCACTCCCTCAAAGTTGACTCAACCTGGCGGTGATACTGAGAAGAAAAGAACCTTTGCTTACGAGCGATTGCGGGTCATAGAACAAGAAATCACCAAACTTAAGTCAAGTTCATTCGAAGTCTACTACCCCGGTTGGCTAGAGTTAGTCATAAGGCCAATTCTGGAGAATGTGCATCGTTGACCGATGGTGCCCAAAAGATAGCTTCCCCTTTCGTATCGACCAACTAGTTGATGCGACATCGAGACATCGAATCTTTGAGCTTCATGGATGCTATTGCTACAATCACAACCAGGATAGGTCAAAAGGTCATAGTGGACTTCCCGACCTCTTCCATCTGAGTTAACATCGTGTAGCTCGATAAACAACCTTGGATAAGTTGGCAATCCTCTATAGACTGCCTACAACTTTCTCCATAATAGGTTAACATCATCGAGTAAACGCTCCGATACACAACCCAGGATAGGTCAAAAGGTCCTTAGTGGACTTCCCACGACTTCTTCCATACAGGTTAACATCGTCAGTAGCGCTCGATAAACAACCTTGGATAAGTTGGCAATCCTCTATAGGCACCTACAACTTTCTCCATAACAGGTTAACATCATCAGTAAGCGCTCAGATACACAACCGGATAGTCAAAATCTGAGTGGACTTCCGACTTCTGAGTTAACATCGTCGTAGCTTCGATAAACAACCTTGGATAAGTTGGCAATCCTCTATAGGCACTACAACTTTCTCCATAACGAGTTAACATCATCGGTAAGCGCTCAGATACACAACCTCGGATAGGTCAAAATCCTCGGAGTTCAATTCGAGATCTTCCTCACAGGTTAACATCGTCAGTAGCTCGATAAACAACCTTGGATAAGTTGGCAATCCCTATGGACACAACTTTCTCCATAAGCGAGGTTAACATCATCGAGCTCGATACACAACCTAGGATAGATCGAGGTTCAGAACCTCTTAAATATATTCCGACAAGTTTGTCGACCGAGTAGCGCTCGATAAACAACCTTGGATAAGTTGGCAATCCTCACATGGCAACTTTCTCCATAACGGTTAACATCATCGTAAGCGCTCGACAAACAACCTCGGATAGGTCAAAGATCCTCGGATTCAATTCGACCTCTTCCATCTGGTTAACATCGTCGAGCGCTCGATAAACAACCGGATAAGTTGGCAATCCTCATGGCGCACTTTCTCCCGGTTAACATCGCCGGTAAGCGCTGATACACAACCCGGATAGGTCAAAGGTCCAGTGGACTTCACGACCTCTTCCATACAGTTAATATAGTGCTTCGATAAACAACCTTGGATAAGTTGGCAATCCTCATGCGTAACTTCGGTTAACATCGCCGAGTAGCCTCGAACAACCTCGGATAGGTCAAAAGGTCCTAGTGGACTTCCCGACCTCTTCCATACAGTTAACGTCGCCGAGTCGCGCTCGACAAACAACCGGATAGGTCAAAATCCCGCGGATTCATTGACCTCTTCCCACAACGCGTCGCCGACACCACCGGAAACCGGATAGGTCAAAGATCCCGTCGGCGCTAACCACGCGTAGCCGTCGTCGCCGGTCATCACCGCGATCACCGACAATCTCCGGCAGTTATCTCCGGCAATCTTCGCCGGTCATCACCATTATCGCGGTCATCGCGCATCGGCAGTCGCCCGTCGAATGTCGCCCGGTCTTGCCGACCATCGACAATCTTCACTATCGGCGCTTGTATGCCGACCGTCTCCGGTTCGATTTGCGACACACCCCGTCGGGTCACCATTGTCACCGACTACCGGTCACCCTCAGGCCCTCGTCGGATCTTGCGGTCACCATCATCGCGGTCATCCCACGCCCATTCAGGCGCGGTCACCATCATCGACTCGTCGCCACCATGGTAGGCCACCATCGTCGTCGTCATCGTCGACCCGTCTCGGTTATCGTCTCCTTCATGCCTCAAACCCGGACGGTCTGTCAAGCCAGTTGCGCTCTTTCGAGATGAAAATTATTCAAGGAGGTGCCCAAACTCCCACCGGGATGCACTCTGGCTTGGTGGAGATGAAGAGGTTGATCAAAAGAGTGCCCAAACTCCCACCAGGGGGAGGGCTATGCACTCTAAGAGGAGATGAGAAAAATGTGCCTTTCCCTCTTAGCCCTAGGGGGGTTTTTATAGACCCCTTCTAGGGGCAAAAGCGTAAAAAACCGCTCAAAACCGCTCAAAACCGTCAAAACCGCGTTGGGCCGTGTGCCCAGCCGTTGCATTGGCGCCCGCCAGCAGCCAGCCAGCGCAGCCCATGGCCGCCCTCGGCCGAAACCGTCGGTCCAGGGTCGCCACCGGTCCCAGCCCGCCGCCGCAGACAGACCGCTTCGCCCGCAGCCGCTTCGCCATACCAGCGGCCCGCCCGCGTGCCGCCAGCCCGCGTTCGCCAGTGCCGATTCAGCGCAACCAGCCGACCCCGTATTGACCAGCGTCAGATGACCCGAGCCGAGCAATGACCCGTTAGTAGCCCGTCTTGCGATGTCTTGTAGCATACAGCTTGGCCCAGTAGCGCACCCAGCGCCCAGCGCGCCCATGAGCATACGAACACCCATGAGCTCTGTTACTCCGGATCGATCAATCTCAATCTCGGCGCGCATACATATTTGCGGCCCGCGCTTCCGGTTATAATATTGTGTTATGAAGATCTGTTCTCTCAATCGCGGTTGATGGACTCTCAAATTTCATTGGAGAATTTGCTATTTTCAAGTATTTGACATATATTTTTGGATGACTGAGATAATGTCACCCAAAAATAGGGGGCAACTGATACGTCCTCAGAAAATTAATCACGTCGCGAATCTCATCAGCTTGATCTAATCACCGATTTGGCAAACTTACGTCAAGCGGCCGTCACCGATGAGGAGCGCAACATCAAGCATGTCGATCGAACTCGAATCGACTTCGGATCAGCTATCGAGCATGAAAATGGATCTGATCGCCAAATGGTCACCAAAGCGGCATATTTATAGTCGGTCGGCGGCTCGTCAAGGCGAATCCAATCAAGATCACCCAATTCGACAGTCATTAAGGCACGGATCATCAAAATACACGTCGATCAGGGGATCGGTAGGCGTCCGATGGGAGTGGTTGGAGTTTTCCACGAATTCTGACTGCCACTCAAAATCTATAAATGAAACTCATTCTCACCAGGGGCCGGAATCGATTTGAAGACGAGCTCGAGAACCACCGGTCGACCTTGGCCAGCCG
>CM038214.1:265472119-265743003 GCA_021442155.1 Cymbidium sinense | reverse complement strand
CATCCAAACAATATAAAGTATAATTAATGGCATTTCCTTTGAACCAAATTTCCTTGCTCCAACTTACATTAGGATGTGAATCAAAAACAGCTTCCTTGAATTCCTTATTGGTAGGAGATTTATAACTACCCCAACTCATGGAGTCGCACCCCATTGATAGGGGTATTATACAATAGCTTAGAGCATCTAGGGAAGGCGAGTTCAAGGAGGAAGAAATATTCCACAACCCTTGATGTATTAAGGAGCAAACCCTATCTTTCTCAGAGATTCCCCAGGCTTGTATCCCTCTAAGGCCGAGGATGCTATATAAAGATGTTCCTCCACACCATGGATCGTAAAGGAGGGAGAAAGAGCTACCACACCCAATATTATAAGTAAATTTATGTTTAAATTTATTGGCTGTTGTTATAAGAGATTTCCATAGAGGAGAGGATCGAGTCATAGTAGGATTCCAAATAGAAGTATGTTTTTCTTTGCACCACTGAGCAAATAAGGAGTCTCCAAAACATAGATTCCATAGGACCTTAAGTTTACAAATCTGATTAAGAGACGAAGCAGAAAGTAATCCAATTCCTCCCTTAGTCTTAGGAAGCGTAGTACGCTCCCAAGAGATTGTATGAAGCTTCTTATCCGCACCGGAATGATAAAAGAATTTTGCTGTTAGGGAGCAAATTCTCTTGATTATTCCATTAGGAATCGCCATAGACTGGAACCAAAAAGAAAGGTAACTGTTAACAGTTGATCTAATTAATTGAAGCCTACCTCCAAGAGAAAGTAATTTGCTTTTCCATCCGACCATCCAAAAGTATCAAAGAGAGGATTAAAATGAGCCAATTTGATGGGGCCTTTAGCAAGAGGTAAACCCAAATACTTCAACGGAATCACCATGATTAATGCCTAAGTTGTTTAAGATATTCACCTCTACTACCAAATTTAGAAAACAGATTGAAGACTTCACCGATTACCTCCAACCCAAGATAGGGACTTGAGGGAATTGAGTATGATCTAAGGAGTTAAAGGTGGAGTAAGAAGCTAATACCAATAAATCATCGCATATAATAAATGGGATATACTACTTCCCAATGAGAAGATTGTAACATCTGAGATTTACTTCCATATCCATCATACATGAGAAGGTATCCATGGCAATAGTGAATAGGAAGGGAGAAAGAGGGCAGCCTTGCCTTAACCCATTGGTGGATGTAAAGTATCCTTTAGAGTTTCCATTCAGCACAATTGAGAAGGGGACATTGACAATACAAGCCTCAACCCACTTAATAAATCTAAGCGGAAAACCTTTACAAAGAAGTCTATGAAGAAGGGATTGCCTATTGACTTTGTCAAATGCTTTTTTTAAATCAAATTTGGCAAGGAACAGATGGTTAGAGTGTGGAGAGGAAAATTCATTACAAGCCTCAAATGCCATTGCCAAATTGTCCGCTATATCACAACCTTTGATAAAAGGCGATTGAGCTTGATTAACAATTTCGTGAAGATATTTCTTCAATCTAGAAGAAGATTTTGCAACCACCTTATAAAAGGTGTTACAAAGTGAGATCGGACGATAATCTTCAATCCTATTAGAATGCTTGACTTTTGGAATAAGAGTAATCAATGTATGCTTAAAACCATTAGGCATCTTAGAGGTGTTAAAGAAGTATTTAACTGCGTTTATAAAGGTTCTTCCTGTGATCTCCCATGATGCTGTAAAAAATTTAGAATTGAATCCATCAGGACCTGGAGACTTATTTTCAAATACTATGTAATGCATTGAGTATTTCGATCGTTGATATCGACCTCAATTTCACCGCTTGATCCATAGATAGATGAACCTGTGGGTAGGTTTTCACCGATATAACAAGAGAAGAGTTGTTAAAAGATTAGAAAAGTACTTACAATTCCTCGAAATAAGATTTTGGTCCATACAATGCCATCATCTACATGAATTTCTCTGATCATATTAGCATTCTTTCTTTCCTTGACAGAATTATAAAGGAACTTCAAATCATCATCTGATTTAGTGAGCCAATGCGCTTTAGCACGTTGTTTGATCCATATATTTTCTTTGACAAGAATCTCAGTGTATCTTTCTTTAATATCCCTCGCATCATGTAATAAGGAAGTGTTACTAGGATCAGATTCTAGCTTTTCTAGGATCAGAGCCTGATCAATCCTTAGGGAGCTAATTAAATTCTTTAGGGGTGCAATCTCCTTTGTTTTCTTCCTAAGAAGTATCTTAACTTGATGTAGCTTTTTGGACAGGATGTACCGGGATCCCCATGAAAGAACGCGTACCCCAAGCTCGGCTGACCTCCTTAAACCAAGTTTCATGGTCCAATAATTCTTGAAAAGGAATCGATGCACAAAGGGAGGGGGTATGAAGGTAGGTAACAAGTGGCAGTGATAAGATTATGGGGAAGGACTTTATAGAACTAAGAAGGGAAATGCTCCAAACATGAGAGTTAAAACACGGTCAAGCTTAGAAAAATCTACCAACTTGTTGGTTATACCATGTATAGAATACCTGTTTGATAGATCAAGAAGATTACAATCATTTATACATTCTTTGAACTCTAATGAGTTATTGAGAGAGACTATATTACCACCCATTTTATCAGTACTATATAATGGACAATTAAAGTCTCCCATGATAATCCATGGAAGAGTAGAAGAAGAGGCTAGATCATGAAGAGAGTTCCACAGAGTGATTCTAAGTTTAGCATCGTTCTCAGCATAAATACAGGTTAAGAAAAAGGTCAAGTTACCTTGAGCCGTGACCTTACCATGTATAAGCTGAGGGTTCATAGATATGTGCTCAAAATGTAACCGATCCTTATTCCATTTGATCCATATACGGCCTCCTGGAGAGCAAGTAAAGTTAGAAATACTAGCTTCAGGATTGAACATAGAGAAATTGTTATAAGAGGAGGAGTTTTGTATAGGGCCCGGATGGAGTTTAGTCTCCAGAAGACAGAGAAGGTCGAGGTGAGAATCCTTGATTAGCTTCAGACAATCAAGCTTCCGACCAGCAGCAGAGAGCCCCCGAACGCTCCAAAGATCCAAGAGAAGGTGGGATCATTGGACGAGGAGTGGGCTTCTTGCCCTTTTTTTTGTTTCCCTTTTGAGGGGTATGGGAAGGGATGTTGGAGGATTTGGAAGAGTCACCTTCCAGATGAGCTTTGCCCTGCATCTTGTTGTTCTTCTCATTATTCTTTTGAGAGCTCTCACGACTTGGAGACATGCGCCGAATGGTAATAACTCCCACAATAGGTTGTCCACCCACAAGATCCGAGAGGGAAGGTTCCTCTTGAAACGGGGAGATGTTTCTCCTTCCAAGTCCGTGGGTTCTTCCATAGGAGGGGATAGGAAGGTGAAGTGAGGCCGGGTGATTGTTTTTTGAGGATGAGGGGGCCTGATTAAATTTTCAAGGCTCCTCTTGAGGTCTAGATTTCTTCCAAAGATGGAATGATCTATTGAGGGGATATAGTTTCAAAGAACGTGGGATTTGAAGTAGTGGCTTGATTAGGATTTTTGCGTGCACCGACTCGCCCCTATTGTTAATACGAGGAGTTGGATTTAGAGGGCAAGATTGCTTGTCATGTGAGAAAGTGTTACAGGACGGGCACACCGAAGGCTTCCAGTCATAGACCACCTCCTGCATAAACTTCTTACCATTTAAATTGATATTGATAGAATCTGGAAGAGGGGAGGATGTGTTTATCTGCACACATATCCTTGCGAAGGTGATTCTTGCTTTCGCCGCAGTTAGGTTATCGACCGCCAATGGAATCCCGATACAGCTAGCAACCTTAGAGAAGCCAGACTCGTTCCAACAACATAGGGGGAAGTTCGGAAGCTTTATCCAAAGGGGAAGCTCAGATACAGGTTGCTTAGACGGCCGGAAGTCCCAAGCCCACTTTTGGAAGACAAACGGCCTACCGTTAAGGAAGCATGGTCCATTGTCCCACACCAAGCTGTAATCCTCATGACATGAGAATTTGAAGAGGAAGAAATCCCCCTCCAGTGTCAAAAGATCTAAGCTCCCTTTGAACTTCCATTTTTTCCTTACTGCCGCAAGAAGGGAACCGTAGTAAGGCCGCCACAATAGCATGTCCATTAGGGAGAGATTCCATTCCTTCTTCCTGAGAGCTCTTCTTGAGAAGGAAATCTCCTAATCATGGGGATGTAGGAGAGTGGAATAGTTTGGCTTTTTCATTCTCGAGCCAATAGAAGATCCTTCCAGATGCTTTGGTTACAACTGGAATAGTGAGGTGATCCAAGAATAGAAGAATGAGGGAGGGTGGGATGAGGAGGGAAGGATGAGAGAGTAATCCGACTCCATACACCTCGACTCTTGAGGTCGAAGTAGTGAGCAGGTGAGCAAAAACAGTGGAGGCACGCCTCAAGGGTTAGCATCATCATGGAGTTCAATGAAGCAGTTATATATAAATGCTTAAAGCTGAGTTTGACATTTGTGGTAAATTGGTTGGTTGAAGAATAAAGTGCAGGTGCCTCCCACCATTCCAATTCCTCCTTTAAATAAAGTAATTGATGATTCTATTAATGAGATTTTTATTTTAATGTTGAGTAATTATAATATATATTTTATAAAATATAATAGTTATTCAATTGGATATAAAATAAATATAATAAATTTATTTTTTTACCTTTTAGAATATATTATAAATGAAAAGTAAATACTCTCTCTCTCAAGTATTTCTAATATATTAAGATGATAATAATAATGAGAAGGTTAAATTTTTAAAATAAGCATTCTTAATCTTAATTATCAATTTAGGCATCAAAATTTTTTTAAAGAAAATAGGCCTAGCCATAAAGAGTCATGTACTCAAGCGACTTATGATTTTTTTTTTTTTTTTTGGTAGCAGGCAGAGAGAGCATTTTATTTTTTTTTATTTACATGTTACAAGGAGAAGAGAGAGATTAAAGATATATATATATATATATATATATAAATTAATTAAATAAATAAATAAGTATATGCATTAATAATTAAATAATTAAATAAATAAATAAATTTTTTATTTACGTGTTTTTATATGCATTAATAATTAAATAAATAAATAAATAATTTTTAATAAATATATATATATATATATATATATAATTTTAATAAATATATATATATATATATAATAATTTTAATGTATATATATTTCACACGATTAAAGATAAATTATTATTTATTTTTTTATATATTTATATTTTTGTATTTTTTTTATTATTATTTTAGACTCTCTTTTTTTTAATTTATAAATCTTCATAATTTTTAATAACTTTGATATTATAAATTAAAAAAATAATATATAAAAGTTAAATATTATAGCAATATTCGGAAATCGGAATACTGCAAATGCTAATAGGGTTAAGCCGTCGGGAGTCGGGACACTCAGTACACGCGCGTGAAGAAGCGGGACCGTCTGATCACTGATTGACGGCTAAGAAATTTGCGGAAAGAGAATCGGGTGGTTGAGCTGAACCGCCGCCGGTTTCATGGTTTCCCGGTCCAACCGGGTTTTCGAGCCAGTTGCATGCGAAACGGAGTCTTTATTTCTTTTAAATAATTGGACCGGCTACCAGGCCGGTTTGCGTTGAATCAATCGTCCTTTAAATCCTGGTCATTTTTTTAAATTAAGTATGATTAGAAGCTTAATTAAATAATTAAATATTAATAAAAAAAATTTAAGAATATATATAGTAATTAATCCCCGCCTTGCCGGCGGTTGCGTGCGTGTCTACCAATCAGTCGGTCACCCATTAGTAGGCGGCGGATTCTAGTCGCCGATAATTGACGGATATTATTAAGGCCGATCGGTCACGATCGACTATATAGTTTTGCTCGATTCGCCTCGTCGCTTCCTCGCCGTTGGAGCTCCGGCCACTCAAAAGCCCGTCCTCCCCCCCCTCGGAACTTCCGGCCGGTAAGTCGACCGTCTGCATTGAGCATCTTGTCAGGTGTCGATAAACTTCTTCTTTTTCCGACCGCTTTTACTCAAATTGTTTGTTGATTCTTTTTACTCTCAACATTTAACTTCTTGCACAAGGTTTTGAGGTTTGCATATATTCATCAATATATATTAGATATGATTTATCCTTTTATTGCACGGAAGATTTATTTAGAAATGCATTGAAACTATTTTGAGGTTATTAATTAAGGCAATACAACACTTTTTAGCATTACGTTTAGCTGTTAATTTTATCAAAAAATTTAAAGAGACTTAAATACAAATCATACAAATCAGCATAAATACACTTGGATTTTAATATCACATCAATAACCACTTTCACTAACTTTTTTTTTAAAATTAATACATCTTTAAAGTGTTAGAAAATCCAAAGTTAAGCCAGCGACAACTTAATATAGATTTTGTAAGTGCAAATTATTAGGTGATATCATTCACTTTTCTTTTCATATATTTTTTTTTATTTTTGCTTTCTAATAAACCTTTTGCCCATAAATCTCAACAATTGAGTGAAGTTTGTCAAAGGAGTTCTATCACAAAGCTCACTCGCATTGCTCTATAGTATTTGAGACTAATAATAAAATAAATTCAAAATTATATTTTTTGATAAATTATGCATATTCATGTTTGGCATTTTTATTGAAATGATAAATAAAATAAATATGATATGTTGAGAGATTATAAACTAAATGTGAAAATCAGTTTGAGAGATACAGATCATATAAGAAATAACTGAGCTATGATTTATATAAAAGAGGTCAACTTATGATGCTTTATATAAGAGCTATGATTTATGACTTTAAACCAACAAATCTCTAAAGTATATGAATATATATTCAATCACTCATTTCGGATTACGAAAGGTTTTGGAGGTTTCGAGAGGGTTCATAAGTGTTGATCGCTCGGTGTTTCGATAGTCGATAAGTAAATCCGGTTGTCTTTTTGATGTGTGTATAAAGGGGAATATTGAAAAAAAATTCATTGTCATCATGTTATAATTTTAGTAATTGTATTATTTTCTCTGATGTTTACCTATGATTGTGCTATACCTTTCCTACATAAGAGGATGCTAAAAGCAAACATCTACCCTTTGCCCCTTTGTTTGCCCTGATTTACTCCTTTGGGGACAATTGCATGACTTATCATTTGATGCATCGTGCCTCATTATATTTGCGATGCTTTTCGGCAGTGCGATGGCGGGAGGAGCACCACCAGCTAGGCGTCGTGACATAGACATGCTAAGGAGGCCGACCCACCATTGGAGCCTACACTTGGCGAGGTTCATTATAGTATTTACTCATTAAGGACATCGAGCTCATCCCGATCATCGTAAGTGAATTTTATTTTTAAATGGGTTCACGCGAGGTTCATCACGCTGCTACTTTTTTTTTTTGAGCACCGTGCCGGCCACATCACACTTGCTTATGTTGAAGGAGTGGCCCATTACATCGCATTCATCACGTGAGCTAAAGTAGGTGGGCACATCTGTGAGTCGGCCGCTTCATCCTAGATCATCATTCGACCGCCGGTTGAGAGATGGTCTCCAGATCAATACCTTCCACCTCCAGAGGTGAGATGGGTGACGCTCAGGCGTGGCGATAATCCACGGGACTACGGGTTGATGGGCCACCTATCATAGGCGGTGTGATTGGTGAGGAGAAGAGATGGGACATTTGGCCTGATTGCTGCGATGATTTGTTGGGACGACACCCCTTACCAGACGTGATGTATCATGATCCGTCGGTCCACGGATCGGATCGACATTCGGATGGGTCGCACACGCGGAACATGCATGCCAGAGGTGGCTCCGTGGACTTTCTACAAGTCGCCCATCGACCTGAGGAGTTTTTCCGCTGCGTGCTTATATTTTATTTCGATTGGGCGCTTCTTGCGCGACACTTCGTTGAGAGGTCCACTGCGGTATTTACTCCTGAGGACCGATTCCTTTAGCATGATGTCTATGGGTGAAGCGGTTTTAGCTCATCTATAGAGTCGCGAGTCGGTGAGCCCAACAGGCCAATATGGTTGCCTACACCTCCTTCAGATTTGGACTTGGGAGCATATTCATATGGGCAGACCGACTTTAAATGTTCCATATCCTGCAGAGCTTGTTGGTCTAGTGTTGGTTTGAGGTATGTGTTGTTAATTGCACTTTCAAATTATGCATCTTAAATATATGTTTAAACTGTATTCTAGAATGAGAAGTATGTTCACAACCAATGACAAATATTGCGATTAATGAAATGAGCTAGATGGCTTACGGCAAAACAGTTGGATCTCAAATAACACTTTAGTTCAAATATCAGAATGCGATTATGTTTTAACATAATTTTACTATATGTAGGTGATCCTGGAGTTATCTGGTGGCAGATCACAACACATCTATCAGATACATGCTTAGCAGGCTCTGACATATGGTTACGAAGTTCCTCTTATCAGGAAGAGGGTTGAGTGGCATTTATCGAGATAGAGTCTTTGCGCCTTCTTATTCCCGAGTAGATGTAGCCCCTTGACCCTAGTTTCAAATGATGGTGGTAAGCGGATCTGGCCCGGGTTGATTACCACCATACATTGCTTCTTGGAGAGGAGGGATTGCCTCATCGAGGGCTTAGATGAGGATGTGGACGAAGGCATCACCAAGACATGTGTTGGTTGGTCGTGAGCTTCTCGTATTCTTGCGCCCCAGATCCTGCGACCACTTACTGAGCACCAATGGAGCGTATTTATGTAAGTTCTGATATAAGTAAGTATTCATCTGAATTCAATATTTATGTAAGTGCTAATTTTACATTCTGTTTTTCGTGTAGGCGGAGCATATCGCGGCAACTCGGGACATCTTTCAGCCATACTTCGGTGCTGAGGATGATCACCCCTTACAGGGATGTGTTGATAGGTATGGCGATATCGAGACCTGGATGGCGTGTACATATTGGTGACACATATTACGGATCGGTGCCTACAAAGGTGTCGCACACCATGACTGGAGCGCCATCTACGTCCAGTCCTTGTATCTTGTCCCAGGTCCTTCTACATATCGCCTACATATGACTCAGCCACCTATCTTCCATCCGCAGATGATATGACGCGCCGAGGATCTTGCGGTAGAGCCACCATGCGTGTCGTCCATCTCGTGCACCCCAAGATGGGAGTGGTGCTATTCCCAATGAAGGAGGAAGACTTATCACGGTATAGGGTTTAGACAAGATAATATACTTTTGTGTCTCGTACATTTTATTTATTTGTTTCATTACAAACTTGAGAGTCATGTACACGCTAACTTTGATTATGTCATAATGAACTTCTTATTATTTGTCCATTTCTGAAATGAATTGATTAGCTTCATATGATTGTCATCCATTAAATTATTATCAACTTTATGCAATCACCGAACTATTTCAAGCCCTAAACCGTGATCAGTTACTTATCTCACACAAATCACACCTTTATAACCAAGCTCTCGGGCTTCACATAAAAAAAATTAACACGAAGTCGTCGCAAATGGTGGCGGCCAGTAAAGCCGCCTCCCATAGGTGGACGGCTTTAGTATCAAGCTGCCCACTAATTAACGGCCCGCCTCACGTGACACGCCATGCGAGCAGATGTGGCGTGATCACTAATTGGGCGACTATACCTATTCTTAAATTTTTTTTATTAATACTTAATTACCTAATTAACCATACTTAATTTAAAAAATTGCCTTTAAATCCTTGGTTGTGTTTGGCTGACTCCAGTTTACATTACAATCTTCATGCGTCTGATTTCTAAGACACCTGTCAAAATCTTCTCGACAT
This sequence comes from Cymbidium sinense, assembly GCA_021442155.1. Taxonomy (NCBI): domain Eukaryota; kingdom Viridiplantae; phylum Streptophyta; class Magnoliopsida; order Asparagales; family Orchidaceae; genus Cymbidium; species Cymbidium sinense. Next base: position 265,733,228 of record CM038214.1, on the reverse strand, counting down.
AAGATGTATATATAACATTGCAACTCAATAGTTACGATTGAGAACGACGACATCAGGCTGACTGAATTCTGATCAGGGTAAGCTACATCACGGTTTAGGGTTTAATTGCGATGGAACTTATCCTTATCAGAATTCGATCAGGACATCCGGCTACCCTTTTTTTTTCAAAATTCATAGTGTGATTGTTTCATTTCTTTCTTGTTGACATCAGTCCCAGTTATATTCTAAACAAAATTGCGGATGTTATCCGCTTAGAATCAAGAATATCACAACATTACTAGATCCGACTCGACTTCAACAATTCCCATAAAGCTCAAAACTACTTCATCAAAAAAATTCTCACCCAATCAAGATACAATAAACATTAAAAAAAAAGTAGAGTGATTCTCGCTTTTCAAGTTCAATTCTTTCGAACAAAGCTAAAACAATTCATTTATGGCGTGTAAGTACATTTAATACATTTTCATGAACCTAATTCTCTCATACTTTTAGCTCTCTATCAAAACCACTAAAATTTCAATTGTGGTATATGAGTTTTCATCAAAACAATAATGTAAGATCATCTAGGAGTTTAATTGTATTTGCTAACAATAGTTTTATACAAAACTTAGTGATTCTTCAAGGAAGCAAACCATGTGAGGTCTGTTTCTCTATGGATTAATAGCTACTACATTCGTCCCCAAAATTGTTAGTTCGGTGGAGTTATGCATCAATCCACCTAATTTGGACAAGCTCGTCTCAAATAAAAAATCATGCAAAGAATTTGGCTGAGCCACAAGATGCACCACTCGGATGAAGAAAAATAATAGCATACTGCTCGATATTTGATAGCTACAAAATGGTGAAGATCAATCATATAACAAATACCCTAAAAGGAGATGGTTGATGAGTGATTTTGTTATGGATCCAATTCCTTGAATTGGATTATATTGTAATTGAGTCTGGTCAATGGTATTCGGGTCTGGTGCAGCGCCAAATTACGGACCGATTCCTGATTTAAGTCTGGCTCAGGGAGTTAACTCACTGAGTGGGATGAACGAGTGAGAGTAAGTAATTGTAAGTGTCTTTAAGCCGTTGGATGACGCCTTGTTTACCCTTAGTTGGATCTTTTCGGATCGTGTGCTTCCTGGGCTTTGATTTGAGTCGTCCGATCGGGACTCTCTCTTCGCTACCCTTGGATTTGTGTTTTGAGGGCACTTTTCTTGATTTAATTTCTTCCGTCTGATCTGATCTTGGCTTACAGATGGCACTAGTGGAAGGGCTTGATCCGTCTTCTGGCGAGGGTCGATGAGTTCTGGGATCCAGATGTCTTTCAGCCGTTTGATGAAGTGTCTCGAAGTTTCTCGTTGAAAGGAAAGAGGAAAACTTCATTTCATTCACCATTCGGCGGAGCTCGAGAGAATTTGGGGAGAAGAAGGGTTCCAGAGAAGATGGCGTTCCACCATCTTAAGGGTTATTCAGTGAAGCCTACCATGGGAAATACTGGAGGAAGGAGGATTAGGCGGAGATGAGGAAGAAGGAGAGTTCTTGAAAGATTTCCTATATCCCCTCTGTTTGCTTTTCTGATCTCTATTTATAGTCTTTTTTTTTGCTCTTCTTAGATCTCTGTCTTCTATACTTTTTATGGATTTACATTGTTACATACGGTTAAGTTGCTTGCTTCTGTCGTTCTGGATATTAGTGGTACCTGTAGTCTGTTCCTTGTTCTTTTGTTCTATTGGCAGTTATTTCTGTTATGGACTTTTATTTGCCGGCCAGTTTCTGGACAAGGCTTTTGTTGTTTTATTTAAAGATCTACTGGCCTTGCTTCTGTTGGTCTTTGGTTCTGAACTGTTTCCTATATCTTGTATTTAGTAAAGTCTGTTCCTTTGGATATTATACTGTTGTTGCTGTAAAAGGTGTTTATCCTACTACTCTCTATTATTGTACAAACTGTTATATTTGTCTTGTCTTATTATAATCTTTATTCTTTCTGGTCTGAGCATGTAATTTACTCTCTGATGTTATATTTTTTAATATTTGTGAAATCCTTTAGCCAACTTGGCCTTCTTCTATCCCTTTTATTTCTGTTGTTGGTTTGGGGATATGGACTCATATCATTACTCCCCTCCCCCACATTGACCTTGTCCTCAAGGTCAAAGTCAGCAAAAATTTTCTTTATTTCTTCTTCTGCTACCCAAGAAGTCTCTGTAGGTAGTAATCCTTCCCATTGTGTTAAGGCTTCTTTAATCTGTTGATCTCCTTTTAGAATTATTCTGTGATCCAGAACTTTCATAGGCCTGATTAGCATCTGCCCATCTCTGAATTGTGTTGATAATTTTGTTGGGTGTATTGTAGAGTCTTGTCTGTATTGCTTCAGTCTGGATATATGAAATACATTATGTATTCTTGCTGTTTCAGGCAACTCTATTTTATAAGCTACAGTCCCTATTTTCTGTAGGATTTTGAAAGGGCCATAGTATCTTCTTTGCAATTTTGTATCGGTTCCCGATCAAGTTTGTCTATATGGTTTGTAATTTAATATAAATTCATCTACTTTAAATTGAAGCTCTCTTCTATGTCTATCATTATTTGCTTCATTCTATTTTGGGCTTCCTGTAAATTTATTTTAATTAGTTGTAGCATCCTGTCCCTCTTGTAACATTGTTTCCACTTACGTGTTGGTAGTTGTCTTTTCATGTGTCTTGAAGGAGTCACGCCATATACAATTTGAAAAGGAGTTTTCTTTGTGGATGTATTGATTGATGTATTATATGAGAATTCTGCCCAAGGGAGGACTGTAACCACATCTTTGGTGTCTCTAATACAAAACTCCTTAGATATTGCTCTAGGATTCTGTTCGTTACTTCTGTTTGTCCATCTGTCTTAGGATGGTATGCACTGCTGTGTTTTAGTGTGGTTCCACTTAACCTGAATAATTCTTACCAAAAATTGCTCATAAAGATTGGGTCTGTGTCTGAGATTATTTCTTGGGGTATGCCATGTAGTTTAACAATGTCTGTAATGAAGATCTAAGCTATATAAGCTGTAGTGAAACTGTTTGGTATGGCTGAGAAGTGAGCATATTTTGATAGTCTATCAACCACTACTAATATAGTTATTTTATTATTAGACTTGGATATTCCCATAAAATTCATTGAAACTTCCTCCCAAATGGCTTGTGGTATAGGTAAAGGCTATTGTAGCCCTGAAAGTATCATATTTGACTTGTTGACAAATAGGGTTAATACAAAGTGTTTAATATCTTTTTCATATGCTTCCGTAGAATTATTTAATTTTGGCCAAGGTTTTCAATTCCCCATGGCCTCCTATTGGTGTTGAATGTAATTCTCTTATAATCTTGTTTCGCAATTTTGGGCTATGATAATCCTTATCTTTTGTATTAACCCATTCACCATTCATATTTAGAAATAATTCTGGATTGTCAGATATTTTTCTGTGCAGTTTTTGTAATTCAGAACTAACCTTTATTTCCTCTGTGATTTGTTGCAAAATATTGTTGAATTATTGAGTATAAACTGATAGGCTGAATGACATAAATGATGCTGATTTGTCAACAGTAGAGCTTTCTTCTGTATAAAATAGTTTTCTGGACAATGCATCAGCTGCTTTGTTTGTAATCCCTGGTTTATATTCAATAGTGTAGTCATATCCCAGGAGTTTGATTAAAAATCTTTGTTGTTCAGGAGTTTGAATTGTTTGCTGCATTAACTCCCTTATGCTCTTTTGATCCTTACGATTGTAAACTTATTACCTAACAAATATTGTCTCTATCTCTTGCTATAATTTGTTATAGCATACAACTCTCTTGTATATGTTGATATTTTTTTAATGATAGTGAGAGCTTCTTTAAAATAAATATATGATGGCTATTTTGTATTAGAACGACTCTAATTGTTGTGCATGCATTCTATGATAAAAGGGTGAATAAAATTTGGATAAGCTAATCGTAGTGATGTCATTGCTTATTTTAATTGCAAAAGGATGTTTTGCTTCTTCTCCATTGAAGCTGTTTTTTAACATAGAGGTTAGTGGAGAGGCAATGGCTACATAGTTTTAACAAATTTTCTATAGTAGCCGGTCAAATCCAAAAAATCTCTTAACTCTTTCGACTTAGGTAAAAGCCATGCTTATCGCTTAAATCTTTTGGGATCCACGCTATCCCTTGTCAGGATAATATGTGTCATAAATACTCAATTTTGTCTTGTATAAATGAGCATTTAGATGGCTTGATAAACAGTGAATGCTGCTTTAGTTGTTCCAATACCATTTGGAGATAATTTTGATGTAACTCCAAGGTCTTGTTATATATAAGTATATCATCAAAAAACCACTAAGATAAATTTTCTTAAGAAAGGTTTAAGTACTACATTCATTAAAGCTTGAATGTTGATGGTGCATTTGTGAGTCCAAATGGCATTGCCATAAACTCATAGTATCCCTCATGAGTTCTAAAGGTCGCTTTTGTAGATGTCTTCTTCAATTCGATTTGGTGATAGCGACCTTAGGTCCAATTTTGAAAACAAGTGTAGCTCCATATAATTCATTCATAAGTTTCTCGAGTGGGGATAGAAATCGTGTATTGTTACTTTATTGAGGGCTATGTAATCCACACAAAATCTCCAAGTTTCAACCTTCTTTTTGATTAGCAGTGCTGGAGAAGAGAAAGGGCTGATGTTTTCTCTGTTTAAGCCACAGTCTAACATTTCTTTAATTAGTTTTTCAATTTCTGTTTTCTGGAAATGTGGATACCAATTTTACCACTTCGGTTGAGTTCCGTGTGATGGATCTCGATGGTTTATATCCCTTCTTGGAGATAATAGATTTGAGTTTTAATATTGGGATAATACTTGTTGTATCCCTGCAGTAAGTTCTTGAAATCTTTTATGAGGAATATGTTTCCTCGTCATTTTTGATCGGAAATATGAAACTATTTCATTTTTTTTTAGTAATTTTGTGATGGAATGAAATGCTATCCATTGTAAATTTGTATCCCCTTGTCTATCATTAAAGTAGAATTTCATAGTCAGCTTTTTATAATTAATTGTACATTCACCCAATTATTCTAGCCATTGAACACCCAAAACTACATCTGCTCCTTGCATAGGCAACATATAGCAATCAATGGTAAAAGTATTTCCTTATAGTTGGATAGGAACATTAAAACATATTTCTGAACATTTTAAAGTTTCTCCATTGCCTACTAATACTTGAAAAACTGATGCAGGTGTTACTTTGTAGTCAATAAATTTTGCTAGTTTTGATTGAATGAAATTGTGAGTTGACCCAATCGAACTTGTACTTTTATATTTCCAATCGCTTGTAATCTTAAAGTTCTAGGATTAGACTGTAAATGCATTGAGGATTTGGAAATTCTTCTTGTACTTGGTTAGTTTTTTCTTCTTGTATGTATTGATCTTGATCCTCATTGATCATCATTAAATAGTTTGGATTCTGAATATGACCTCGTGATACTTTTCATCATAGTTAAAACATAATCTCTTCCTTCTTCTTTTTCTTAAACTGTTGGTGTTAATTTAGATTGGAATGTTTTATTTGTTGGTCATATTATTACTCGTTAAATCGAAGGTGTAAGTAAAGGTGGTTAGTAGATTTGTGGTTGTTTAACTAGTTGAGCTTGATTGGCTGTAATTTCTTGTCATGGTAACTTCATCGGCCTTTGTCTTCCATAAGTTTAGCTAACTGGAAAGCTTCTTTGTAAGGAATTGTGGACTCTTACTTCCCTTTTGATATCATGTCTTAAGCCAGATTCAAAACAACTTTGTAAAAATTCAGGTGGGATACTTGAGATCGATTATAGTTCCTCAAATTCATTATAAACTCACTAGATTTACGTTGTAATTTAGTCAATTCTCCTCTCAAATCAATATATAAAGATGGATCAAATCTTTGAATGATCTGTTCTTTAAATTGTGTCCATGAATGCAACTGTTTATTTAGGTGCATCCATTGATACCAGCTTAATGCTAGTCCATCCATGTAAACAGATGCAATTAAGAATTTTGGTCCTCCGATGTATAATGAAAAATTGGTGCTTTGAACGCCAACCTCGGGGTTTTCTCCATTGAACCTTGGCATATCTACTTTCACGCAATTGTTGTCTTTGTGGTTGTTGTCTAGGAAAAAATGAGAGAAGGTACATACCTGTGACTATTGTTGTTCTTGATGATTATTTTCTAATTTTTTTTCTATAGAAGATAATCTTCTTGCTACCTCATTTAATAGCATAGTGATTGAAGACATCTGTTCATCTGTCTTATTGAGTCTTCCTACGCACTCATCTATGGTCATTTGTCTTGTTCCTTCTGCCATACTTTATTTTTCTGAGTGATGAAGTAGTCAACAAGAGCACCAATGTTATGGATCCAATTCCTTGAATTGGATTATATTGTAATTGAGTCTGGTCAATGGTATTTGGGTCTGGTACAATGCCAAATTGCGGACCGATTCCTAATTTAAGTCTGACTCAGGGAGTTAACTCACTGAGTGGGATGAACCCGGCTGAGTGAGTAATTACAGTGGGTAATTACGGGTGCTGTCTGAACCGTTGGATGACGCCTTGTTTACCACTTGTTGGATCTGCATCGGATCGTGTCTTCACGGGCTTTGATTTGAGTCATCCGACGGACTCTCTCTTATTACCCTTGGATTTGTGTTTTGGGGCTTTTCTTGATTTAATTTCTTAGTCGATCGATCTTGGCTTACGATGGCGAGTGGAAGGGCTTGATCCGCTTCATCGAGGCCGTCAGATGAGTTCGATGGGATCCAGATATGTCTTGCTCGCGTTTGATGAAGCGTCTGGAAGTTTCTCGTTCAAAAAGGGAAAAGAGGAAAACTTCGTTTCATTCGGCCATTCGAGCGACCGGAGCTCCTGAGAGAATTTGGGGAGAAGAAGGGTTCCAGAGAGAAGATGGTCGGCGTTCCACCGTCTTAAGGGTTATTCCGACGAATCCAACCGTGGGAAATGCTCAGAGGAAGGAGGGTTAGACTGGATATGAGGAAGGAGGAGAGTTCTTGAAAGATTTCTTATATCCCCTCTGTTTGCTTTTCTGATCTCTATTTATAGTCTTTTTTTTTTGCTCTTCTTAGATCTCTCTTATCTTTGTAACTAATTTGTTACATCTGGGTTAAGTTCTTCTTGTCTATATTGTATCGCATTCGTTCCTTGTTCTTTTATTATTGGCGGTTATTTACAGTTATGGACTTTTATTTGGCTTTTAGACAAGGCTTTGTTATTTTATTTAAAGATCTCTTGCTTCATTGGTCTTTGGTTCGAATTTTTTATATCTTGTATTTAGTAAAGTATGTTCTTTGGATATTATCTTGTTGTTCTTTGTAAAGGTGTTTATCCTACTACTCTATTATTACTCGTTATATTTATCTTGTCTTTATTATAATCTTTATTCTTTCGATCGGCGTGTAATTTACTCTCTGTTGATGTTATATTTTTGATATATTTGTGAAATCCTTTAGCCAACTTGACATTCTTCTATCTCTTTTGTTTCTGTTGTTGATTTGAGAATATGGACTCATATCAGATTTACCTTGCAGATACTATCGTGATGTTCGCCGATGTCCTCAATTTACCGGCCGGCACTTCCGATCGCTGAACTCCTCTCGATTGTCAACACCTCGGGCAGATATATGATGCCCTAGCGCTGCGTAGGGGCATTTCTTTCATGCAGGCAAAACTCGATCCGAGAGGTGTAAATCTTATATCGAGATTTTCTCGAGTAATTTTGGATAAGTGGCGGGGTAATATGTTAAATTTAATTAGCGGACGGCGAAATGTTTCAAAATGAAAAGCAGGTAAAACGGAGCCCTAAGCCATGCAATTCTAAGGCGATCTTCTCACTCACTTGAGATTAAAATACGCTCAGGTCAGGTCTTTGAAGGTGAAAAAATGGTTTGATCTATCCTGCGTGGAACATCTCTGGTCATATCACTATTTGACGGGGAATACTTCCAGTGGAATTGCCCACTGGTGTGCATGACGAATAGAGAAACTATCCAGATGATTAATCTGTCTTGCGCATCCAACGGTTCATATTGATGTGTAACACATGGCATACTCTCAATGATTTTGTTTGCAACGGTGACGTGGAAATAGCAGGAATGATCTAATTATTCCCTTTAATCTCAAACGAGAAAGGATCGCTTCGAAATTATTTGTCGTGAATAATACACTCTAAATATAATATGAAGAGCCAATAATAACGTGACAACTGTTATGTGAGATTTATATTTTATATTTTAATGGACCGATCTTGCCCAAAAATAAAAATTAAAAATTTTGTTGAATTTTTTGTTACACTATAATCATAAATCTCAATGTCAAATATGATTTATATGAAACTAAAATCTTGAGAAATGAAATTCTAAAAGTTATTTGGGATCAATTTTATTTTGTACTTTTTATTTTTATTTTAATATTATTTTTATAATTATACTATTTGATGTGTTTTATGAGCTTTAATTTTTTATTTTTAAAATAAATAATATTATTTTAAAATACTTAAACTAGTTTTTAGATATTTTAAGTATTTTTAAAATAATAATTACAATCAAATTTATTTTACTTTGAAATAAAATATAAACAAAACAAAATAAATAATAAATAATAAAAATAAAAATGATCCCAAATAGCTCCTAACCATACAATTTTTATCATTCTATGACGATCGACGAATGAATGGCGAATTCAATTTTTATTTCTGGCGCTTGGGGACTTTTTAGACTTCTGGTATCAGTGCCCCGAATGTAGCTCCAGCCGTGAGCTAGATTAAATAATTTATAATTTTATTTTATTAATTTTAACTCTTCATGTATATATAAAAATCGATGAATTATAACTATAATTATATATATATATATATATATATATATATATATATATATATATATATATATATATATATATATATATATATATATATATATATATATATATATATATATGTTCGTCTAGAATTTTTTATTGGTAGATCACGAGATCTTAGTAAAGTAAAAAATTATCCACAACAGGATATGAACAGTTATCGTGGAAAAACGTTAAGGGAAAAAAAACCACGGCCTTGCCAGAACTTTCACTATGTGTTCAAAAGATCTGGTCCTGCCTCGTTAGTTGGGAGAAGAAGGTGTTCTGAGGCGGAAACATATTAGTGTAGAAAAATCTATTCGGTCAACTCAGAGGAGAAGTTTCCCAAAAGCGGGGAATGGATCTTACAGGAGCCTCTTGATCTTGAGAAAAGAGGCGGCAAGCGGTCTTTAGTCCTCAGAGCGATCTCAAGCGAAACTCACGATCTTGGCACGGTGGTAGCAGCGTGGATCGTCGTCGAGGTCGGCGGAGGTTCTCGAGCTCTGGTCTTCAAATCGATTCGGTCCCCTCTAAGGTGAGAATGAAGCTCTATTTATAGATTTTGGGAGTGGCGAGCCTTGTAAATTGGTGGAAAACTCCAACCACTCCCATCTGACGGGTCGATCCCCTCGATCGACGGTGTATTTTGATGATGGGTGCCTTAATGATGTTAATTGGGTGATCTTGGATTCGTTGGATTCGTCTTGGCACGCCGATCATAAATATGTCGTTTTGGTGACCATTTATCGGGATCCATTTTCATGCTCGATAGCAATCTAAGTCGATTCGAGCTCGATCGATTATGATGTTCTACGTTATCTCGCCGAGGCGATTGATTGTAAGCTTCTCGGTGATTAGATCGAAGCATTTCGAAAATGCCTTGAGATTCGTCTTGATCAGATTAATTTTTAGGGGCGTATCGTTTTATTTTTGGGTGACATTATCTCGGTCATCCAAAAATATATGTCAATACTTGAAAATAGCAAATTCTTGAAATTTGAGTCCATCAATTTTCATTTGAAGAAACGATCTTCATGGAATTGCTGTATGGAAGCTGATGAGCATAAATGTATATAGGTATGAGATTCTTGGATCGATCAGGAGAACGAGCTTCCGGGTGCATGGTAGTGGCGATATGCCATAGCGCAACAATCAGCGCCAGCATATGTATGCTAACAATGCTGTTCCGGCGGGATTAGAACGGTGGCTGACTGAATTTGATCGGCGGGTGCGTATGAACCGATGTGAGCGGTCAGCGGTCGCCAGCGAATGAAGCGGCGATTCGCGACGCGACCAAACCTGTGAGCTTATGACCATGGCCAGCTTCTGCGGCCGGCGGTTCTTGAATGAGGCGTTTCACCATGGCGGTTGCGCCATGTGGACAGAGCATGACCGAGGCGGTTTACCGAGCCTTGACAGCGTACTTGAAGCCAGATCTGGTATGTAGCTTCAGCATGGCCTGATAGCATGGCAATAGTCTTGTGGCGAACCAGGCGAATGCTTTGGTTTGAGCGATTTTACGCTTTTGCCCCTAGAAGGGTCTATAAAACCCCAGGCTAAGGAAAGGCACATTTTTCTCATCTCCTCTTCTCCTCTTAGAGTGCATAGCCCTCCCCCTGGTGGGAGTTTGGGCACTCTTTTTGGATCTCCTCTTCTCCTCTTAGTGCAGCCCTCCCACGGGGAGTTTGGGCACTCTTTGGATCAACCTCACCTCTTCATCTCCACCAAGCCGAGTGCATAGCCCTCCCACGGGAGTTTGGGCACTCTCTTGGATAATTTTCATCTCGAAGCGTCAGCGGCAGCAGGTCAGGGTTTGGAGGCGATGAAGGAGGCGATAGGAGCGAGGTTGGCGGCGATGGCCACGATGGCGGCCATAGTGGTGGTGAGCGGTAATCGATGATGGTGGCGTCGGTAGTGGCGAGATGACCGGCGATGATGGTGGTGACCGGAAGATGACGAGGGTCGGCGGTAGTGGCCGCGAGTGATCGTGACGTAGTTAATGGCCGGGTTAATGGTGCAAACAGCGACGATGCAAGCAATTTAGCGAGTCGATAAAATGAATCAGCGTAATGGCCAGCGATGGCGGCAGCAGTATCAGACAGTGCGGCCAGCGTCGATGGTCGGCTGAGATAATACGATAATGGTGATAACCGGAAAATGCCGGCGGCAGTGATTAGCCGCAAGATGTGATATAGCAAGACGGGGTGTGGTCGCAACGGAGCGAGTAGCCGATAATGGCGACAGCGTCGATAGTGAAAGATTATCGGCGGCGATAGCGGCCAATGATGGCCGGCAACGTTCGGATTAAGCGGCCCGGCGTCGATAATAGCGATAGCCAGCGATAATATCAGGTAATGACCGCGAAGATGCCGGCGGCAATCAGCGTATTGTGAAAGGCTAGTAGCGAGTATTGAGAAGATTTTATCGAGCGCTATGAGTGTTCGATGGCGATGCTATGAAGAGGTAATTAGATCCATATTTTGACCTATCCAGGTTGTTTTATCGAGCGTGACTCGATACGTGCTGTATGAAAACGAGTTTATCAAATCTAAATTTTGACCTATCCGAGTTGTTTGCGAGCGTGACTCGATAGCGATGTTAACAATGGAAAGAGGGAAATCGCTAAGGATTTTATCCGAGGGTTTTATCGGGCGTTTCGATGATGTTGCTTATGGAAAAGTTGTAGGATCGGGCCAACTTATCGAGGTTGTTTATCGAGCGTTACGACAAACTTATGCGGAATATATTTATAAGTTCTCTCGAACCTCTCTATCTTTTATGTCGGGCGTTTACATGATGTTAACGTTTATGGAGAAAGTTGTGCGATCATAGATTGTCAACTTATCCAGGTTGTACTCGACGATGTTAACCTCGTTATGGAGAAAGATCTCGAATCAGGCGAGATTTTGACCTATCCGGTTTGTTTATCGAAGCTACTCGACGATGTTAACCTGTATGGAAGAGGTCGCTGGAAGTCCACTAAGGACCTTTACCTATCCCGGGTTGTAGCGTAATAGCATCCATGAAGCTCGATCTCTGTCCGGCGTCGCATCAACTAGTTGGTCGACAGGAAGGGGAAGCTATCTTTGGGCGCATGCCGCGTCGAGTATGCACATTCTCCAGAACCGCTGGCCTTCTTTGACCAACACACTACGTTAGCCAACCGTGGGTAGACTTCGAATGAACTTGACTTCCGTAAGTTTGGTGATTTCTTGTTCTATGACCCGCAATCGCTCGTAAGGTTCTTTTCTTCAGACACCGGCCAGTTGAGTCAACTTTGAGGGAGTGCGTAATGACTTCCGGTCAATGCCCGTAATATCGATGCGCCCGTGCAAAGATATCTTGATTTTACGCGTAAAATTTACGATTCTGATCGAAGACAAAGAAACGATCCCACCTTCACCTTCGCATGGATCAACTTCGAGATAGAAGACAAATTACATCTTCAACCGGAGAAGCCCTTTCAGGCATCCTCATCTCGTAGTCAAGTTCTCGATGTTGAGGGTTACCGACGAAATGGTCAAGTTTGCTTTGATATAGACGCCAGGTTATTCGATTTCCCACTTACCACCGATGCCACCGGTGTCGGAATTTCATCTGAGGTGAGGTACGATGTGATCAAGGCCAATATGACCGGAGAGGTCTCCCAAATATTGCATTGACTCGCACTTGACTACAATAAATTGTATCAAGTGGTTGCGGTCGGGAAATTCTCCAAGAGTTAGATCGATTGTCCCTTCCACTAATACGGTCGACATTATCAAATCCATACAATGGACCGCTGGTTGAAGCTTCTCTTCTATACCCATGCTAAGGAAAGTGGAGTAAAAAGAACATCAACCAACTCCCATTGTCGATCAATATCCTTTAATATTGAAGCATGGATCACCGACCGACCGATGACAGGATCTTGATGGGATGCGGCCTCTAGATCTAAATCATCAAAGGTGATAGAATGGTCAACCCGACTTCTTCGGCTCGCTGCGGCAATGAATATTTGGCTGATAACACCGCCCTCCCGCAATTGTTTATTCTCCGACCTCATGTTCCTTCGTTGGTTGCTCAAAGATTTCTGACGAGGGTTGGTTTTGTATAAAATGGCCTAGATACGACGATAGTCTTTCAATCTCCTCCTTCGCCAGTGGCACTCGTGTGCCCTACCGGTGAAAGTGTAATTTCTCTTGATTTCAATTCCGTTTTAAAGGTCATGACGCCATCCTCTTCCCCGAATACAAGAGATGTTCAAGCAGAGTTGAGAGTCAGATATTTCCTCTCCGGTCGAGTCATCCGAGGTCGCCGAGGAGGTTTTGGGGAGGTTGTCGCTTCTCTTCTTTTCTCGAGATGTTTGAACATCATCTTTGGGAACCTTCTTCCGCTTGCTACTGGTGGTTCAAACCGCTGTCGATGAAGCACCGATAGCTTTCACGGAGATTTGTGCTCTATTCTATGGACCAGGATAGGAAATGGACTGCCTTAATGATGAATAAGTATCCGCCGGAGTCCTCCGAGAAGCACGCCTCAAAAGTTCTGATCTACTCGTATCTGTCGCCGAGGAGAACCTGAAGTATTCTTTGAGGGACTCTCCATCGCTCGGATTCCTGAGAGATGTGATGAATCGATGATTCTCTTGTTTGCCGTGAACCGCTCTACAAAAAATCAAGAAGCTCCAAATGATCGGACGGACCCCTTAGCGAATAATAGAACCAAGCACGAGCCCGCCCTTTGAGAGTCGCCGGAATACCGACACAAGACAGTCATTCAGACGAATGTGCATGATCGCTCAAAGTGATCGATATGCTCGTACGACGGATCGGTGCCATCGTAGGGTCCATGCCGGGAAGCTTGAATCTCGCCTAATCGGTAGAGATGATCTCGCCGAAGGGGACGAAGTTTTGAAGAGCGGCGGAGAATGGATCATTCGTTGTTCGCCGGAACTCTTCCCCGCACTGTCAAAGTTCATATAAGATGACGGAGTTTTACCCACACGGAGCCATTCGTGGGTGAGAACGGCGATCCGTAAGTTCAAAGATCCGGATGTGGTGCCAAGGGTTCTCTACTTGATCCGCATTCCTGCAATCATTCTCGTGAAGAAAATCTGATTATGCCAGGGCCGCGGAACGTGGCTCTTCCAGCGTTGGAACGCTTTTGCCGGCCTCTCAGAGTCAAGAATTTCGCTCGGGAATCCTCCATCCTTGAACGCGATCTTCCAAAGAGGGCCCGACGACCTCACCGGGGACGTAAGTCCGTTATGTAGAGAAGTGTTGAGACTCAAGGCCCCTGATCCCGAGAGAGCGCTGGAGCGAAACCCCGCTTACCAACCATATTGGAGATATAAATGCTAGTTCCCACGACGGTGTTAAACTGCTGCTTGAGAATTTTATTCCTAGATGCAGATCTTCGTCAGCAAAAATTATCCAACACACAAGTGGGGATATGAACACACGATTACGCGGAAAACCCGCGGGAAAACCACCGGGCCTTGCCCAGCCCAGAACTTTCACTATGTGTTCAAAAGATACAGTCCTGCTTCTGGTGAGAAGAAGGTGTTGCTGTGGAAACAATATTCCAGTGTAGAATAACATCTGGCCAACTCCAACCGGGAGAAGTTTCCCAAAAGCAGAATGGATCTTCGGGAGCAACCTCTTGATCTTCGTGAGAAAGGAGCAACGGTCTTTTCTAGTCCTCTGGGGCGATCTCCATGGCGAGCTCCCCGATCTTCGTGCACCATCGGTGGTGGCACCTGGGGGATCGTCACAAGGTCGACCGAGGTTCTCGAGCTCGGTCTTCAAATCGGGCCCCCCCTCTAAGGTGAGAATGAAGCTCTATTTATAGATTTTGGTGGCGTGCCTTGTAAATTCGGAAAACTCCAACCACTCCCATCGGACGGCCGGCGATCCCCCGATCGACGGGTGTATTTTGATGATTTGGGTGCCTTAATGATGTCAATTGGGTGATCTTAGATTTGTTGGATTCGCCTTGACGAAGCCGCCGACCGACTATAAATATGTCGCTTTGGTGACCATTCGGATCGTGATCCATTTTCATGTCCGATTGATCGGTCGATTCGAGTGACGACTACGCTGATGTTGCTACGCTCGTCTCATCGAGACTACCGCTTGACTGTAGTTCTAAATCGGATTAGATCAAGCATTTCAAAAAAAATGCCTTGAGATTCGTGTTTGATCGACATTAATTTTCTGACATCAATATATATATATATATATATATATATATATATATATATATATATATTAAAAAAATTTATGAATATATGACCTAAAACTAATGTAAAAAAATAAATATAATTTTTAATAAGAATATATAAGAATATGTTAAAATATAATACTCCTAATCACAACAAATTGTTCTTTTAAAATTTTAAAATGGATCTAGAAGTTAATTTTTATTCCAACATATTTAATAGTTATTTCATATAGCCCATATTGCTAGAAAATGTTAAATCACTTATGTTTATAAGGAAACATGAACACACACAGATATATATAAACTGGTTTAGTTTATAAATTGACAGTTTGCTTTTTGATATAAGTTGATAGGTTATTTATCATCCATATTAATATTTTAAATTATTTTTTTGGAATAATTATGATTCATTTACATTGAGGCCACGTGCATAGCTTATCAACCCCCAAGGTAGAGCAAAAATGAACCGAGCATTCAACAAGCTACTGACTCGCCATTGATTAGAGCTCATTTATGTTCGCTCGATTGCCTAAACACTTTATAAATACTGTTGTTAAATTAACAAGCTTAAATAACTTGTTGTTCAATTCATTTATGTTCAACAAGATTATTTAAAGCTCAGGAACAAGCTCGTTAAAGAACTCGACTTATTCATAAAATTATCATTTATATTTTTCAACACTCGCTAGAACAAGTCAATTAAAGCTCGCTTATTTCATTAAAAGAGCTGCTTGTTAACATGCTCAATAAGCCCAATTTGAACCTGAGTTCACAAACAAACTCAAGCTCAGCTCGAACAAGTATTTTTTAAATCGAACTAAGCTCAAGCTGAGCTCGAGCTCAAGAATGATAAATGAGCTTGAACTCAAACAAGCACATACTGCTCGGTTGCTTGCGCCCCCTACCCCAAGTGTAGCCACCATTTCATGGTGAGCACTTGTAGTAGGACGTAGGGTTAAATCTCCATCATATCCCATAGATCGAAAGATAAACGAGAGAAAGTGTGTAAAATTTCATAAATCTAGCTAGATGTTGATCCCAATCAATCGACAAAGAATAAAATCAAACTACAACAACCATCAAAAAATAAAAATCTAAACCTAAATCTTAAAATTAAATTCCAAACACTAATAATTGAATATGAATCGCAAAGTCTTTCAATACCAACCCACTTAAGCAATTCACCTACTGTGGGAATATAAAGAACAAACAACAAGAGACAATAGATCTCCATCATATGTCAGATCAAAGGAAAAAAATAATCTCCTAAACATATCATAGATCTGAACAATATATTAGGATCAGAACATAACAATGAACCATCTAGAACAAAAAATTAATCCTAAGAAGGAAAAATTCATAACAAAATACTTAAAACTAAAAGAAAATAATTAAGAGAAAAATACCTTGAACAAATGGATGTTGACTACTTTCAACATATGAGATTTTGAGATGGTTTTGTAAGTGGCAAGAGAGGGATGGGCTTGGAATTTTAGGCCTTCCAAAGAGCAAATTTCGAGCTTCCCATCCTGGATAAAACTCCGAATTTTCCTCTCTGTTGGAATGAATCCTTCTAAGTGGATAGGTGTTCCCCTGGTAGTGAACAACCTTACTGCTTCTAAAGCCAGAATCATGTTTGCATGTATTTGTGTGAAGATAAAAACTTTCTCCTCCCTCCCAGACTCTATCCCTATCAATTTGAATGGAATGAAGTTCAATCAAAACATTATATATGACCGGAAGCCGGTTTGCTCCAAATGTAAAACTTGTTCTCATGATGATAAATCCTGCCCCTTAAATCCAACACCCCGTGCCACAAATCACAGTCGTAGTAGAAGTTATGGAGGCCGCACGAAAATCATCATAACTTCACGCACGATCGTCCGATTCATCATTATGACCCCAATCCGAAAAGATCTCCGCGGGGCACACGACGCGCAGATGTGCCAAAGGCGCATCTAATGAGACTCGTATCTCCGATTTTGGCTATTTTGAAGCCTTATCGCAAGCTCTTCTTCTCGATTGCCGGATCTAAGATCGATAGGGGAAGATCTTCATTTCACATTGGATGAGATCATCGGTGGAATTCTTCAACATTTTCTTATACATAAGAAATCATATAAAAGTAACATTTCATTTGAGTTTTATTTGGAATCTTGCTTTATGCAAGAAGAAGAGCTTGTAGAGAGAAACTAGCATATATGAGCTACTGAAAGATGTATTATGATGCAACAAAACTTTTGAATGTTGGTGGTTGAGTACTGTGAGTCATATTTGAAGTCGGATGAGAACTAACATGCAAGTATGATGGAATGTAAGTGGTACACGAAAATGTGGATTGGCCTTATGGTAGAGTCAAGGCTCGGAAATAATGGCATTGACACAAGTTTAGGTTCATTCTAAATGACCATATTCAATGAGAAAGCCATCTTAAGGTTATTTGAAATGGATTATCATCACATAACACATATTACGATCGTGCGTGAAGTTAAAAAAATGAAACTAATTTTTGACTATCTTTGAGCTGATTGATTTAAGTTTCCTACCTTAGGGTTTAGGATTTAGGGTTTAAGGTTTGTAGATATATCTTCCCTTGAAAGATCGGACGACCGCAATGAACATACCATTTTGATCCAATTGATCATAGGCTGAAGGCTATTTGATTAGTTAGGAGTGTGCACATGGTTGATTTGAGATAAGGAGTGGATTGCCAACCTCCCATATGCTTGAATTTGAGCTTGAGAGGGATTTTGAAATTTCAATTTTTGACCATAGGGATCTAGGGACCAAATGGGCTTACCCAAACTCATTGGGTTGGGTGCACCACTCCATAGGTCTCCTTGAGCTTTTAGGAAAGCCTCAAGTGAATGTGAAAGGATATGACTAAATTACCCATGGGTTATGCCAAAATTTGTTCTATGACCTAGAGGTAGGATGGTCATTTTTATTTTTTCCACTTTGCATATGTTGGGTATGTGGAGAAACTAGGTTTGGCCAAGTTTCATTGGATTTAGAATCCATTAGATGGGTTTGGCTCATGTTGATCCATTTAGGTCAAAATGAGTTAACTTTCAAGTTGACTAATAGGTCGATATGTTTTAGTTGGTTATTAGTTATTATTTAGATTTTTCTTATGTTAAGAAAGGTAGAGGTAGACCTAAAAAGGCTTGGTTAAGATGTATAAAAAATGATCTTAGTATACTTGATTTAAATGAGAATTTGACACAACAGACACAATGGAGACGAAGGATTCATGTAGCCGACCCAACCTAGTGGGATTAAGGCTTGTTGTTGTTATTATTGTATTAGTTATTATTATTATTAGTAAACTCTGCCAAAATTTTCATTCTAAAGCTTTTATTCTTTTAAGAGTTATTGCAACCATTTTCCCTCTTAGCTTTTGCTAAACTCTACAACAATTTGCAGCTAAATGATCTTCCCCCTCAGAAGACAACTCCCACACTCTTTTCTGAAGACCCCACAAGTATCTATTAAGGAACATATCCCTCCCCTTCTAATACACTTAACCACCTTAACCATCCACCCCCCTCTCTTGAAGACCCTCTAGATCTGGAAGAGGATCATCCCCTTCAATGGATTAAAATGACACTACTCTTACCGATACAAGTGAAGGCCCTCTACAATTATTACTGCCGATCAGTAGCCTCCTAGCCGCTTGAATCATCAAAAGGTCACTAACAATATCCCAAAAACTCTAAGGTAAATCTTCTTTGAGGGGACCTTTAAATCCTCTTCTAATCCCTCTCCCACTCCATACAAGTGGAAACAAAAGAAGGCAAGAAGCCCTCCTCCTCCTCCTCTCAATGATCCACAACCATGGGATGTTGGAACGTCATGGTCTTCGATTGAAGGAAGCTCATTGTTTAAAGATCATCAAGGACTTTCACTTGGACCTTTATTCCTCCCGAGACAATGCCCTAATTCTACTCATCCTCCCTTTTCTTTCACAACTTCTATGTTTCATATAGAATCTAGTTTCTCTAATTTTGATTTCTCATTGCTCGATTAAAATGGAGTTCTGATAGGCTAACATTTGATCCTATTATCAAGAACCGCCACTTATCCATGGATGTGTCTCGACTCCCAATCACCCCTTTCTCTTAACTTGTATCTACGATAATGATGCTCAAGCAAGGGTCTCTTTATGGAGTTCTCTTAGAGAAATTGTTAGCTCTATTAGTAATCCATGAATCCTATGGGTGATTTCAACGCACCTATCATCCAAAGAAAGATAAAGGGAGGCAACCGTCTCCTTAAATAATTTCTTAGATTTCAAGGACTGTATCAACAATGTGAGCTCTTAGAACTTCCTAGCTCTTATTGTTCTTACCCGGTCAATCAGAGATAAATAATCCTATTCTCTAAACTTGATCGGTTCTCTGTAATTCTAGCTTTGATCTATATCCTTCCTTCTATAAAGTCCTTCCTCCCCTTTTCATCACTCCCCTTGTAACCTTTCAGTACCCCTTAAACCCTCTCACCGCTTCCTATTCGAAACTATTGATCTCATCTTCCGATTTCAAGATACCGTAAGGATGCTTGGGGAGATATGTTCAAGGGGATCCTCTTTATGTTCTCTCCAATAAACTTAAGCAAGTCAAGATGGCTCTTAAAGGGAGGAATTGGGAATCTATCTTCTAAAGCAACAAATTCCATCAAAAAAGATCAAGAGAAGATCATGAAAAGGCTTGATAAATATCCTATCAACCCCTTATTACTTTGATGCTAAGGATGTCAAATCTAGATACATGGATTTAACTCTTAAGGAGAGTCTATAGGTTAAACAGCGGGCTAAAGTACATTGGCTCACTCACTCTGATGATGATCTTAAATTCCTGTATCGCTCCATTAAAGAAAGGAAAAATGACAATCTTATAAGAGAAATCCAATCTGAAAATGGGCTTATCACTGAGCAGAACTCTATTGCTGAGGAATTCTGTAAGTATTACTCTGCACTATTCAATTGCTGTAATCCCTTATTCCTTCCTCTCCAGGATCTTCCTCTAGGTGACTGTCTCACCTCGGCTCAAGCGGCTGAATTAGCTGCAGACATCAATGATCAAGAACTCCTTGCTACATTAAACAGTATAAACGAGAACAAGTCTCTTGGGTCTGATGGTTTTAACTCAAAGTTCTTCACAACAACATGGGATATAACGAGAAAATATTTTTAAATGCTACAGACTTCTTCAAATCTCATAAGCTTCCTAACCGTTCAAGCATACCCTCCAAACCCTTATTCCTAAGGTTAAACATTCTAATCTAATTGGTGATTACCGTCTATCTTCCTTGCAATACATTATATCATTAAGGTCTTAGCCGTAATCAAGAAATCCCTTCCTTATCTTATCAATCGCCCAATATGCTTTCATCAAAGGTAGAGACATTGCTAACAATTTGTCTATGGCTTATGAGATATGTAATGAGTTTTCTTCACAAGAATCAAGGTTATTTTACAAATTTGATCTAAGGAAGGCATTTGATACAGTTAATAGGTACTCTCTCATTCATAGACTCCTTGCCAAAGGATTCCCTCCCAGGTTCACTAAATGGGTGGAGGCTTGTATCCTTAATGTTCCATTCTCTATTATGTTAAATGATAGTATTAAAGGTCTCTTCTCCTCTACAAATGGTATGAGGCAGGGATGTCCTCTCTCCCCCTTCCTTTTCACCACAACTATGAACACCTTCTCTTATCTTATGAAAGTGAACCTTCTTCGTTACAATCCATTCTCTCCGATGGTCGCAACATTTCTCATCTACTTTTGCATGATCTCTTGGGTATGGGGAAGAAAATCACTTAACACTTGAATCCCTTAAGCTCAACCTCAAGTCTCTAAAGTCCTATCTAAGGTTGGAGGTCAATAAAGATAAATCTTCTATTTGTTTCTCTAAAAATTTCAAAGAAGTGGATGATCTTGTCAACATTCTTGATATAAAATAAAGATTCTTTCCTCTTAAATACATTGGGTTATCTTTGTTGAACCTATCAAGTTAGCTTTTTTTAACCCTCTCTTTGACAAACTTTAGCTTGGCTTGTCTAGAAATGTAAGTTCCTCTCACTTGGGAGAAGATTTCAATTGATCGATCCTCCTCGTGAATAACCATCTATCCCATTTTGGTTTCATTACTATACCCAAAGGTATCATCAAGTGTATTTGCTCCTTCACTACTAATTTTTTCTACCACTGTGGGGAAGCTAAGAAGTTACCCATCATCTCTTGGGCTCGTACCACCCTTCCAAAAGATAAAGGAGGCAATCGATCTTCTCGATCTCTTCCCTTAATGTGATTAGCAAGCTTAAAATTGTTTGGAAAATTCCTCATGGGGAATCTCTTGCTAAATGGTGTAAATATAAATATGTCACGTTCTGAACTCTATCCTCTAGAGCTTCCCTTTAGAAAGAAATTAAGTCTACTTCACCATTTTAAAGATAAATTCATCTATCAAATTTGAGTGGAAGTGACTTCTCCCTTCTCCAAGATCCTTGTTGTGGGGGAAGTTCTCTATCTGATATCCTCGGGCCAAAAGGTTACCTCCTTCTAGGACTACCTGTTAATGCTAAGTTAAGATCTATTATTCATAATGGAAATTGGAACTTACCTATTGGTTTTACTACTGCTTACCCTAGATACTCTTAGGATTCTCACCATCTCTATCTTGGGTGGAGAGGATAGAATTGATTGGTATAATAAGCCTCCCACAAACAAGGACTTCAAGTTGGTAGCCTTGAGTCTCATTCCAATGTGTTTGGAGCAAAGAAATTTGGTTCAAGAGTCATGCTATTAATTATGCACTCTATTGCTGATTGACCTACTTGGGTGGTCTCTAAACTTCTGATATTCTTATAAGGAGGGAGACTTGCTGTTTCTGCCACACTCATTCAGAAACGCACTCTCATCTGTTCTTTGAGTGCACCTTTTCTATGAAATTGATCTGATCTCTGCTCACAAATGGCCACTTCTTTTTAATGCAGTCCTCTCTACAACAGATTCCTAGCAATGTGGATGAGTTCACAAACAAAGTGATTACAAGACTTCACTATTTGATTATGGCAGTGATGGTTTATTCTATTTGGAGAGAAAGGAACAACCGATCTCATCTTCTTCTTCTCCCTTTTCCTCTCTTGTCTCATAGATTAAATGGAGGGTTGCTGCTAAATTGAAAGTGGAAGATCAAGGATTCTTGGCCTAGTAATGTTCTCGACTTGATTAAGCAATGGAGTAGTTTTAAGCCTCCCTAGCCTTCTCCCCTTCCCTCTCTCTTTGTTGTTGCTTTTTTCCTCTCTGTCGATTTTTTCTCGGACTATGATGACTTACTAGTGCTCCTTATGATTGGGTCCTTGTTTGATGACCCTCGGCAACTTTGGTTGTTTTTCTATGACACCTCCTCCCCCTTCCCCATCGAATGGCTGTGAAGGTAACGCAGGGTCCCCTTTACCTCGTCGTCTCGTCGAGATGGTTTTGTTCATTTTTGGTAGTCTTAGTCCCCTTTTACTTATCTCTTGATTTTGTTTTGTTTTCATTATGATCGCTTTAACTACAGATCGTTAACTTTCGTTATTTACCCCTTCCTCTGGTTCTACTTGTAATCTAAACTTCTTTTGAAATGAAAATTGGGCAATGCCTCAAATTTTTTCAAAAAAAAGTGGCAAGAGAGGGCCCTATTTATATATTGGAATACTTGACCTCCGACGCCAACAGGCAAATAAAACCAAGAAAAGCTTGACACATGTCCATTAGGCTAGATTTTTTCTTTTTTCCGCCGCCAGGCTGTAAAAAAAACGTATTACCATTAGATTAGTGTCGTATTGGTTGCCGTTACGGACGCCGTCAGTGATCGCTCTGTCAAGATATTTTATGTAATTCATTTAATTTATTGTCATCAATTTTTTCAATTATTTTTGGAAAGCATGGAAATTTAATAACCTTCAAATCTCCTATAATTAATTGAATTAATAAATATCCTCCAAATCTCGTGCTCATTGATTTAAGTTAGATAAGGAGAAAAAGTATAGTAAATCGCGAACAGTGGACAGGAGGGAAGTGATCGCGATACTGAAGAATTAATTTAGCAGTATAAAATGTTGTTAGAATTGGGTTGATTAAAAGCAGTTTATATTGCTGCTAAATAGATTTTTTAGTAGCAGTTTAAATATGATTGTAATAAAATGCTATTAAAAGTCTCATATTTCAGTAATGGTTGAACCAATGTTTATTCATATCAAAGCATTATCTAATCTTGATATATTAAGAATTTATTAATATTGATAAAATTCAAGCTAAAAATATTATAATAATTTCAAAGATCAAATATCATATGGTGAGATGTTGCTTTTGGAAACCTTTGATGCAATAAATGCTTCAGCTTTCATTTTGTTGTTTTCTTTGAGAGAGAGCCATTAATGAAAGCAGCTTCTTCTGTGCCTTTATTTCTTGCAAGGGCGGGCTTAGTAAGTTAGTCTAAATAAGTTTGATTGGAGAAATAAGCAAAGATGCATTTGCTTCGTAGTTGAACTCTAGGTTTCACCATCAAACTAAACCATGCAATCCATGCCTTTGATGAGACTCTCTCATAAGCTTGGGTTGCCTCTATCATTTTTCGTTTATTTTTCTAAAAATAGTTTTATTTTATGTGTGCATCTTAATTTTATTTATAATTTTAAGTGGGTTCATTTTTTACTTAATGTGAGTTTAATAACATTTATCTCCAGTGTAACATACATACATACATACATACATAATATATATATATATATATATATATATATATATATAGAGAGAGAGAGAGAGAGAGAGAGAGAGAGAGAGAGAGAGAGAGAGAGAATTAGTCAAAAATAGCAAAAGAATTAAAGATACATTGATAACAGGGTAAGATTAGATAGAAGAATTATAGAGACATTATTAGTTCTCATAGGGCTAAAATTTTCTGCACATAATATAGAAATCTAGTAATAAGTAATAATAGAATAAAATAAAATTATATAAATACCCAGCAAACATATTACCTGAATTATAGAATTAAATATGCAATTTTTTTTATTTTCTAAACTTAAGATAAATTATAATTTATTCCCTTTAAAAATAATTATTTATAAATCACATATTTGTTTAATAGAAATTCAAAGAGTTAAGAAGTTGATATAGCAAGTTGCACTCTTGCACATTTAGAAAGGATTGGAATATAAATCCATATTTTATATTTATTTACAAAACATCTAATGTGTTTGACAACAAGTAATTTTTTTTAAATGGATAACATTTAATAATTTAATCTATTTAATGCTTGTATCCTCTAATTGATTTACTAAACTAAATATTCATTCTAATATTGCCAAATTCAAGGCTTTTGAAGAAACTATTGTGTTTATTTGGAAAGAAACTATTGTGTTTGAAAACATGTAATATTTTTTAAATGGATAACATTTAATAGTTTAGTCTATTTAATATTTGTTTCCTCCAATTGGTTTACAAAACCAAATATTATTTTCAATATTGCCAAATTTAAAGGCTTTGAATACTTATTTGTACTCATATATAAATTATCTATTGGCATTAATTAACTAGAAGACTTATTAGCAAAATTATGTCAGGTTAAAAAATGAAAAAGCAAGTTCTTAATGCCCTTGCTTTAGCATTCAAAAAAAATATCAAATTTACTTCTTTTTTTCAATCCTCGACATTCAGTTATAAATTTGAATCTGATTGATTATTGAATTATACAACTTGATTAGTGAATCTCAATTTTATAAAATTAAGTATTATTTTGCCAATAGGTTCATAGTAGGTCTATATATCATATATAAACCAGTCATCTTAGAAGAGTTAGGGCATAAAATAAAATATTTAGAAGCAAAGGAACTATGATTAAATCTCTTTTTTCCATCATTTTAATATTAATATCAATAATAATATTATTATTATCTCAATTTTGTATGTTTTGCTATATGTACAATTTTATGGTATTTTAAATTAAATATGGAATGGACCTTCACAATATAAATAAATAAGATTAATATGTAATTAATGATAAATTAAGAAGAGTTTATTTATTTTAGATCTAAGATAAATAATCACTTATTCCTTCTAGACAAATTTGTTTGAGATAGTGAATTGTAAATAATAAAACATGACTTTAGTTTAGTATTACTTGAAATAATTGGAAATTGGTTGATCAAGAAAAATATATTCTTCCTTGATATGGCTCTCAAAATATGACTAGAAAGCACAAATCTTGATGTGCGATATGATTTTTGAGTCAAAACCGATCGAGATAAGCACATCTTTTGGGACATCAATTAAATCCAAAACAGCTCAAATATAGAGTATTTATAGTCAAATCCAATGAAGGCTCTACGAGCCTAAGATCTCATAATTCGACTTCATTTGGGCATTGCTCAAAATACATCAAATGATTGAAGGATTCATCGAAATCCGATCGAGGGGGGGGGTGCAGAATTTAAGAATACCCTCCTCCCATCTAAATAGACCTTCATTCCTCACATGAAGGAAGGAAGGAAGAGCCAAGTGAAGAGGAGGCTGAAACAAGTGAAGAAGGAGCCACCGCTGGGGTCGTCAACCACCACCACTGGCCACCGTGTCATCCTTGTCAATCACAAGCCCAAGGAAGAAGAGGAAGAGTCCAAGCAAGGAAGAAGAGGAAGAGCCCAAGAAAGGAAGAAGAAGAAGAGTCCAAGAGGAAGAAAAGGAAGAGTCCGAGGAAGAAGGAAAGAAAAGCTGAGGAGGAAGAGAGCTCAAGCAGATCCTCCAAAAGATCAGCGATTGCACACTCGCCGGCCATCATCGGTCTCACATAATTGTATTCCTCAGGAAGGACTCCACCATCGAGAGCTCAGATCATTCGACATTGTTACCGTGGTTTTTCTCCCCTTTTCAGGTTTTTCACGAAAAAATTACAGGTGTCTCTTGCCTCTTTAATTACAGTTATGCTGGACTTCTCAACTAAAGGCGTCTTTCACTCACTTGGGGTTTTCATGGAACATGGAGGATGTGTGTCGCCTTATTAAGATCAGTATAATCAACACACATCCTCCATGTTCCATTTGTTTTTTTAACCATGACAACATTTGCTAGGGTAATGCACTTCGTATGAATCCCTTCATGAGCTTGTTAACTTCTTGTTCAATAGCAGACGATCGGTGCAAAACTCAAAACTCTTTTGGATGATTGGTTTGAGCGTTGGATTAATTTTGAGGGAGTGATTACATTGGGGTCGTCGACTCCTCTTCTGGACTCCAAGCAAATATGTCTTGATTCCAAGAAATTTATATACTTTTCCCTTTGTTCTTCCGAGTAAAAGATCCCACTTTGTAATGGTTGGTCATCGATAATACTATTTGAGTAAATCTTCTGGGAAGCTTTTTGAGGTACTCTTTCATCTCGAAAGTTAAGATCTTGATCAAGGTGATGGAAGGGGGCGGTTGAGCATAGATAACATTGATTGGTTGATTTCCACAAACCACTCCAACTCCAGGGGTAGAAATTTTATCTTCGATGAGGCAAGTGATAGCACGAAAATTGATTGGAGGGGCCTCCAGATTGCATTATATGCAGTCGACTTCACCATGAATTGTATTAAATGAGTCACTGTGAAATTCTCAGGTAGAAGAGTGATTGTCCCTTCGCGTCTTGGGTGATTATCAAACCCATATAGTGGTCCATTTGGAGCTTTTGCACTGGCTAGGCCCATGTTAAGAAAAGTTGAGTAAAATAAGACATCGACGTAACTCCCATTATCGATCAAAATTCTTTTAACGTTATATAAGGATCACCGATCCTGCGATGACAAGTGGATCTTGATGAGGGATATGGACTCCTTCAAGTCCGAGTCATTGAAAGTGATGGAATGATCAATCTGAGACTTCTTGGTTCTTTGGAAGGCGAACTTGATTATGAACGTAGCTCGATCCTCTGCGATTGTTTGATTTCTCCAATTATTTGATGATTATTTGGTTGTTTTGTGATGATTGTCCTGGTTGCCCCAAAGCGGAGGTGTGTTTGTTTGAGGTGGTTGATTCTTCACAAAAGCGACGGTATCCTTGTTGAATGAGTCTCTCTCGATTTCTTCCTTGAGTTGTATACATGCTTGATGGTATGTCCACGGCGATGAAAATGACAATATTGCCTCGGTTTCCACAATTCGGTTTCAATGGATGCCACTTGATATGTTCTTCATTCGAATAGCCATCGAGGTTAACACGAGATGTGTTGTGTGTATGTCTTTTCCGGTCGAGGTTCACGTTGTTGATATGGGGTCAGGGAGATCATGACTACGCAGCTTCTTTTGATGGGCTCGGTCCATATTTCCTGGGTGTTTTTTGTTTCCCATATTGTTCAAATTATTTGCGATGAGCATTAATAGCTTTCATGTGCTTCGATGAACTAAATTCGGCATATGGGGTTGTATTAATGACGAATAGAAAGGCCCTGGGAGTCCTCAAGGAAAACTCCTCTTAATAGTTGGTCATTAAAGCTTCTAAGAGAACCTCGGAAGTATTCTTTGAGTGATTCACCCTGGATTACGTCGAATCAGGAAAGATGGGAGGAATCTTTAATGATTCTCCGATTTGCAATGAATTCCACAAAGAACGAGTTCGTTAAAGGTATGGATGGATCCCCTTGGAAGAGAATAGAACCAAGTGCGAGCTTGCCCTTTGAGGGTAAAGACAAAGCGGTGCTCGAGCTCGTTGGATATGCATGATAGTCACGTAATGGTGTGTGTTCATTGATCATAGGAATCAATGCTAAGCTTGAAACTACGGGTGGAGAATGGAGAATGGTAAAGGTGAGGACTCCTCATAACGGTGTGGGTGAAGATGATTTCTATCTTGAAGGTGAAATTCATCTTGTATTAAAGCGTACTTCAGCGAATGTCATGTGCGGGATTAATGAGATGAGCATGTGTGAAGCTATCAACAACGACGGTGGATTAGTAAGCGGTTGGTACGCGATGGATGAGGAACTAGCAGTGTCGAGGAGATGTTACGGTCTCCATGCGAGGAACTCGTGTCGGATTAGCGTTTTGACCTCCTCAGCAATGACGATCTTGGGGAGATATGTTTGTCGTAGTAGCGGTTGTAGTCCTTGCAAAGCTGGATCATTTTATTTTGAGACTCCTCCATTCGTGGACCGATCTTCCAAAGAGATTCCGTTCCGCCTCAACTTGGCGTCCTTGGTTGAGGATGGGTTTTGAGAATGAGGGAGTTGGAAGCTCGTTGTGACAGTGTTATTGGCCATAATGGATGTTCACGAATTGTGGTTGAAGAGTTTTACATCCACAGACGGCACATTGCGTCTTTGGAAAACCGGTTCGGTAGAGTAAAATTTATGCCTGCCTTGTTGATTAGTCCACGCACAAGGTAATTAAAGAACGAACATGAGACACTCATTTTTAACGTGGAAAATCTCAAAAGAGGGAAAAACCATGGGGCTAGGTAAAATATTCCACTATGTATCCTTTTCGAGTACAAAATCTTCCGATAAGGATTAGATTTTTGAAAGGACAACAAGCTGTAACGATCTTTATTATAGTTCGATGTTGGAGATCTTTGGGTAACGTGGAAATGCAGTATAATTACGATGGCGGCGGTGGTCTGATCTTGTTGGGGATCTTCAAGCTTTAGAGCTTTATCTTCCTCCTCACTTCACTTTTCCTCTTCTTCGATGGGACTCTTCCTCTTCTTCCTTGCCTTCTTCCTTGCTTGACTTCCTTCTTCACTTGCTTGGACTCTTCTTCTTCTTCTTCTTGTTCTTCTTCTTGACTTCAGCCTTCCTTCTTCACTTCACTTAGCTTAGCTTAGGCCCCTCCATGTGAGGAGTGAGGTATTTATAGATGGGAGGAGGGGAGTAAATTCATGTAAGGCCCATACCACTCCCCCCGACGGACGGAGGACTCTGATCATTTGATGTATTTTGAGCATTTGGATGCCCAAATGAAGTCAATTATGAGATCTTAGGCTCATTAGATCCGCTCGTCGACGCTCAATTTGACTATAAACACTTTGAGAGCTGTTTTGGGATTTAATTGATGTGAAAGATATTTTAAGTCTTGATCTCGATCTTTTGACTCAAAATCATATAAACTTTTCGACGATTTGTGCTTTGACTAGTGGTATTTTGAGAGCTATATCAAATATTATTTTAAAAAAATATGTTTAATTGATATATATTTTATGAACTTTTATTTTTTAATTTCAAAAATAAATATTATTATTTTAAAAATACTTAAAAAAATAGTTTTTAGATGCTTTAAATATTTAAAAATTATAATTACAATCAAATATATTTTACTTTAACACAGAACAGAAATAAAATAAAATTTAAAATTTAAAAATAAAAATAAAAATAAAGGTGATCCTAAACAGCCCCTAAGCATAAAAAAAAATATTCCTGCTTAATCAAGCTGTTGAAAGTCACTCAAATATGACATCAAATAATCGGTCACATAGAATGGAGAAGCATCAAATTCAAATATTTATTCTCCTTAGAAAAATCTAGATAATAAAGAGTGCCATCATAATATGATGGAGTCATCCCATCATGAAATTATTATTAAAAATAGGTAAAATCAGTTGATTTTTATGTTTTTGGATGGCATGTTTCAAAGTTTTTAGCATAATCGTTATTTCAATTACTTTGGGTGAACTGTTTTTATAATTACCTTACTAATCTATTATATGATAATAGACATTAGCTCAATCTAAGTTGTTATCTTTAAAGAAATAAATGAAATCAAAATTCAATATTATTATAAATTAATTTCTGGCAACTTTTTTCTTTCAAGGGTGTAAACTTTCTTTCAAGAACCATCAGTAACTATTAGTTTTTAAAAATAGAGGCACGCCTTTAACTATTTTTTTTAAATAAAAATATATTAAAAATTATTTTTAAAACAAAGACATAATATCGACTTTTTAAAACAAAATAGATAATAATAAAACTTTTAAAATAAAGATACAATTTTAGCCATTTTTTTAAATAAAAACATGTTATAAACTATTTCTAAAATAAAAAAAATACTATAGGGCTTTTAAAATAAATAAATATATATATATATATATATATATATATATATATATATATATATATATATATATATATATATATATATGAAATAAAGGCACACCTTGAAGTATAAATCCATATTTTATATTTATTTGAAAATCATCTAATGTGTTTGAAAATATATCTAATATTTTTAAATGGATAACATTTAAGAGTTTAATTTATTTAATATTTATTTCCTCTAATTGATTTACAAAACCAAATATTCTTTTCAATGTTTCCAAATTTAAAGGCTTTGAATATTTATTTTACTCATATTAAATTATCTATTGGCATTAATTAACTAGAAGACTTATTAGCAAAATATGCCATGTTAAAAATGAATACCAAGTTCTTAATGCTTTAGCATTTAATTATAATTTTGAATCTAATTGATTATTGAACTATACAACTTGATGAGTGTATCTCAATTCTATAAAATTAAGTATTATTTTGCCAATAGGTTCATATAAGTCTAAATACTATCTCTTTATATGTTATATATAAATAAGACAACTTAGAAGAGTTGGGGCATAAAAGCAAATATGTAGAAGCAAAGGAGCTATGGTTAAATAATTTTTTTTCTCTATTTTAATAATAATATTATTATATCAATTTTGTATGTTTTGTTATATGTGCACTTTTATCTTCTTTCTCATTAAAATATGGAATGGACCTTAACAGTATAAATAGACAAAATTAATATGTAATTAAAGAAAAATTAAGAAGAGTTTATTTATTTTAGACCTAAGATAAATAATCACTTATTCCTTTTAGACAAATTTGTTTGAGATAGTGAAGTTATAAATAATAAAAATATGACCTTAATGTAGTAGTACTTGAAAGAATTGGAAATTTCTTGGTCAAGAAAAACATATTCTTCCTAATAATGACCTTAATTTAGTAGTACTTATTCATCAATAAATTAAACAATAATTATAGACTTTTTAAATCTAGTTTACATTATTTTAATAATATTGTATTTACTAAATCCTAAATAATATAATAGATATAAAGCAAATATTAACACCCTAAAAATTATATGTTACACCTTAAAATCATCATTTTCTTAAAGTAAAAAAAGCACACCTTCGATTTTTTTTTAAATATATGTGAATCAATAATTTTATTTTTTAAAAGTCAACCTTTGGCTTTTTTTTTAATATTTAAAATTAAAGACAGCCTTATTTTAAAATAAAAGCAAATCAATAATATTTTATAAAAACACACTTGTAGTATCTTTCTTTTTGCATCTTTCAAAGACATCAATTAATACTTGGGCGGAGCCGACGAGTTGTGGTAGGCGAAATGCAGGAGGGGGGAGCTAGCGAGCTGCGGAAGGCGAAGCCGCCGGAGCGCGAAAGTGGAAGGGGGCTGGTTCTGCATGCGGAAAATGGGCGAGAGACTGAGAGACGAGAATTAGAGTTGTTTTGTGGCTTATTTTAGGACTGTGGGTGGACTGCTGAGCAAAAACAAATTTCAAGGGGAGCAACATGACTGTTTTGCAGAAGGCGAGACGGTGGAGGCTTTGAGCGGATGGGTAATTTAGGAATACTAAAGCCTCATTTAATTCTCTATTTTCAGTACGTTGCATTCTTTAAAACGGCGGTCGGCGCTAAAAACACTGTGCGAACGCTCCAATCAAACGGCGGTCGGCGTCATTTCGCAGCCGAATGCGGGCATCACGCCGGGGCCAAACAGGTTAAACTCGCCCTTGATTTATTGATTTGTTATTTGTGCTTTTTTAAATTGTATATTTTAAATTTTTCACCAATAAAAAGTTGAATATTGAACAGTGACAGTCTATCATATCTAGTTATAACAAATTATTTAACATTATATATGTTTTTATAAATTTATGATAAAATAATAATAATAAGTAAAAAAGCCCACTCAAATTAACTCTCTCTCTCTCTCTCTCTCTCTCTCTCTCTTGTTTCTTAACTGGTATGTTCTTAAGGATGTGATGTTGTCCTTGGACAAACCTAAATATCTCTAATTTGATAAATTAAAATTAATTATATTAATTTCTCAAATAAAAAATTATTCATCACATTGATATTTTTTGTGAGATGATTGCATACACTATATTATACATAAGAATTAAAGCTTGATTGAAAGCATTAAATGACCGATAATCTCTCACATTTAAGGTTGCATTTGTTAATAGGGGAAGAACCATTCTCTTTTTTTTAGGGTGACTAAAATATAATATAAAATATAAATTAATAATGAATAATTAAATAAAAAAATATTATATTGCATTATCATCAATAAATTAAACAATGATTATAGACTTTTTTTTTAATCTATCATGCATTGTTTTAATAATATTGTATTTACTAAATCCTAAATAATAGAATAGATATAAAGCAAATATTAGCACCCTAAAAAATATATGTTTGATACATCGGAAAATTAATCGATCAATCTCAAGGCATTTTAATGCTTGATCTAATCGATTTTCTTACATCAAAGCGGCCGTCGATGAACATAACATCAGCATAGTCGATCCGAGCTCGAATCGGCTTCAGTCAAATATCGCGACATGAAAATGGATCACGATCGCCAAATGGTCACCAAAATATTTATAGTCGGTCGGCGGCTGTCAAGGAATCCAACGAATCAAGATCACCCAATTCGACATCATTAAGGCATCCGGATCATCAAAATACACCGTCGATCGAGGGGATCACGTCCGATGGGAGTGGTTGGAGTTTTCCGCAATTCTGGCCCCACTCCCAAAATCTATAAATAGAGCTTCATTCTCACCTTAGGGCCGGAATCGATTTGAAGACACTCGAGAGCAGGTCGGCACCGATCTCACATTCTACCAGAAGTGGTGCACGAAGATCGGGAGCTCGCCTTGGGAGATCGCCCAGGACTAGAAAACCGTTCGCTCCTTTCTCCCGAAGATCAAGAGGTTCTTCTAAGATCGATTCGCCGCTTTTGGGAAACTTCTCCTGGGTTGGAGTTAAGATATTATTTTTCTACACTAATATTATTTCCGTAAACACCTTCTTCTCCACTAACGAAGCGGACTGTATCTTTTGAACATGAAAGTTCTGAGCAGCGTGGTTTTCCTTAACGGGTTTTCACATAACCCCTGTTCATATCTCTCGTGTGATGGATAATTTTTTTGCTATGACAGATCTACATCTAGAATAAAATCTAGACGCGACAATGTTACACCTTAAAATCATCATTTTGTTAAAGTTAAAAACACACCTTAGACTTTTTTTAAATATATGCAAATTAATAATTTAAAAAAAAGGCAGCCTTTGGCTTTTTAAAAAAAAAATAAAAGCAAAAGTAATAATATTTTAAAATTAAAAATGCCCTTATTTTTTAAAAAAAGCAAATCAATAATATTTTATGAAGGCACACTTTTATCTTCTTTTGTTTTTGCGTCTTTCAAAGCCATCAATTAATCCTTGGGCGGAGCCGACGAGTTACAGTAGGCGGAAGTCTAAGCTGGCATATTGCTATAGACAAAAGGCAGGAGGGGGAGCTGGCGAGCTGCGGAAGGCGAAGCCGATGAGGAGCTAAAGTGGAAGGGGGTTTGCTCGGAATTTAGAAAATGGGAGAGAGATTGGGCCTCATTTGTTTCAGCCCTTTAGCCTGTGTTGTATTTTTTTTAAAATGATATTTATAAATTTTAAAACTCATTTGAATTTTTTATATTTTTTACAAAATGTCATTTTCCTCTTTTATAAAAGTCTGTTTATATACGACATTTTAAAGTAGCGTTTTTAAAACCTACTTCAAAACAAATTTTTTTAAAAGTAAAAGCTTACCTAAACGAAACTTGAGAGAGGAGAGTTAGAGTTGTTTGTGGCTTGTTTTAGGACTGTGGGTGGGGCAATAGGCAAAACCAAATTTCAAGGGGAGCAACATGACCCTTTTGCCTCCTAATATAAGTGGAAATGATAAAATCCTATTTATTAATAAATAGGATTTTTATGCATAGATCCTTCCCATTCATGTATTTATTAATATTAAAATTATTTAATTATCTAATCAAATTAACACTAGTCTTAATATTATTTCATTCATTTCAACATTTTTAACAAATAAGGCAGACCTACATATGTCTCTGGGTGGCAATTGCTCGCAATGAATTTTATCATTTCTACTTATATGATGAGGCAAAATAGTCAAAGTTTCTCCCCTTGAAATTTGTTTTTAGCTATCAGTCCAACCACAATCCTAAAACAAGCTAAAACAATTGAACTCTGCTCTCTCTCTCTCCCATTTTCCACATGCCGACCTAGCCCCCTTCCACTTTCGCACCTTGTCGGCTTCGCCTTCCGCAGCTCGCCAGCTCCCCCTCCTACATTTCGCCTACTGCAACACGCGAGCTTGGACTTCCGCCTACCTCAACTCGCCATCTCCACCCAAATATTAATTGATGTCATTGAAAATTGAAGAAGGAATGATACTACAAGTGTGTCTTTAGTTTAAAATATTATTGATTTGCTTTTATTTTAAATAAAGCTGTCGTTATTTTTGAAAAATGATATTACTTGCTTGTCAGGCTTTTGCAAGTTCACTTTGACTAGTTCACTTTATTTAGAGTTAATTTGAGTTAGCTTTTTTACTTTTTACTTTTTCATATGATTGGCATATTATTGTTTGACTACTATTTTATCACAACTTTTCAAAACCAATATACAACAAAACCTTTATCCCACTAAGTGGGAATTATTTCGAATCTTTAGTCTTGTGTCCTACTATGTGAATTCTAATTCAATTATACTAAGGTCATTTTTTATACATCTTAACCAAGTTTTTTTAGGTCTATCTCTACCTTTCTTAACATAAGGCAATTCTAATGCATCTGCTCTTCTAACCGGGTCATCGGACAGTCGACGCTTTTTGTGGCCAAACCATCTAAGGTGACTCTCTAATCTTATCTTCCACCGGAGCTACTCCAACTTTTTCCCGAACATACTCATTTCGTATTTTATCTCTAAGAGTAAAGCCACTCATCCACCTGAGCATCCTCATCTCTGTAACACTTAATTTAGTCTTATGCTTCTCTTTTATTGGCCAACATTCTGCACCATAAGTCATTGCAGGTCTTACCACCATCTTATAAAATTTTTTTTTAAGTTTAAGTGGAACTTTTCTATCACATATCAAATGCATTCCTCCACTTCAACCATCCAACTTGAATTCTACTAATAACATGTCCATCTATTTCACCATCATTTTGAACAATAGAGCCTAAATATCACATCTCACTTTTATTAATTTGTTCACATAATGTCACAACATTACCACTAGAACTTCTACAACTAAAATTACACTCCATATATTCAGTTTTAGATCTACTTAAATGAAAACCTTTAGACTCTAATGTTTACCTCCATAATTCAAGTTTCTCTTGGACTCCCTCTCTAGTCTTATCAACAAGAAGAATGTCACCAGCAAAAAGCATACACCAAGGTAATCTTCTTGTAAATGCCAAACAAGAACATCCATAACTAAAGCAAAAAAAGATAAGGGTTTAAAGCTAATCCTTGATGTAATCTAATTAAAATGGGAAAATATTTTATCAATCCTCCTTGTATTTGGACACAAGTAACAGCTCTAGTATACATATCTTTAATGACTTGAATATAATCAATATTAACTCATTTCTGTTCTAGAACTCTCCAAAGAACATCTCTTGAAACTTTATCATAAGCTTTCTCTAAATCAATAAATATCATATGTAAATCCTCCTTACATATATATAAATTATCTATTCGCATTAATTGACTAGAAGACTTATTATGTCAGGTTAAAAAAAAAATGCTAAATTCTTAATGCCCTTGCTTTAGCATTCAAAAAAAATGTCAAATTTCTTTTTTCAATCCTCTTAGAATATAATTGATTATTGAATTATATAAGAAAATGAATTAAGTATTATTTTCCATAGGTTTTATATATAATCAATATGTAATTATTATCTCAATTTTGTATGTTTATTATATCTCAATTTTTATTTTATGGTATTTTAAATTAAATATGGAATGCACGTTGACAATATAAATAAATAAGATTAATATGTAATTAAAATAAAATAAGAAGAAGAGTTTATTTATTTTAGTCCTAAGATAAATAATCACTTATTCCTTCTAGGCAAATTTGTTTGAGATAGTGAAGTTGTAAATAATAAAACATGACTTTAGTTTAGTATTACTTGAAATAATTGGAAATTGATTGATCAAAAAAATATATTCTTCCTAATAATGACCTTAATTTATTAGTAGTTATTCATCAATAAATTAAACAATGATTATAGACTTTTTTTTTTATCTATTTTGCATTGTTTTAATAAGCTGACGTGTTGCGGTAGGCAGAAGTCCAAGCTGTGTGTTGCGGTAGCCGAAAGGCAGGAGGGAGCTGGAGCTGCGGAGGGCAAAACCGACGAGGAAAGTGGAAGGGGGCTGGCTTGGCATGTGGACAATGAGAGAGAGACTGAGAGAGAGGAGAGTTGTGTTGCTTGTTTTGGGACTGTGGGTGGACTAATGGGCAAAAACAAATTTCAAGGGGAGCAACATGACTATTTTCTATACTTTTACAAAACATCAATTTTTTAATAAAATGATGTTTATATATACCATTTTAAAATAATTTTCTTAAAACTATTTTAAAACAATTTTTTAAATTAAAACTCAGCCTAAGAACTACGGGACGCGGCCATGCGATTCCTAAAACGCGGTTTTTCGGCATATTTGCCTATTTGGCGCTAAAACGCTGTGCCAACTCCAATCAAACGGCGCTCGGCGTCGTTTCGCAGTCAACACGGGCATAACGCGGCGCCAAACAGGTTCATGCAAATTACTGAGTTTATTGTAATAATTGTTTTATTGGATTTAAGAGAAATCGGCACACTTTATTAATCTTATCTATATTCTATGGGTTATTTATTTGTTGGCAGGTTTAGATGGATGAATTGGGTTAATATACTAATTTCTGTTGATGTCTCATTCTGTATCTATTCTATGGGTTTGTTTGATGGATGAATTGTTAATATACTAATTGTTGATGCTCATTTTATCTATGTGGTTGTTTGTTCCTGTTAGTTAAATTCTTCCTTGATTTTATTGATTTGTTATTTGTGGCCTCTCTTTTTTAAAAAAAAATTGTTGTAGATATTTTAAATTTTTTATCAATAAAAAAGTTGAATATTGAACAATAACCTTCTACAAAGTGATAGTCTATCATATCTAGTTATAACAAATTATTTATCATTATATATGTTTTTATAAATTTATGCTAAAATAATAATAAAAGTAAAAAAGCCACTCAAATTCTCTCTCTCTCTCTCTCTCTCTCTCTCTCTCTCTCTCTCTCTCTCTCTCTCTCTCTCTCTTTCTTGTTTCTTAACTTGTATGTTCTTAAGGATGTGATGTTGTCCTTGAACAAATTTAAATATCTCTAATTTGATAAATTAAATTGTATGTAAATTTTATCTAAAAGGCTCTTAAAATGAATGTCATATGTCAATGACTAACTAATTTTTAGACATTTTTTCAATATGCACACAAAGATGAATATTATAGTATTGCCAATGAAAAACACAAAGATAATAGTAAATTTTGATCACAATGACACTTATTGATGTACAATCAATGTGAAAAGAATTTAACATTTTGAATTATTTTATCTAAAATGCATCACTATTTTATAAGATATTTGTTTAGTTATTATGTCTTTTTGCACGATAATTTCATATCCATCCATAAAAACAACATTTTTGTTTCAAAAATATTTATATTAATTTCTCAAATAAATATTTATTCACCACATTGATATTTTTTGTGAGATGATTGCTTACATTATATTATACATAAGAATTAAAGCTTGATCGAAAAGCATTAAAGCATTAAATAATGGATAATCTCTCACCTTTAAGGTCGCATTTGGTTTTTTTTTTTTTTTTTTTTTTTTTTTGAAAAGTGTATCCGCTCTCACACTATATGGGTAGGGATTCGTTATTAATCTCGCGAGGCTGTGTACATTCATCACCCACATATTGTGCTTTAATTTCCCATTATTCTGAATAGGCCCTCCAGAGAATCGACTGGTCAGGGGTTCACTGCATCTAACTGAGCTAAGAGACAGTGAGTAGGTTGCATTTGTTAAGAGGAGAGAACCATTAAAAAAAAAAAAGAGCATTGTATTGCATGATTGGACTTCCACCAAACTCAACTCGCTAGCTCTGCCCAAATATTAATTGATGTCATTGAAAATTGAAAAAGGAATGATACTACAAGTGTGTCTTATCACAATGTGATAGCTGTTGTCTGCTTGCTGATAGAATCATCGAGATCAGCTAGCAAACAATGTCTACTAGTTCCCTAATAATACCTCAAGTTACAGATTTGGCTATGGTTCCCAAGTTTTAATTAAATTTTCTTTCGTCATACCAATGCCTCTGTCCCGAATGGAAAGAATCTTTTCTTCTTATCTAACTTAATCTGCAATGCAGAATAAAACACACTTATAATCATTATCATTGAAGCAC
Source organism: Cymbidium sinense (assembly GCA_021442155.1). Classification (NCBI taxonomy): domain Eukaryota; kingdom Viridiplantae; phylum Streptophyta; class Magnoliopsida; order Asparagales; family Orchidaceae; genus Cymbidium; species Cymbidium sinense. The sequence goes on along the minus strand of CM038214.1, from coordinate 265,694,542 downwards.
TTTCTTATAAATCAACAACCAGCATTACAGTAGCGCAGTTCTACCAACCAGATTCTCAAGTTTTGCATTGTCACCTTCCCCCAGGACCTCCTTATCTGTGAGCGAGAGGAACCTGGTCTTGTCCAGCGCCTATTTCTCAAATTAAATAAGTGAAATAATCTCAACAAAACTGTAACTTCATATACACATTGACCGCACTAAAAGAAGAGCCATCTACTCACATAAGAGGCATTAGAAATGAGTTCCCTCAAGAAGATGTCTTTGTTACTACTGTAGAGAGTTGTTGATTATATTCATCAACCGTGACACTTTCGCTTGGAACTCAAACTTCTCCGAACTGCTACGCAGACTGCCCTTTGCGATCGACTTCGACTCTGTGTAAATTTAACAAGGAAGATCGAAAATAAGTTTTCCTCTTTCTGCGCTACAAAAAAAATAAAAATCCGATCTGATCTTGGACGTTGGAAGAAACTAGAACATTAAAAAATGGCCGAATTTAAACCTCTTTGTGACATCAGAGTCCATGGAAACTCCCTAGGGACAGCTCTGAGCTTCTCCTCCACCTTCTGCGGATTCTCAAGCTCATCTGCATCGCCACTGTCCTCTGCATTCGCTTGAAGCTTACGACCTGCCAGATCCAAACAAAAAACAAGTGAAATCCAGTTCCAAATCGAAATTATCAGCGATCAACCAAAAAAAATCCCGCAGAAAACAGAAGTGGGGACAGCAGAAGTTCATAAACGTAAACCCTAAGCATAAAGGTGATCCTAAATAGCCCCTAAGCATAAAAAAAATATTCCTGCTTATTACAATATAAGAAATTTTATTTGACTGGACATTAATATTGATATAATGCTTTAATAAAAAATTTAAAATTAAATTTAAAATCATTTGAATTTTAATTTCAGAAACTTAAAATAGAATTAAATTTCACATAAAACAAAACTAATAACACCAGAAGACCTATTTAATAATAAATAAACTCAAATCAAGCATTTTAGGTGCTCTTTGGGATCAATTTTATTTTCTGTTTTTTATTTTTATTTTTATGTTATTTTTAAAAATATATTTATTTAGAGTATTTTTTTAAGTGATTTTATTTTTTATTTTCAAAAATAAATAATGTTGTTTTAAAAATACTTAAAATATTTAAAAGATGTTTTGAGTGTTTTTAAAAATAACAATTATAATCAAACAAATTTATTTTTAAATAGATTATAAACAAAACAAAATAAAATAATAAAATGTAAAATATAAAATAAAAGTGATCTCAAACGGCCCCTTAGTATTGTTAGAAATTTAGTAGTGTTAATTAAAGAAATAAATGACTTTCACATTTTGTATGCTTATAATCAAAATTAGAAACTCAATAACAAATTTCAATGAACTTAAAATCATCCAATTTTTAAATTATTATGATATTTATATGTTGAATGATTGATTTATGATCAAAAAAAGTTAATAGAACATCAAATAATAAAATATTTTAAAATTTTATTAAATTTATTAAAATGTAGATCCAAGGAATTAATAGAATATCAAATAATAAAATTATCAAATAATAAATTATTAATACAAATGAAAGCCTTATAAATTTTTATATAAAATTTTTAAGGTCTTTAAAGAAATCTTCTTTAGTCTGATATATCTTCGTATAAAGTTAAGATATTAAAGTCTCAATTTATTATCATAAATAGTCTAGAACTCAATAGTTTGACACCATTTAAAAATATTCTTAATATTCTACAAAGGTTTTTTAAATGACTAACAATTAATTTCTCAAGTAAGACTTAATCAAGCTATTGAAAGTCACTCAAATATGATATCAAATAATAGATCACATAGAATGGAGAAGCATCAAATTCAAATATTTAATCTCCTTAGAGAAATCTAGATAATAAAGAGTGCCAACATAATATGGTGGAGTCATCCCATCATGTAATTATTATTAAAAATAGGTAAAATCATTTGATGAAAACTATATAATGCACACCCCCCACCCTTCCCTTTGTCACCATATTGTAGTTCTTCTTGTATGATAAGTTTTTTTTTTTTTTTTAATCTCTATACATAGCTTGTTCGACCTATCATTCCATTGTTGCTTGATTGGTTCTTAATATTATGGCAGCTTTGTGGACTTAAATCAAACAATGCTTATTAATGTTCTTGATGTCATAAGAAATGAGTTTTAATGCCTTATTTACGATAAATTTCCTTTGAAAGATAAGGATCAATTTACTACTCTCTATAGGTTTTGAGAATCTTCACTTTTGACCAATAATACTTTCTAGAATTTTTTTTATTTATTGGAGTTTAAGTTATCTTCTATAGAACTATATGATAATATGATGAGTACTCATATCTTATGAACATATCAATTGCTATAAAAATAAATATATATTTAATAAGCATTTGATTTAACATGAAAATTTGAATCATTATTTAAAATATTTTATAGATAAATCATCTCAAGATAAAAGGAGATCATTTGACTTTGATAATTAAAGAAATTATAGAAGTTATTGACATTGTTATAAAAATACTATTATAATTTGTATGTCTATCCATATACAAAAAAGATGGATCTAAAATAATTAATTTGCCTATCCATATCGATGAATTTTAAAAAAATGCATTATTTGCATCAAAATTCACTAATTATGCCATCTAAAATTAGGGCATCAACTTTTAACACTAGAAAGATCTTAGTTGGAAAAGATTATTTAGTAAATATTATGTCATTAATTACCTTAATAAAGTTCAAATTAATTAATATATAACTTTAACTTTATCTTCATGTTGTTTATGTTTTTGGAGGGCATACTTCAAAGTTTTTAGCATAATCACTATTTCAATCACTTTGGGTGAATTGTTTTTATAATTAACCTTCCTAATCTATTATATGACAATAGACATTAGCTCAATCTAAGTTGTTATCTTTAAGCAGCCTCTTCTAGCTAAATTTTATGGTTATTATATCTATTTCTCACTTCTAAATCGAAGTTTTCTACATCAAGAGATATTAAAGAAATAAATGAAATAAAGTATTAGCTCAATATTATTATTTATAAGTGATCTAATTAAAATATCCTACCATTGAAACAACTCAAAAAACAAATTTAGATGAAAAAAAATTTCTTGACGACCCCATACACCACTTTCTTTCAAGGATTAGTAAGCCTATCAAGAACCATCATGAACTATTAGTTTTTAAAAATAGAGGCACGCCTTTAACTATTTTTTTTAAGTAAAATATATTAAAAATTATTTTAAAACAAAGACATAATATCAACTTTTTAAAACAAAATAGAAAATAATAAAACTTTTAAAATAAAGATACAACTTTAGCCATTTTTTTTAAATAAAAACATGTTATAAACTATTTCTAAAATAAAGAAATACTGTAGGCCTTTTAAAATATATATATATATATATATATATATATATATATATATATATATATATATATATATATATATATATATATATATATATGAAATAAAGGCACACCTTGAGGTATAAATCAAATTTTATATTTATCTGAAAAGCATCTAATGTGTTTGAAAATATATATAATATTTTTAAATGGATAACATTTAAGAGTTTAATCTATTTAATATTTATTTCCTCTAATTGATTTACAAAACCAAATATTCTTTTCAATGTTTCCAAATTTAAAGGCTTTGAATATTTATTTTTACTCATATTAAATTATCTATTGGCATTAATTAACTAGAAGACTTATTAGCAAAATATGCCATGTTAAAAAATGAATACCAAGTTCTTAATGCCCTTGCTTTAGCATTTAATTATAATTTTGAATCTAATTGATTATTGAACTATACAACTTGATGAGTGTATCTCAATTCTATAAAATTAAGTATTATTTTGCCAATAGGTTCATATAAGTCTAAATACTATCTCTTTATATGTTATATATAAATAAGACAACTTAGAAGAGTTGGGGCATAAAAGCAAATATGTAGAAGCAAAGGAGCTATGGTTAAATAATTTTTTTCACTATTTTAATAATATTATTATTATATCAATTTTGTATGTTTTGTTATATGTGCACTTTTATCTTCTTTCTCATTAAAATATGGAATGGACCTTGCTTTGATATGACCACGAAAATTCCTCTAAAAGCACGCGAATCTTGATGCGAAAGCAAGCTAATCGTGAAACGGGTGAGATCAAGCACTTAAAATATCATTGGAAACTTTGAGACATCGGTTAAATTCTTAAAAGCTCTCAAATATAGAGTGTTTATAGTCAAATCGAGCGTCTCGACGAGCGGTTCCAACAAGCCAAAGATCTTACAATTCTTCATTTGAGCATTCAAATACATAAAATACATCATATGATCAAGGGAATCATCATGAGCCGTCCGATGGAGAGGAGTGGTTCGGATTTTGCATGTATTCTGAGACGCCACAATCTATAAATAGCCTCATTCATATATGAGGGAGCCTAGCAAGAGAGAGAGAGCTCTAAAGATCCTCCAAGCACAATCGTCGCCACTGGCGGTCGTCAACCGCGTCGCCGCGTCGGTCGCCATCGATTCGCGTTGTCGACCACTATGTTCGTCATCGGCTCATCGTCAACATCATCGTCAACATCATCGCCATCATCATCATCATCATCGCCGTATTACGCCAAGCGTCCCTTTTATCTTAATCCGTGTCGGGAAGATCTTGTACTCGAAATAGATACATAGTGGAAGCTTTTCTTGGGCTAGCCTGTGGTTTTCCTCTTTTTGAGATTTTTCACGTAAAAACTCTTGGAGTTTTATTGTTCGTACTTTTTATACCTGTGTGTGTGTTGGATTTCACAACGAAGCTAAGGCAAAAACTTTTACTCTACCAATGGTTTTAGCACGCATGCTTTGGTGCCTGTGGAAGGCGATTCCCATTATTTCATCTTATATTGCGACCAAGTTTCCCAACAAGATCAAAACCACCATTGAGGTGGAACATTTCAAGCTTTTTAAGGAGTGCGAGCGAAGACTGAAAATTCATTAAACTTCGTTCCTTCAGATTTTGTCAGAAACTGGGGGAAAAATCTTAATCTCAAAAGATTATCCAAATCGATATTCTAGATATCTAATTGAAATCTTGAAGCAAGCCGGTATACTAATGAAAAGACCGGTTAAGGAGCAACTTTACAACCACAAACGGATGTTTTAATTACCATACGTTAATGTCATCGGGTAACACTCGACAAACAACCTAGGATAGGTCAAAAGGTCCTGGACTTTCCACCTCTTCCTTGATACAGTTAATGTCATCGGGTAAAACTCGACAAACAACTGATAGGTCAAAAGGTCGTTGGTGAACTTCCACCTCTTCCATACAGTTAACATCATGTTAACGTCGGCAACACCTAAGATAAATAATCACTTATTCATTTTAGACAAATTTGTTTGAGATAGTGAAGTTATGAATAATAAAAATATTACCTTGAGTTACTAGTACTTGAAAGAATTGGAAATTTCTTGGTCAAGAAAAACATTTTCTTCCTAATAATGACCTTAATTTAGTAGTACTTATTCATCAATAAATTAAACAATAATTATTGACTTTTTTTTAATCTATCATGCATTGTTTTAATAATATTGTATTTACTAAATCCTAAATAATAGAATATATATAAAGCAAATATTAGCACCCTAAAAAAAATATATGTTACACCTTAAAATCATCATTTTCTTAAAGTTAAAAGCACACGTTAGACTTTTTTTTTAAAATATATGCAAATTAATAATTTTAAAAAAGGCAGCCTTTATTTTAAAAAAAAAAAAAGCAAAAGCAATAATATTTTAAAATTAAAGATGCCCTTATTTTTTAAAAAAAGCAAATCAATAATATTTTATGAAGGCACACTTTTATCTTCTTTCGTTTTTGCGTCTTTCAAAGACATCAATTAATCCTTGGGCGGAGCCGACGAGTTACAGTAGGCGGAAGTCTAAGCTGGCATGTTGCTATAGACAAAAGGCAGGAGGGGGAGCTGGCGAGCTGTGGAAGGCGAAGCCGATGAGGAGCTACAGTGGAAGGGGGCTTGCTCGGAATTTAGAAAATGGGAGAGAGATTGAGAGAGGAGAGTTAGAGTTGTTTGTGGGTTGTTTTAGGACTGTGGGTAGGGCAATGGGCAAAACCAAATTTCAAGGGGAGCAACATGACCCTTTTGCCTCCTAATATAAGTGGAAATGATAAAATCCTATTTATTAATAAATAGGATTTTTTTTATGCATAGATCCTTCCCATTCATGTATTTATTAATATTAAAAAATTATTTAATTATCTAATCAAATTAACACTAGTCTTAATATTATTTCATTCATTTCAACATTTCTAACAAATAAGGCAAAATAATCAAAGTTTCTCCCCTTGAAATTTATTTTTAGCTATCAGTCCAACCACAATCCTAAAACAAGCTACAAAACAATTCGAACTCTGCTCTCTCTTGTCTCTCTCCCATTTTCCACATGCCGACCTAGCCCCCTTCCACTTTCGCACCTTGTCGGCTTCGCCTTCCGCAACTCGCCAGCTCCCCCTCCTACCTTTCGCCTACTGCAACACGCGAGCTCGAACTTCCTCCTACCTCAACTCGCCATTTCCACCCAAATATTAATTGATGTCATTGAAAATTGAAGAAGGAATGATACTACAAGTGTGTCTTTAGTTTAAAATATTATTGATTTGCTTTTATTTTAAATAAAGCTGTCGTATTTTTGAAAATGATATTACTTGTCTGCTTTTGCAAGTTCACTTTATTTAGAGTTAATTTGAGTTAGCTTTTTTACTTTTTACTTTTTCATATGATTGGCATATTATTGTTTGACTACTATTTTATCACAACTTTTCAAAAACCAATATACAACAACAACAAGCCTTTATCCCACTAAGTGGGGTCGGCTACATGAATCTTTCGTCTCCATTGTGTCCTACTATGTGTCAAATTCTCATTTAATTCAATTATACTAAGGTCATTTTTTATACATCTTAACCAAGTCTTTTTAGGTCTTCCTCTACTTTTCTTAACATAAGGCAAATCTAATACATCTACTCTCCTAACTGGGTCATCGGACGGTTGACGCTTTATGTGACTGTTGACCTCACTTTTGGAGTGAGCTCTTAACATCCTCTTCTTACACTTAGGACTTTTCTAGACACTAAGAACTCCTTAGTCATAAGACACTTCTAGTGATTAGGTGAACACTTAACCTAAACCTAGAGACTTAGAAGTGTTAATCATAAGATTAAGCTATGCCTTAAGGTTTAAGTAAATTACTTATCTTATAGCTTAAACACAATCTAGGTACACTTTCTCAAACTAAATCTCAAATTTAAATTCAAATTCATAATCTAATTTCAAATTTGATTCCAAATGATTGAAACCTAAAATCAAATTCAAATCCTAAAACTCTTCCTAAGCCATATGAACCTAGGGATGTGCATTTGGTTGATTTGGATGGATTGGATGATAATTTTTTAAAACTAATTGGTTTTGGATTCCTAAAAATATTGAACCAAACCGTCCAAATAAAATGTAAAACCAAACAAACCGAATAATAATTTGGTTCGGTTATTTTGGTTTGGTTTTGGATAAACCGAAGTTCACTACATTTAAAAATTATTTGCATAATATTTTATTGTATAATGAATAAGAAATATTAGTTTATATTTATAATTCTTACTATAAGCCTATAATATATAAATTAATAATATTGTATATCATATAATTACTTTAGTTTATTTGGTTCCATCCAAAATTTTATTTAACAAATCGATCCAAAAACCAAAAACCAAAAACCAAAGTTTTTATTAATTAAAACCAAAATCCAAATTATTAAGTTCAAAATGAACCAAATTACTCTAAAACTTTGGTTCGGTTTGGTTTTTTGGTTAAAACCAAATACTGCACACCCTATATGAACCACTTTCATAAGCTTAGCCAAAATTCCTCTTAGATCAAATCAAACTCAATTGATCTCTTTATAAATTAATTATTCTTTCATTATATTCACAAATATAACTGAAATCCAAATTCAAATGACCAAAACTATATCGAAAATCAAATCCAAACTCCTTTAAGCTAATTCTTTGGACTTAGCCAAACTCTATCAAGATCAAGTCAAAATTAATGAATTTTCTCTTGAATCAATCATTCATTCAATTATCTATCCAAATATAAATGAAACCTACAATCATCAAATCAAATCGAAACCAACCCAAGTCAAACTCAACTTAGCCCTTTTGACTTGAAAATTTCAAATGAGCCAAAATCCCTTATACTTCAAATTGATTGTTGAATTTATATTCCAACCTATGGCTCATATATAAGTTCAACTAAACTCAATCAAATCAAAACCAAACAAATTGACCCACTAGATCCACTTGACCCAAATTGACCTAAAGGACCAATTTGAGCCAACTAATCCAACCCAAATTGGATTGAACAAAGCTCACCAAAACCTTCCTCCATGATTGTTGATCACCCTAGATGATCAATTGCAATCAATTGAGTCAAACCAAGCCCACTTTGCCATTTGATCCAAATTGACCCAAATTGGCATAAAGGACCAAATCGTCAAATCATGATCTAACCCAAATTGATTGCAACCAATGGCTCAAGTTCATTTTAAATTGATTATTAAACTTGACCAAAGCTATAATTAAACCTAATTTGATCAACCGAGCCCAATTGGTCAACTTGACAAAACCTAGCCCAAATTAGCCTAAAGGGTCAATTTGGCCTAAATCTAAATTAAATCCAAATTAATTCAAACCAAAGACCACATTCATCTTTAATCATCTAATTGAACATGAATCAACCATAACATAGGCTAATTTGATCAATTTTGGTCAAATGGGTTAATTTGACCCAATATGACCCATATGACCCAAATTGGGCCAAATCTTTTGAAACCACACTAAGACCCATTGGGGGCTGATCAAACCCGACCCAAACCTATTTGGGATCAGCCCAAAATCCACCCAACCCATTTAAATTCCTCATGGATCCTCCCACATATAGGATTTCACCCAACCACATTTTAATTCTCCTCACATGCACTTAACTCCTCTCCAATATTTGCTTTGAATAGAGCTGATCATTCCTCAATCAATTCATCATCCATCCCAACCACTCCAAGCAAGATGATAATCAATTTGGAGATAAAAAATTTAAAAAGAATATATTTTTGATCATTATAAAAGAAGGGGGCAATGAAGCTTAAGATCATCTTGCTCTCACCATCATTCAGCCTCCAAAAGCTCCCAAAGCAGAAAAAAAGAACCCATCCTCCACCTCTTTGAGCTATTTTTTAGCTCAAAAATATAAATAGTTACTTTTCTAGCGAGGTAACGGTAAACATCGGAGAATACAAGGTTCCGAAGAAAGGCAAGGGTTGAAGATCATTCCAAAACTTCCTCACATACCTAGGAGTTCGCTCGGATCTTCACCGCCACCAGAAACCATCCCCGGCGAGGTAAATTTCGTCAAACTTTAGCTGACCTTAGGATATCTCTCATTTTGTATTAATTTTCTTGCGATCTTAAGAATTTTCCAGATAATCAGATTTTACTTTAAATCATCCCAATTAAAAGTATAATTTTTCTGCAATCGATAAACGGTCCATTCGACAAGTTTTCACTTAGAAATCCCATTTTTCTTTTTTTTAAATATTTTATCGTTTCACGCCGTGGGTGCCACGTCCGATCCCGCATTGTGGATCGAATGGCTCATCGCTGCGGTGGATCGCGCGATCCTGACCTCTAGATCATGTGATCGACGGACCGTCGAGCAGGTGGTCATGTGGGTTGACTAGTCTTCCAACGACGTCAACGCCCAGATTTTCTTTTAAAAAAATAATTTAAATCACCTAAAACTTCAAAAATTTATTAAAAATAAAATACTTAACCAAAAATTACAAACAAGGGCTCGTTGGATTCATCTTTCCGAGAGAAATCCAACAAACCCAAAATCCCCAAATTTCACTAAGTATTTTGAGCTTAATTTGAGTTTTAGTGAAAATCAAATTTCATTAATTAAACCAAAAATATATATCAGATTAAGCTGAAATTTTCAAGATTGAAACTAAAGTTAAAACACACCTACCATAAAAATTTTAACTGAAAAGGACTTCTAGATTGGGAGAAATTAAATTTTGAAATTTAGATTATCTATTTTAATAAAATAAATCAAATAAAAATTTCAAAAATTTACAAAAATATTTAAAATGGCTTAAATCACTTCAATTAACATCTATGACTCTAAAAAAATAATGTGATCTGATTAATTAAATATAATAAACATAATCTAAATAATCAAATACTAATGAATCAAATCAAATCAAAAAAAAATATCATCCTTAAAGGAAATTAAATTAAATATTATTTGAGCTAATAAAACTCAATTAAATGATTAAATCTTGAATCAAACTTAAAATTAAACAAATCTAGAAACTTTAACATTGGTGAAACGTATAACTAAAACTTACACTAAGCATGAAATCTTAATCATATGAAACCCTTAATGAGTATAAATCAACTAAAACTAATTAATCATTAAATAAAATAAAAAATTAAATTGATTAATAAACTAATACAACATAATCATTTAATACTAATTGAATTAAACCAAATAAAGTTAAGGAAAACTTAACATATTATTAAATCACATCCATTTTGAATAAGATAATTAATTAACCATTAAATATTTCAACTTAATAACTAAATCAAACATGTGAATGAAATCAAACAAACATAATAAATGAATCAAATCAAATAAAACTCTAATCATAAATAATCAAACTTAATTGAAATGAAATAAACAATTAACTCACTTAATAATAATGATGATAATAACAACAATCATTTAATCAAATCAAACTTAAGTAAAACACTTAACTAAATCAAATCACTCACATGTGGAAAATTAAGTCATTAATTAAATAAATCTTTGATTAATCTAATGATTTAAAAAAGTTTAATTACCATTAATCAAACTTAATTAGTCAAACATCTAATTAATGCAAATTTAATGAATTAATACATCATCTTAATTAATCAAATTAATTTAAATAAGTTATATTAAAGCTAACTCTAAAATTAAGCTTAAATCAAACCCCTAATTAAATTTAATAATCATACCTCTTAATTAAACTAATTAAGTCAATCAAATTAATCATATTAAACCTAAGCTAAATCAAACATAATCAAAATGCAATTAAATACTAATCTAAACCTAAATTAAACCTAAATCATTAAGTTATTAATTACATCATTAATAATTAAACAAATCTTTATTTAATTTAATATTTAACTTAAACCCTTAATTAAACTAATTACCCTTAAGCTAACTAATTGAATAAACACCCAATTAATGCAAACTTAACAAATTATTAATCCATCATCTTAAAACCAAAATTAAATTTATAAATCACATTAAAATTAATTCAAATCAAACACTTAATTAATCTACTAATTACTTTAATCACACTTATTAAATAAATTAATTAAGTCAATTAAATTAATCATATTAAACATAAAATGCTATTAAATGCTAATCAAATCATAATTTAAACTTAAATCATTAACTCATTAATTACATCATTAACCTAAATAAATATGAAATCAAATTAATTAAATTAAATAAATTTTATTTAATTTAATCAAATAAAATAATTAAGTTAATTAAAGTAATCACATCAAACCAAAGCTTAATCAAAACATAAATGTAATTAAATACTAATCAAAACCTAAATTAAACTTAAATTATTAAGTCATTAATTATATCATTAGTCTAAACAAATATGAAACTAAATTGAAAATTAAACAAACCTTTATAATTAACATAAATACACTTCTTAATTAAACTAATCACATAATCACATTAAACCTAAGCAAACCCATTGACCAATAAAGCTAATCAAATCAAATTAAATTAAATTAAGAAAGACTCTCATCAATTTAATATGTGATCAAATCAAATCTCATTCAACCTACTTAAATAAGATAAACTAATCAACTATCCAATGTATGAAATCAAAATACAAATCAAACTTTGATGAACATGACAAATGGATGTGATTAAAAATAAAATCCTAATTACAAAGAATCAAACTCAATTAAAATCAAAATAAAATTTTAATTAATCTACTCCGATCAAACTACAAATAAATGAACCACAATCAAATAAGCATGAATTAAGTTACATAACCATAATCAAAGAAAATAATTAAATATTAATTCAAAAGGATATTGAATTATCAAGATTTTACTAAACCAAAGATGTGTAATCTAAAATTAATCAATCAAAAGAACATGAACTTAAACAAACTTGAACTTCATTAGATATTAAGGATCAAGATTTAATTAAACCAAAAACATCTAATCTGAAATTAATCAATCAAAAGAACATGAACTTAAACAAACTTAAACTTCATCAAAAATCAAGGATATTGAATTATCAAGATTTAATTAAACCAAAATATCTAATCTAAAATTAATCAATCAAAAATACATGAATTTAAACAAACTTAAACTTCAATAGATATTAAGCATATTGAATTATCAAGATATAATTAAACCAAAACATCTAAATCAGAATCAATCAATCAAATACTTAAACAAACTCAAATTCTAAGCTCTAAATCAAATCAAATAAATTACACAAATTCAAATGGGCTAATTAAGATACTTGAGGACCTTAGTTAGATTATTTAGGAATTAGGATGTAGAATAGGATGAGTTCCATCTACAATTGAAATTCATTCTACTCTTCATTCTTGAAAACCTAAACATCATTTTAACCAAATAAAAGTGAAATAAAAATAAAAAATAAATCATTTAAATTGAAATCACCCGAAGGTAAAATTTAAATAAATTCAAACTCCAAATTGAAACTTAAACTAAAGAAGCCTACTAAATTCTTGTCACACAAGCCTTAAGCACACACATTAGAATATTAAGTCACCATTTCTAGTGTTAAGTTAGGGCGTTGTATTTATGATGTTGTGTTTTATTTTGTGATGTAATATTTTAGAGAAGATATTAGGGTGTATGCTTCAGGATATTAGCGGCTTATTAGCCTAATCATGTTTTCTGTAATGGATTGTGCTTAAGAGGTTGTTGCAATAAAAATATAAATGATTTTGCTATGCAGGTTACTTAGCCCCTAAGCGTAACCAATGTTAGGACAAGTGTGCTTGGTTACCCATGTGAGGGGTGTTAAGTCCAAATTATTCATATAACTACTTGGGTTGTAGGAGTGTGCATTGACGATTGGATCGGATCGCTTTTCTAATTTGCTAATCTGTCGGTTTGAAATTCTGTTTGAAAACTGATCCAGATAAAAGATTTAATATAATCTGAACCAATCCAATCTAAAAAAAATTTGAATTTTTGGTTCGGTTTTTAAAAAACTAAAAATAATAAAAATGAAAAGCCATATAAATATTCTTTGCACTCCATATTATTTTTACTAATTATCCTAGCACAAGAAAAATCATTTAACACAATAGATCTTTCTGACAAGAAAAAAAATTAATTTCTCTGATGCTAACATGACTTTCTAAGGTTTTATTTTTACACTGAATCATAACTTCGTTATCCTATCTCCGACAACTTTTTGAAAATTCAAAATATATATATATATAAAGAATACCTAAATATGAATATGAATACAATGAAAAAATGGCATCTATATGAAAAAATACAAAAGTTCATACAAAGATAATCCCACTCATTTCAAATGAAAGATAAGCCATGAAGGGTTACTTTCTTAAGAGCTCATGAAACATGACAAAGAATATATGAAGAGTTGCATATACATGCGAGCATCATTCCTATCCTCATTAGCCCTAAAAAATATAAAACACAACATAAAGTCATAACAAATCAGCCAACATAACAAAATAATCCATTACTCTATTCAGATTTCAGCCGATAAGCAATACCACATAATAGAAACTACAGAACCTGCCTCCGGAATAGTAAACAAATCCAACTCCAAGTCTCCAAAGAAGAAAACACTAAACATAAAAAGAATCCATGAGAATCGAGATAAAACCTCACGATTGCACAGATGAATGTCAATCCATGAGAACCCAGAATCGAAGACCCGAGAGCCCGAGAGAAAACTTAGAGAAGAAGGGAGCAACTCCTTAAGAGAGCACAGAGATGAGGGCGAGAAGGGAGAAGCCAAGAAGAGATAGATGAAAACAAAACTTCACAACCAAGAGTTGGTGTGGGAGTTAAACAAAAGTCAAGAGAACTAGAGAGAACCAGCCTAATCACTTCCTAATCGGGTTTGGCCCTAGCCTATTTGTAATGAATTTTGTGCATGGACCGGAATACGGATGGGGTCACGGAGTCGCCCAGTCGGACTGGATGGACTGCCGCTAAATTTTGAATTTTCGGTTTTGTTGGATTATAAATGTTTAAATCCGATCCATAATCCAAAAATCGAATTTACCTAATATTAAATCTGAAATCCAAAATAAAATTAAAAAACTGATCCAATTTTAAAATTTCGGTTCGGTTTTAATCGGATTTTCGGTTTAAACTAAATTATGTACAACCCGATTGGGTTGTATAGTGTGTTTTGCTAACATTTATTTTGCAGGTGTAGCTAGATTTATTTTTTCTACTTTTGATGTAATTTTGCATTTGGAATTAGGATTAATGTTATGGGAGATTATGATGAGCAGTGACTAGAAGGCTTAGTTCTTGGGGTGCCCTGTGATGCCTTTGGAGCAAAACAAATCAAAAGAAAGAGAATGAAGAAATGAAGAAAAGAAGACCTCTATAGCATGTATTTTTTGTAATCCGTGTTGTATAAGAGTAGCTACCCATCTTTTTTCTCTTTCTGATGTATGGTGAAACCCGAATGGCCTTTTATTCTTTTAGTCTATAAAATTATGTAATGTTGTGTTTAGATTGCACATTAGAATAACATGCTTTTCATAGTTTCTTTATGACTGATGCTTGAAGGTGTGGCCTGGATGTGGTAGGCTCTTAGGATAAAAAATTATTTTTCTACCCCAATTAACAACTCATAACTAAAATTTTAAAACAACTCATAACCTCACATAAAAGCCTAGGAATTAAATCAAGATAATAAAATTTTTAGCAACCCCTTAATGGATGAATGAATGTATAATATCATGCATATCATATTATTTCACCTCTTAAGAGGGGTTTCCATCTTGCTAGAGAATGAAGGCTTAACCTGTGAGCCTCGGTGGAAGAATACCCATTTCTCTCTTGATTTGGCTCATAATCAAATTTATATTTAGGCAAAATTCAGGTGTCAAAATAAAGAGTCTAAAAGAAGAATAAATTTGATAAAATTTGCATTAGATTTAGTCATGGTTTCATACCACTCATGCTCTAGTCTCTGGGGAGAGTTTAAGGACTTAGTCTCCTTTCTAAATGAACAACAGCCATCTTGCAAAAGCATAAGACTTTAAGTTTAGATTTGCACCCCAAAGCATAATAAGTCTTGCAATCGATTTATTATCTCTTGTGGAGGTAAATCATATACTCATTTTCGCCTTAGATTTAGGTCGTGCTTTTGTTTTGTACCAAGGCTCCTTAGTTTAGAAATCTGAGGTAGCTGTTTCCTTTGAGCTATAAGCATAAATCACATCTTAAATATTTCCACAATCTTATGTTGTCGGATTATATGCCCTAGCAATCTAATAAAATGTCAACTCATATAATTAACTCTCTTCAATTTTGAAAATATAAAGTCTAATTATAGGGTAGATTGGAATGCTCACTAAGCTTCCTAGTATCATGAGCATTTCCTACTTTCTCTCTTTGAATTCCAAAATTAAGCCTTCTTCTTAATCTATCCCATTTGATTGTCTAAAATAGTCAATCCTTTGATAGTCTTAACCTTGAAATCTTTGGAGACTCTAATTGTCTACTATTCTTAAGGAATTCTCATTCCTTATGATGTAATTAACTATGGGAGCTTGCCTCCATGGGAACAGCGAATCACTTAAAATAAACCACTTTACTTTTTCATGTAAAGTTGGAGAAAGATCTCTCGGTATATTCAAGACCCATCATGCCTTAGGAGTTATTATCAAGTGATTAGATCCATTATAAGGTGGTGATTTCTATCTTTCAAGATAGTACATCATTCATTAATATCGTACACAATCACTTCAACAAGTACCCCCTAAGATCTGTGTGATATCTTACATCCCAAAAATAAATACCACAGTGGTCAAACCATCTAAGGCGACTCTCTCTAATCTAATCTATCACTGGAGCTACTCTAACTTTTTTCCAATATACTCATTTTACATTTTATCTCTAAGAGTAAAGACACTCATCCACTTGAGCATCCTCATCTCTGTAACACTTAACTTAGTCTTATGCTTCTCTTTTATTGACCAACATTCTGCACCATAAGTCATTGCATGTCTTACCATCATCTTATAAAATTTTCTTTTAAGTTTAAGTGGAACTTTTCTATCACACAACAGGTGAGATGCATTCCTCCACTTCAACCATCCAACTTGAATTCTATTAATAACATCTCCATCTATTTCACCACTATTTTGAACAATAGAGCCTAAATATCTGAATCGCTTACTCTTATTAATGACTTGTTCACCTAATGTCACAACACTATCACTAGAACTTCTACAACTAAAATTACACTCTATATATTCAGTTTTAGATCTACTTAAACGAAAATCTTTAGACTCTAAAGTTGACCTATAAGAAAATTCATGGACAAATTTAGGTAATTTAAGAAATAGATTGGATACTTGCAGTGATTTGTGAAAGTAGCTATAGAATTATTTATTTATTTTTAAATTATTATAGATACTAGAATATAATTTTTTTTTAAAAAAAGAATAATATTAGTTTTCAACAAGAAAAATAATATAATAAATTTTATTATAAAAGGTTATTTTCACTTAAAATAATCTATAAAATAGTTAAAAAGTTGACCATATACTTAATAAATAGAGATGTGAAAAAATAGCCCAAATTGATCATATACTTAATACAAATTTTAAATATTTTTTAAAGAAACCTTAGCCCAAAATACTATCTTTTATAATTCTTTTCAAAATTTTATTAATTTTTCCAAAAAGAAAATAATGAAAAATTTTAAGGTAGCATTCAATAACCAAAATGGAAAATCGTACCTCATTCTCCTAAAAGAAGCCATTTATGATCTCCATTTTTTATTTTCAGAAAATCAAATATCAATTCAAATTTTCAAATATTTTAAAGCCAACCTTTATGTCAAAATTTGCGATTGAATAAATAAAATCTTAACAATTTTAAAAATAAAATCATATAAATACAAATGGTTGATTCTCGGAAAATTAATCCGATCAATCTCAAGGCATTTTCGAAATGCTTGATCTAATCGATTTCAGCAAACTACGGTCAAAGCGGCCGTCTGATGAGGCGAACATAGCAACATCAAGCATAGTATCGAACTTCGACTCGAGATCAAAGCATGAAAATGGATCACGATCCGCCAAATGGTCACCAAAGCGATATATTTATAGTCGGTCGGCGGCTCATCAAAGGAATCCAACGAATCCGAGATCACCCAATTCGACATCATTAAGGCACCGGATCATCAAAATACACCGTCGATCGGGGATCGCCTTTGGGCCGTCCGATCGGATGGTTATGGGAGTGGTTGGAGTTTTCCATTTACAAGGCTGCCACTCCCAAAATCTATAAATAGAGCTTCATTCTCACCTTAAGGGCCGAATCGATTTGAAGACCGAGCTCGAGAACCTCCGGTCGACCTTGGCCAGAGATGATAGCACCAGGTGCCACCACAGGTGCACGAAGATCGCTTAGGAGATCGCCCCCAGAGGACTAGAAAAGACCAGTTGCCTCTCCTTTCTCCTGAAGATCAAGAGGTTGCTCCCAGAAGATCCGTTCTGCGCTTTTGGGAAACTTCTCCTTGGGTTGGAGTTGGATGTATTTTCTACACTGAATATTGTTGTTTCCAGTAAACACCTTCTTCTCAGAACTAAGAAGCGAGGACTGTATCTTTGAACACATAGTGAAAGTTCTGAGGCAAGGCCGTGGTTTTCCCTTAACGGGTTTTCCACGTATAACCCCTGTTCATATCCCCTTGTGTGTTGGATAATTTTGGGCTACGACAAGATCTGCATCTGGAATAAAATTCTCTAACCATAGCAGTTTGCGCCGTCTGTGGGAATCTCGGTTCCCCATTGCTATATCTCTCAATATGGTTGGTAGCGGGGTTTTGCACTCCAGCTCCTCATCTCGGGATCAGGGCAAGTCTCCAACACTTCTCTACATAGCAGACTTATCCCGGGTGAGGTGAGGCCCTCTTTGGAAGATCGCGTTCAAGGATGGAGGATTCCCGAGCGAAATTCTTCGACTCTGAGAGGGCCAAAAGCGTTCCAACACGCTGGAAGAGCCACGGGTTCCGCGCGCCCTCGGCATAATCCATATTTTCTTCACGAGAATGATTGCAGGAATGCGGATCAACAAGTAGAGAACCCCGGGCACCACATCCGGATCTTGAACTTACGGATCTGCCGGTTCTACTCACCCACACGAATGGCTCAACCTGTCGGTGAAACTCCACGTCACTCTGCGATGAACTACGGCAGTGCGGGGAAGAGTTCCGCAAACAATCGAATGATCCATTCTCCGCCTCTTCCAAAACTTCGTCCCTTCGGAGATCATCTCAATACCGATTCGGAGATTCAAGCTTCCGGCATGGACCCTACGATGCACGCGTCATGCGAGCATCACGATCACAGCGATCATGCACATTGCAAATGACTCTCTTGTGTCGGTATTCCGGCGACTCTCAAAGGGCAGCTCGTGCAGTTGGTTCCCTGCCAAGTCCGTCAGATCATTTGGAGAGCTTGATTTTTTTGAGCGGTTCTGCAAACAAGAGAATCATCAGGGATTCATCACATCTCTCCGGAATCCTAGAACGATGGAGAGTCCCTCAAAGAATACTTCCAGAGGTTCTCCTCACGAAGCGAAAGTACGGAGTAGATCGAACTTTTGAGGCGTGCTTCTGGAGGACTCGGCGGGATACTTATTCATCATTAATGTGGGAGAGTCCATTCTATCACTGGTCCACGAATAGAGGCACAAATCTCCGTGGCTATCGGTGCTCATCGACAGCTTGAACCAGCAAGCGGAAGAAGGTTCCCAAAGATGATGTTCAAACATCTCGAGAGAAAAGAAGAGAAGCGAACCTCCCCAAAACCTCCTCGGGGCGACCTCGGATGACTCAGAGAGGAAATATCTGACTCTCAACGTCATGCGAACATCCTCTTGGCTATTCGGAAGAGGATGGCATCAAGTGGCCTGACCTTTAAAAGCAGGAATTGGAAATCGAGAAATTACGCCACTTTCATGAGCACAGAGAGTGCCACCGAAGGAGGAGATTGAAAGACTAATATCGTCGGGGGTATAGGCCATTTTATACAAAACCAACCGCTCATCAAAGAAATCTTTGGGCAACCAACTCGGAAGGCCGGTGGAGATAAACAATGCGGGAGGGCGGTGTTATCAGCCAAATATTCATTCGCCTTTCAAGAGCCGAGAAGAAGTCTCGGGTTGACCATTCTATCACCTTTGATGATTTAGATCTAGAGGGGCTTCGCATCCACATCAAGATCCCCTTATCATCGGTCGGTCGGTGATCCATGCTTCAATATTAAGGATATTGATCGACAATGGGAGTTGGTTGATGTTCTTTTACTCCACTTTCCTTAGCATGGGTATAGAAAGAGAAGCTTCAACCAGCGGCGGTCCATGGATTTGATGATAATCGACCCGTATTAGTGGAAGGGACAATCGGTCTTCCGTAACTCTTGGAGAATTTCCCGACCATAACCACTTGATTTATTGTAGTCAAGTCAGTGTCTGATACAATATTTGGGAGACCTCTCCGGTCTATATTCCGATCACATCACCTCAAGATGAAATTCCCGACACCGGTGGCATCGGTGGTAAGTGGGAATCAGCATAACAAGCGTCTTTATATTAAACGACCATTTTCGGTAACCCTCAACATCGAGAACTTGACCTACGAGATGAGGATGCCTCGAAAGGGCTTCTCCGGTTGAAGATGTAATTTGTCTTCCTATCTCAGTTGATCCATCGCGAAGGTGAAGATGGGATCGTTTGTCGCGATCAATCGAATCGTAGATTTTCTGCGTAAAATCAAGATATCTTTGCACGGGCGCGCTCGATACGGGCATTGACGGAAGTCATTACGCACTCCCTCAAAGTTGACTCAACCTACAAGCGGTGATCTGAGAAGAAAAGAACCTTTGCTTGAGCGATTGCAGTCATAGAACAAGAAATCACCAAACTTGGAAGTCAAGTTCATTCGAGTCTACTACCCCACGGTTGGCTAGCGTAGAGTTAGTCATAAAGGCAGTTCTGGAGAATGTGCATCGACTACTTGATGCATGCCCAAAAGATAGCTTCCCCTTCGTGTCGACCAACTAGTTGATGCGACGATCGACATCGATCTTTGAGCTTCATGGATGCCTATTTTACAATCCGGGATGGTCAAAAGGTCCTTGGACTTCCCGACTTCTTCCATCTGGTTAACACATCATTAACGCTCGATAAACAACCTTGGATAAGTTGGCAATCCTCTATACGCCTACAACTTTCTCCATAATAAGGTTAACATCATCGAAAGCGCTCATACACAACCGGATAGGTCAAAAGGTCCTTAGTGGACTTCCGACTTCTTCCATACTGAGGTTAACATCGTAACGCTCGATAAACAACCTTGGATAAGTTGGCAATCCTCTATACTTTCTTTCCATAACGTTAACATCATCGTAAGTCAGATACACAACCGGATAAGTCAAAAGGTCCTGTGGACTTCCCGACTTCTTCTGAGGTTAACATCGTAAATTTTCGATAAACAACCTTGGATAAGTTGGCAATCCTCTATAGGCCTACAACTTTCTCCATAACAGTTAACATCATAGTAAGCTCCATACACAACCTCGGATAGGTCAAAATCCTGATTCAATTCGAGATCTTCTATCCCAGGTTAACGTCGTAGTAGCTCGATAAACAACCTTGGATAAGTTGGCAATCCTCTATGCTTTTTCTCCATAAACGGTTAACATCATCGGTAAGCGCTCGATACCACAGGATAGGTCGAGAGGTTAGAGAGAACCTCATAAATATATTAACACAAGTTTGTCGAGTAGCGCTCGATAAACAACCTTGGATAAGTTGGCAATCCTCTATAGGCGCCTGCAACTTTCTCCATAACAGTTAACATCATCAGTAAGCTCGACAAACAACCTGATAGGTCAAAGATCCTCGGGAATTCAATTCGACCTCTTCCATACAGGTTAACATCGTCAGTAGCTTATAAACAACCTTGGATAAGTTGGCAATCCTCATAGCAACTTTCTCCATAACAGTTAACATCATGTAGCGCTCCTACACAACCCGGATAGGTCAAAAGGTCCTTAGTGGACTTCGACCTCTTCCATACAGGTTAATATCGTAGCTCGATAAACAACCTGGATAAGTTGGCAATCTCCTCTATCGCAACTTTCTCCATAACGGTTAACATCATCGAGAGCGCTCAGATAAACAACCTCGGATAGGTCAAAGGTCCTTAGTGGACTTCCCGACCTCTTCCATACAGTTAGCGTCGCCGAGTCACGCTCGACCAACCGGATAGGTCAAAATCCTCGGATTCAATTGACTCTTCCAGTCGCGTCATCGCTCGACAAACTGACCTCGGATAGGTCAAAGATCCGTGGTAAACCCGTGCGCCTTCCTCCGGTCATCCGTAGGCCATCGATCGGGTTATCTCCCATCTCGGCGGCATCACCATTATCGCGGTCATCGCCGTATCACCATTATGCCGTCGATCACGTCGCGGTCTGCCGACCATCACGCCAATCTTCACTATCGGCCGGCACCATGCAGGTAATTCTGTCAGGTTGCGTTCCACCACACCCCCGGCCGTCAACCATTGTCGTGCAGCGGTCTACCTCGACCCGTCGGCTCTTCACCATCATCGCCGTCATCCCCGGCGGTCACGATATCGGTACCCGTCATTATGGTAGGCCACCATCGTCGTCGTCATCGGAGATCCGGTTGCTCGTCTTCCCTCCAAACCGGAGTCTGTGAGGTGGGTTGCCTCTTTAGATGAAAATTATTCAAGGAGAGTGCCCAAACTCCCAGGGGGAGGCTATGCTCGCGTGGAGATGAAAGAGTAGAGGTTGATCCAAAGAGTGCCCAAACTCCACCGGGGAGGCTATGCACTCTAAGAGGAGATGAGAAAAATGTGCCTTTCCTCTTAATACAGGGGTTTTATAGACCCTTCTAGGGGCAAAAGCGTAAAACCGCTCAAAGCTCAAAACCAGAAATCAAAAACCCGTTCCGTGTTGCTGCTGCCAGCATTCGCGCCCGCCTGTAACAGCCTTACATGCACCGCCCGTACATCGGTAGCCAGTCGGTCCCACCAGATTGTAACCGGTCCATGGGCCAGCTTCTGTGAACCCTTCGCCATGGGCATAACCGCCGCCAGCAGCGCCATCCGACAACATTCGACCCGGCGTTCGACATGATTCGATTCAGCGCCCGCCGACCAGCGCATCCGACCCGTTCAGCCAGCGTCAGATCCCGACCCGAAGAGCCCGGTAGGCGTTGGCCTTGTAGCGGCATATCTTGTGTATGTATGTAGCCGTGGCGCACCGCGCCAGCGCCACCCCGTGAGCATACGCACCAGCTCTGTTCTCCGGATCGATCAATTAATCTCGAAATCTCGCGCTACACATATTTGCGACATCGACTTCCGCGGTTATAATATTGTCTTTGTTATGAAGATCTGTTCTCTCAAAATCGCGGTTGATGGACTCTCAAATTTCATTGGAGAATTTGCTATTTTCAAGACATATATTTTGGATGGTAAGATAATGTCACCCAAAAATAGGGGCAAATGTCGTCTCGGAAAATTAATCAATCGACGAATCTCAAGGCATTTTGAAATGCTTGATCTAATCACCGATTTCAGCAAGCAGTCAAACTGAATCACCGATGAGGCGAACATAGCAACATCAAGCATAGTCGATGAGACCGAATCGATCGACTATCGAGCATGAAAATGGATCCCGATCCGCCAAATGGTCACCAAAGCGGCATATTTATAGTAGTCGGCGGCGTCAAGGCGAATCCAACGAATCCGAGATCACCCAATTGACATCATTAAGGCACCGGATCATCAAAATACACCCGTCGATCGAGGGATCATGGAGTCCGTCGGATGGTTATGGGAGTGGTTGGAGTTTTCCGAATTTACAAGGCACGCCACTCAAAATCTATAAATGAGCTTCATTCTCACCTTAAGGGGGAATCGGTTGAAGACCGAGAGCTCGAGAACCTCGGTCGACCTTGGCCAGGCGATCTAGCACCACCGGTGCCACCGGGTGCTGAAGATCGGGGCTCTTAGGAGATCGCCCAGGAGGACTAGAAAAGACCAGGTTCTCTCCTTTCTCCGAAGATCAAGAGGTTGCTCCCGGAAGATCCGTTCGCCTTTTGGGAAACTTCTCCCTTGGGTTGGAGTTGACAGATGTATCTACACTCGAATATTGTTTCCCACAACACACCTTCTTCTCGAACTAACGAGAAGCAGGACCGTATCTTTGAACACATAGTGAAAGTTCTGAGGCTGGGTAAGGCCAGTGGTTTTCCTTAGCGGGTTTTCCATTATAACCCCTGTTCATATCCCACCTTGTGTGTTGGATAATTTTTGGGCTATTAAGATCTCACTCTAAATAAAATTCTCTAGCACGTAACAATGGTAATTTTTAAAAATTAATTTGCTTTACTTTGGTCAAATACTTTATTATAGTGAAATATAATTTTTTTTTCGAGAAATAAAAAAAATTGTAAATTTCAAAATCGTAAAATTTAAAATTGTTACCGTACTTTTTAAAACTTCCGAGAGTCAACATTTTAAGATTTAATCTCGGTATTTGAATGATTTTTATGGCAATTTTTTATTGAGAAAAGTAGCTGTATAATAACTGCTGTAAATAAATATATAATTAAACTTTCTTTGAAAGTTAATTGAATATTTGAAATTTTTTTTTACTTTTCAAAATTTTGAATTTTCTTACAACTATCAGAATGTAATAGAGTTTATTAAAAAATTTGACTTCTGTTTATAATGAAAAGTACATAAATAAGAAAAATAAAGCAATGACAAACTAGCTCAAATAAACCTTAAATTTATACTTTCTCATTTCAAATTTTCAATGATAATAATAATTATTGCGTGCAGAAAGATTCAGATCTAGAGGTGGTGATGTCTTAGCTTTGCACAAAAATTTCGCACACATAACAAAAGAGTTTGAGAGACCTCAGGATTTTTACGTGAAAAATCCAAGAAGGGAAAAAATCATGGGACCTAGCTCACTTAGAAATAATTTTACTATATCAGCTTTTGTTATAATTATTATCCTTTCTCCCAAGTTGGAGAAGGATAACTTACAAGAGTAAGTTTTGTGACAAGCTTCTTGGATTAGCGGCAAATCCTTGCTTAAGGTGGTAGTCGATGATCCGGCGAAAACTATCGAAGATAATGTCGGGTGGTTGGTAGCTAATGATGAGCGGCGGTCGTGAGATCACGGCTGAGGCGGTGCGAAATAGAATGTCGATGGAAGTGGTAGGCGATAGCAGGGTGGCAGCGACGGCAAACGGTGATCCGGTGACTATCGAGTGGTGGTGACCGGCGGCGGCGGTCGGCGGTGACCAACCGTGGTGTGCTTTTTTACTAAATGAAGGCTTCCATCTTTGCTAGAGAATGAAGGCTTAACCTGTGAGAGCCTTTGGTGGAAGAACACCCTCTTTCTCTCTTGATTTGACCCATAATCAAATTCTCATGCATTTAAGCATACAAAATCTCATAACTTGTGTCAAAATAAAGAGTTCAAAAAAATCAAATAAATTTGATAAAATTTGCATTAGATTAAGTCATGGTTTCATACCACTCATGCTCTAGTCTCTTAGGGAGTGAGTTTTAGGACTTAGTCTCCTTTCTAAATGAATAACAACCTAGCAATCTTGTAAAGCATAAGACTTGCCTACATGGATTTAAAGCGTAGGATGAGTTAGGAAGATAATAAGTCGAGGTTTATTCTCCCTTGTGGAGGTAAACCATATACTCATTTTCTTAGATTTAGGTGCCTTTGTTTTGTACCAAGGCTCTTTAGTTTAGAATCGATGCTGTCCTTCACAAATATAAATCCTCACCTCATAGAAATTTTCACAATCTTATGTGGTGGAATTATATGCCCAGCAATCTAATAAAATATCAACTCAAAAAATTAACTCTCTTCAATTTCAAAAATATAAAGCCTAATTATAGAGTAGATTGAAATGCTCACTAGGCTTCTTAGTATCATAAGCATTTCTACTTTCTCCCTTTGGATTCCAAAAATAAGTTTTCTCCTTGATCTATCACATTTGATTTTCTAAATAGCCAATCCTTTGATAATCTTAACCTTGAAATCTTTGGAGACCCTAATTGTCTACTTTAATCTAGAGTATTCTTAAGGAATTCTTATTCCTTAGGATGTAATTAATTATGAGGGCTTGCCTCCATAGGGAACTTAACGAACCTAGCTTAAAATAAACTCTACTTTACTTTTTCATGTAAAGTAGGGGAAAGATCTTTGGTATATTCGAAGACCCATCAAGCCTTAGGAGTCCTTATTAGGTGATTTGGTCCATTATAGAGTGGTGATTTTTATCTTTTGAGATAATACATCATTCCTTAATATCGTACCTGATCACTTCAATAAGTACCCCCTAAGATTTGTGTGGTGTCTCGCATCCCAAAAATAAACACCATAATGGCCAAACCATCTAAGGAGACTCTCTCTAATCTTATCTGCCACTGGAGCTACTCCAACTTTTTTCTAAATATACTCATTTCGCATTTTATCTCTTAAGAGTAAAGCCACTCATCCACATGAGCATACTCATCTTTGTAACACTTAACTTAGTCTTATGTTTCTCTTTTATTGGCCAACATTCTGCACCATAAGTCATTGCAAGTCTGACCACCATCTTATAAAATTTTCCCTTAAGTTTAAGTGGAACTTTTCTATCACACAACAGGCCAGATTTCTACTAATAACATCTCCATCTATTTCACCACCATTTTGAATAATAGAGCCTAAATATCTGAATCGCTCACTCTTATTAATGACTTGTTCACCTAATGTCACAACACTACCACTATAACTTCTACAACTAAAATTACACTCCATATATTCTTTAGATCTACTTAAATGAAAACTTTAGACTCTAAAGTTGACCTCCATAATTTAAGTTTCTCTTGGACTCCTCTCTAGTCTTATCAACAAGAAGAATGTCATCAAAAAAGCATACACCAAGGTACATCTTCCTAAATGCATAGTAAGAACATCCATAACTAAAGTAAAAGGATAAGGGGCTTAAAGATGATCCTTGATGTAATCCAACTAAAATAGGAAAATATTTTGTCAATCCTCCTTGTGTTTTGGCACAAGTAACAAATCTATTATACATATCCTTAATGACTTGAATATAACCAATATTAACTCCTTTCTGTTCTAGAACTCTCCAAAGAACATCTCTTTAAACTTTATCATAAGCTTTCTCTAAATCAATAAATATCATATGTAGATCCTCCTTACTTTCTCTATACCTCCATCAAACCTCTTAACAAATGTATAGCATCCATAGAGAAAAATGTGTAACCACGCATCTACGCCTGTTAAATAAGCAAGGGTTCCCATATTATGGACGATGGGCAAAGAAGCTAGTCCATGAAACTAGAATTAGGTTAGAACTTAGAATAGGTACTCTTACGGTAAATTAATAGAATTAATAGATATTATGGTTCATAGAAAGATAAATATTTTATGTATTCAAGAAACTAAATGGGTTGGGGAGAAGGCCAAGGAGATTGATAGTTTAGGTTTTAAACTTTGGTATTCAAGTAGAAGTCGAACTAGAAATGGTGTAGGTGTGATTATAGATAAAAGTTTCAAGGATAATGTTATAAATATTAATCGATGTGGAGATAGAATTATAGTTTTAAAATTATTGTTGATACTAAGATTATCAATATTATAAGTGTTTATGCTCCTCAAGTAGGTTTGGATGTAAGCTCAAAATATTTTTTTTGGAATGAATTAGAGGGATTAATACAAAAGATACCTCTTGAAGAAAAAAAGTATTTAATTGAGGAGATTTAAATGATATGTTGGTAGTGTGGTAGAAGATTTTAAAAGTATTTATGGTAGTTAGGATTTGGAGTGACTAAAAGAAGTAGAACTATATAGATTTTACCTTAGCTTATGATGTTATAGTTGGACTTGAAACCTAGGAAATCATTGGTCGAATGGACTCAAAGTTCGCTATTAGAGTTTCATATATGAAAGCATGGGATGATGCAGAAGGCCATACAAAGTATATTTGGCAGTTGGGAAGAGTCGTATCGTTTGCTGGATCAGTTCATGGTTATTTTATGTTCAGTTATTCCTGGCACTATGTATCAAATTCTAGGTTTTCACAATGTCGTCCATGTCGTTCAAGGTCAAAGTGCAAGATCAAGTCAGTACATGCGTGCACCACAACTCCGCAGATATTCCATGTCCTCATATTATGTGATGGGACACATAAACATAAATCACAATGACTTTCTCCTTACTACAGATGTAGATACGCCAAACTCAAGCTCAATTTCATGTTATCCCCGATCGTCATCGGTTAATAAATTTAGTGGGTCAGGACACACAAGATCTTACACCACCAAATGTTAGAACTGGTACCTAGGACCGGCGATATACAAATACAATGGACGAGAACATACAATGAACAACGAATATGTGGTCTATGCAAAATGGGGCATAACAGACTACTTGTCCACAAAAGCGACATTAGTTTTTTTGTCAGGCATATGTGTTTTACTTGTACTTTGCCCGTCACTGTCTCCTTTCTGTACTTAGAACTTTGCATTGTATATTTTTTCTTTCAAATATCTGTACTGCATTAATATGTGGTAATTTGTTTTTCTTAGTTTGATCCTGTAAGCGGGAATGTTTCTTTAAATGCTAAGGAGTTCTGAGGCCTATGTGTGTTTCCTAGTTTGATCATGTACATTTCCTAGTTTTAGTATGTCTGTTATACACTGCGTTTCTTGTTTTGCTCCTATACATCTTCTTTTCTAGGGCTACTTTAGTACTGTACATTTTATGAAATAAAATAATTGTAATATCTTACATGCTTCGTTACATATTTACAGATGAAATTGAATGCATTTAACATTTTAACTGACCAATAAATTTTCAGGTAATATGATGACGAAGGAAGGAGGAGGAAGCTAGCATCGAAGATGCCGAGATGAGCCCGTCGATTATGGCGCACCGAGGTGCATCCAGCATCGTGCTTCGTGGCGTAAAGAGCACACCGATATGGTATGTTGTTGTACTATTTGTGATATAGAAGATGTTAATTTCCGATGATACATACACTTTATCTTATGCAGAGTAATGATTCTCGTCTCGCTTCATTTACTTATGATCAGTGAATGGCCAGGAAATTGCCCCCGGTTCATGGTTGGACTATAAGAGGTTGGATTACATTTATTTCAGCCAGATTCACTAGATCACCACTTACTCAGGCCTTTGGTTAAGTGTCGTCACCATAACAAACACATTTTCATTGGTGAGATGACCACAGGACGTAGCCATGATCCTTGGTGTTTGGATTGACAGACCTCCTGTTATAGGTCCGACGGCTGTTGGAGTGAGTAGACGATGGCTTTCATGATTGATTGTGACGGTGATTGGGAGACATCCTGTCTGTCCTATACCATACCATTCAACATTTGACATCTACATTTTGTATGGGGCAAGCACACACCAGACCTGCATGCCATTACGGTGGTTGCATTGAACATTCTTCAGGGATTCATATTTGGATATGTCGAGAGTTTGATATACATGGAAGCGTACATCTGCTCACTATGGATGCTTCCTCATGCCGACGCCCCGTCGAGGTACATCTCCGCATTTACCATTATTAGAGAATCTGACATTATTTAGCAAGTTCAACATTGGATTAGCCATGTTGGCACACTTATATAGAGAGCTGAATGAGGCAACAAGACCGACAACATGTGATTGCATTTACCGTGTGTATGGTCGTGGGAGCATTTACATGTTGGTCGACCTCATCATTGGGTACCTGGTTGAGTTGAGTGTTGGTTGCATGGAATGAGGGTTACCGCAGGGAGATGAAACCTGCTCATGTTAGAGTGTACAGGGATGAGCTTGATGGTTTGCTTCAGAGCCAGGTATGACTATTTGAATTTTCAGCCACTTCTATTATTTTTTAATTTCATAGAAGACATAAAATTTACTATATGACTACTGTAGGTGATATGAGAACCTTATGGCCAGATGCACTGAGTGGCGATGTCCGTTGGTCGAGATATGACTAGTTCCATTGATCGCTTGGAAGATTGAGTGGTATGATCGATTCTCGACAGCTTCGCTATCACATGAGTAGATCCTATAGATCCTTCATTTCAGCGAGTCGATGGACGGGGAAAGGCTGATGTTGACTGGTTTGAGTACCACCAGGCTTACATATTACAGTGGGAGGCCAGACACGATGCCATTATTGCTGTGGGTGCCACAGCTTGACCAAGAAGTGAGTTGGTATATGAGGTGGTATCGATCCTGGGCCTCCTTATACATGCTGCTCTACCCTAGAGAGACGATGGTAAGTGTTAAAAAAAAATTATGCTATTCATGAATTTATATGTTAAACAGACAATATAATTTTTTTGTCTCCACAGAGGGAACATATCTTGGACACGCATGATATATTCTCAGCTTATTTTGGGCAAGATATGGACACGATTTCCGATTCGATCAATACTTATGAGGAATTATGCAGAAAGTTAATAAGGACATGCACATATCGATAGCGGTATAGAGATGCACGCTAGTAGTTCTATGCACGCCTTCTCGACCACATGCTACGGATTGATGCAGTCCATCGTCCATGCCCGTCCATACACTTACCCATATAGTACACTAGCCCAGACTCCAGGAAGGCATGTTCACCATTTCGGCGGCCGCAGCTCTTCCATGTATCCTCACCCATCCGTATATACATGATGCATGCAGTCATAGTACCCTTTTCGGGACCATCGCAGGAGATACCAGATGTTACACCTCTCGATGATACTAAGGTAATTGACCACGGGAGATGATGTGCGGCATCGAAAGATCACTTGCAGCACCACCGCATTACACTCCAGGAAGTGACGCACTTCCACCACGCAGACACCGCTATTAGATTTCGCATACTGTATTGTAGATCATATACTACCTTGATGTACATTGTTCTAGCACTGTTTTATATTTTCTAAGTACTATAGCCATATTTCTTTATTTAATAAATTTATGAGATCAATAGAATCCTATAGGTGATCATAACCTACATATTATTTTTAAAAAAAAATTTAATTTTTTTTACATTTCTATATTTTTTAAAAATTAGTCTAAATATTAAAATATTACTAAGATAAAGAACAAGCACATCAAAATTCTCTAATATGCAAACTACTAAGCATTCAAAATTCAATAATTCACTCTATATTTCATGCTAGTTTATCTCATATATTTATAAAGTGAACAAATAAAAAAAATGCAAAAAAAACATAAAAATAGAAAATAGGCATTCACCACATTTATTTTTCTATTTTTTAATATGATCAAAGTCTATTAATCAAACAAGACAATTCATAGGTAGACATCAAAAAGAAAGAAATACTCCTTATATAAAAAATTAATGTAGTCATTATCTTCATATAAAATATGCATAATACAAAACTATGTAAAATTTGGGTGAGAATCATAAATTGTCCTTTAGGTTGAGTTTTCATTTGTTTTACAAATAGAGCTTATATATAGGGTTCCTTTTGTGCATGCATATATGTATATATATTGAAATTTAAATCATAAATGCAACTAAACTCAGGGACATCAAAATTTTTTATGCAAGACGTCACAATCTCAGTTCTGAGTCAACATGAAAGTCGTGGCCAATTTCGTGTCGATTCCAACGATACCAAGTTCGCTGAATTCCGATAACAAACGACTCCGATACGATCAAAATACTGCAGCTGGTCAAAAAAAATTTTTATTTAATATTTTCTAGCCAGTCAGTATTACATCGCCGATTAAATGAGACAGGCCTATTTTAAAATTTTTTTAAATGTACTTAATCCGTTAATTAAGATTTTAACCATACTTATTTTAAAAATTTTGTCATTTACATTCTACTTGTATTCGGAGGGCTTCAGGCGGGAGACATAAACGAAGAAAGCCCTAAATAAATTTAAATAGTATTTATGAATTAATTATTATTATTTTAATCTACTTTTTTAAAATTTTCTAATTTTAACTTGTATTATAATTTAAATAAAATTATTAATGAGCAATTATAATCAATTACAATAAAAAATTTATAAAGAATTTTATTATTTATTTAATATATTATTATTTAATCATAATAGCCAAAAAATAATATATTGATTAAAATTCATTAAATTAATTATACATATTCGAGTTAATTTAAATTTAATTTAATTTAATTTAATTTATAACATGCTCAGTAATGATTATATTGTGAATTATAATACTAACTCAAATTAAAATTTTTAATTAAGCTGATTAAAATAATAATAATAATTAATCAACAAATACTACTTCCTTCACTTTCTCTGTTTATCTCTCCTGCCCGAAGCCCTCAGAATAGTTGCGATTGGATCTATAGCAGAGGCAACAACGAGCTTCGCAGCTGTAGGCGGAGCTGATCCCTCGGCTCTCTGTGCATGAAGAAATGGCTGAAAGCAGTGCATGATTATATGATTTATATCCATACGCAGTTGTATAAATTATACATTATATAATAAATAACGTATTTAGTATCGACGAAATTCAAAATAAAAAATTTTACCATAATTTCATAAGATCAATATCAGATGGTGAGTTTTGCTTGTGGAAACCTTCGGTGATTGAGCTTTCTTGTTGTTGCTTCAAGTTTTCTTTTTAGAGAGCCATTAACTGAAAGCAGCTTCTGTTTTTGTGCCTTTTTGTTTCTTGAAGGTTAGGTCTTAGCGAGTTAGCAGCTATCAGCTTGATTGAAGCAATAAGCAAAGATATATCTGCTTTGTTGGTGACCTGTGTTCATCTCTCTTTCAGGAGATGAACATTCTCAATAAGCTCCATTTGCTTCAATCCTTCTTTTTTTAAAAAATAAAAATAAAAAATAGTTTTATTCTATTTATGATTTTATGATGATTCATTTCTTTATTTTAATGTGAGTTTAATAATATGTATTTTCATATTATATATATAGCAAAATAATAATATCAGCGCATGTCTGTACCAACAAAGCCTTAATTTACCAATCATCTTTTCTATGATTTAATCTTTGATGAAACATGCAAACTTCACTCGCTTAAAAAGGAAAAAAATATGTTGAAGTGCCCAAATGGACTAAATTCTCCTTTTAAAGTCTGATTCCCTACAATAGAATTCACACATATAAAGTATAATTGCTTTGCTTAATAAAATATATTCTAAAATTATTTTGTTTGTTTGTATTAAGGAAGCCGACCTCACATAGTAGGATAAAGTTGTGTTGTTTGTTGTTGTAATATGAAAGAAGTAATGACTTTGATCGCTCAGACTCCCAACTACCTCTCTCATCATTCTTCTTCTCAATAATTTCAAAATCATTGGATTGAATACCTTTCGTTTGTTGACGACTAACTACCTATTTAATATATATATATATATATATATATATATATATATATATATATATATATATATATATATATATATATATATATATAAACCGTCAAATCTTAACATAAAAATCTAATGCATTTATTTCTCTAAACAGGCCATCGTGACGTCGACACTTTATGTAGTCAAACCATCTAAGCTGACTCTCTCTAATCTTAACTGCCACTAGAACTACTTCAACTTTTTCTCAAACCTACTCATTTCGCATTTGATCTCTAAGAATAAAGCCACACATCCACCTGACCATCCTCATATCTGCAACACTTAACTTAGTCTTATGCTTCTATTTTATTGGCCAACATTATGCACCATAAATCATTACAGGTCTTACTACAATCTTATAAAAGTTTCCTTTAAGTTTACACGATACTTTTCTATCACACAATAGGCCAAATGCATTCCTCCACTTCAACCATACAACTTGAATTCTGCTAACAACATTTACATCTATTTCACCATTATTTTGAACAATAGAGCCTAAATATCTGAATCGCTCACTCTTTTTAATGACTTATTCACCCAATGTCACAACACTACTACTAAAATTTTTACAACTAAAATTACACTCCATATATTCAGTTTTAGAAGTAAAAAAAATGACGTCTTTTAAAAGATATCAAATATGTTGAATTTTAAATTAAAATGTAAATAAATAACTAATAAAAGTAAAGCCAAAGTTCTCAAAACCAATTTCTTAGAGTATCTCTAAGATCAAATATATTTTGTTTTTTTTTTTATTTTTATGTTTTTTAATAATATGTTTTTGGTGTATTTTTATGCATGCTTTATTTTTAAAATAACACTGTAATTTAAAAAATGATAAAATAACTACAAAATATTTTGAATATTTTTAAAAATAACTACAATAACTAACCACTTACTAGATAATATCTATCGCCGCCACCACTACCGACCACTACTATTACTATTAGACACCATTATTATCGATATGTCACTAAAAACTATCCTAGTTGATGCACGAATCTTGCTATCGAAAACAATCTAATTCTGAGTCATGATTAGCCCTGATCAAACACTTAAAATATAATTGAAAACTTTAGGATATCAGTCGGATCTCTAAATAGCTCATAAATATAGAATGTTTATAGCCAAATCGAGCGTCTTGACGAGTCGAATCTAACAAGCCTAAAATCTTTTAATTTTAACTTCATTTGATCATTCAAATACTTAAAATATATCAGATGGTCGAAGGAATCATTTTGAGCCGTCCAATGAACTGGTTTGAATTTTGCCTCAGATTTTAAATGCCACACATAATCTATAAATACCTCATTCTTCATAAAGGTGTGGAGCTAAAGAGGAGAGAGCTCGGAGGAATCTCAAAGATATCGTAATACGACGATCATATCGTAACCACCGCCGGCCACCACCACCGATTATTGCCGCCGACCACCACCGCTGGTCATTGATGCCGACCACCGCAGACCACCATCGCTGCCGCCAACTTCCTTCTCCGGTCAATGCCGCTCGACCACTTATGGATCATCGATGGCCACCACGGTTGGTCACCGCGACTACCGCTGCCACGGTTCCATCTGGTCACCTCGGTCGCCATTCGGTCACTATCGCTACCGCACCATCCGATAGTGGATCCGACATGGCTGCACCATCGCTATCATCGCAACCGCCACCCGATCATTGCTCGATCGTTGTCATCGGATCATCAGATTACCACCTCAAGCAAAGCCTTCGTCGCTAATCCAGTGAAGCTTGTCACAAAACTTACTCTTGTAAGTTATCCTTCTCCAACTTTGGAGAAAGGATAATAATTAAAGACCGATATAAATAAATTATTTTTAAGTGCAGGTCAGAGTTTTCTTCTTAGGTTTTCAACATACAACCGAGGGTCTCTGATTTTTTTTGCATGTGTGCGAACTTTGTACAATTAAGACATCGAATTCTCCTATTCTATCGACCCGAATCTTCCTGAACATAACAATTATTGCCATAAATAATAATAGCTATGCAAGGACTGCTACATAAAAAAAAATAAAAGCAACATATAGTTAAGATGATAAATATTTTTTATTTTAAATTAAAATATAAATAATATAAAAAAACCCAAAAGGCCTTTCTTATATACAAAATTGCTAAAAAAACAGTACTTTGTATTATCCATTATCAAAGGCATTCCCTTATAAAGGAGAACATTATTCCTATAATACTGATATAAATTAAGAAACAGCAGGAAAGTCCTGGCCAAGTGCAATGAATCTTTCTTATTCATATGTGTCAAATTAGGTGGGACCCAAGCCTCTTAATTAGCATTTATAATTGATAATTAAATTATTAATTATAATAAGAAAGAGACAAAGCAAGTATACAAATAAAATAGGCAAAAATTTTAAAATAAGCATGCTTAAAACTTTAATTAGTGGATTAGGCATATTTTTTAAAAAATTTAAAAGTAGGTACAATCGCCCGTTTAACAGGCGGCCACTTGTATTCTGCGGTCGGAGTCGTAAATGGAAAATCAAAAAATTTTTTTTAAAAAATTTCAAAAGAAATTTGAGCGGAAATTACAGAATAGGTCTATTTGATTCGGGTATTTGCAATTTAATTTTTTTAATATCTAATTTTTAAAAAATAAAATATAAAATAATAATTTTGAAAAAGTTGAAGTACCTCAAAAAATAATTGAAGAATTATTTATAGGTATATTTGACCAGGATATTTGTAATTTACTGTAATTTTAATTTTAATTTTTTTAATTTCTAATTTTAAAAAAATAAAATATAAAATAATAATTTTGAAAAAGTTGAAGTACCTCAAAAAATAATTGCAGAACTATTTATAGATTTATTTTATCAGAAGTATTTATAATTTATTATAATTTTAATTTTAATTTTTTTAATATCTAATTTTAAGAAAATAAAATACAAATTAATAATTTTTAATAAACGGCCGACTGGCCAAAATTTTTTTTTTTTTAAATTTCCTAGCTCTCAATGGAAATTGCAAAATAGGTGAAATTGCAGAATAGTTCTTTTGATCTGAGTATTTTTAATTTACTATAATTTTAATTTTAATTTTTTTAATATCTAATTTTAAAAAAATAAAATATAAAATAATAATTTTGAAAAAGTTAAAGTACTTCAAAAAAATAATTGCAAAATTATTTATAAGTTTATTTGATCCAAATATTTACAATTTACTGTAATTTTAATTTTAATTTTTTTCATTTCTAATTTTAAAAAAATAAAATATAAAATAATAATTTTAAAAAAGTTGAAGTACCTTTTCTATTTATAAGTTTATTTATCAGAAGTATTTATAATTTACTGTAATTTTAATTTTAATTTTTTTAATATCTAATTTAAAAAAATAAAATATAAAATAATAATTTTGAAAAAGTTGAAGTACCTCAAAAAAATTAGATATTAAAAATTATTAATTTGTATTTTATTTTCTTAAAATTAGATATTAAAAAAATTAAAATTAAAATTACAGTAAATTATAAATACTTCTGATGAAATAAACCTATAAATAGTTCTATAATTATTTTTTTGAGGTACTTCAACTTTTTCAAAATTATTATTTTATATTTTATTTTTTTAAAATTAGAAATTAAAAAAATTAAAATTAAAATTAAAATTACAGTAAATTATAAATATTCGGATCAAATACACCTATAAATAATTCTGCAATTATTTTTTGAGATACTTCAACTTTTCAAAATTATTATTTTATATTTTATTTTTTAAACATTAGATATTAAAAAAATTAAATTGCAAATACTCGAATCAAATAGACCTATTCTGTAATTTTCGCTCAAATTCCGTCCGAATGGCGCTGACTGTGCATATACAGTCAGCACCAGTCGCCCGTTAAACGGGCGACTGTGTCTATTTTTAAATTTTTTTAAAAATATACCTAATCCGCTAATTAAGGTTTTAAGCATGCTTATTTTAAAAATTTTGACAATAAAATATCTCTTCTCCCTCATCCCTAAGGTAAAATAAAACACGGATATTTTTTGGTCACCTATCAGAAGTCCAGAAAACGCCACGTATTGCAAAGACGTGGTTGAGGCTAATATTTCTTTCACATACACACACACACACACACACATATATATATATATATATATATATATATATATATATATATATATATATATATATATATATATATATATATATATAACTTGATTTAAAATCTATATTTCTAGCATTTATAAAAAAAATTTATTTATATTCGCCTGAATATAAAAAATTTAAAAATAAAATTTTTATTCTTATATTGAAAGTAATTAATTAAAACAATTCTCTTTTTTTTTTTTCAAGCATTGAGCGAAGAAATCAATGTAGCGCCATAATAAATTGAGCAGAGTGTAAGACATCTTAGACTTGTAGTTGAGAGCTTTATGTCACGGGCTTTTCCAAATCGTCGCGACCTTAACATTCCTTGATGCTAAGTCACCTAACTTTAGCAGACTAGAATGCTCAAAACTTTTTAGAGAGGAGAGGTTAGAAAGATTGGAAAAGTACTTTACTAAGCAAAGGAACTTTACAATACAAAAATACTTGAGAACTTTGATTAGTTCTTGCTTATTGCTTGCTTGGTTTTTGCTTGGTTACAAATGAAGGGTGAGGACATCAATTTATAATCCTCTCCATGGCTTTAGGAAGAATCTAGAAAAAACATTCTAGAATACAATATAATATACATGATCTAGATCATTCCATACCACTCCTACCATATACAAGACTTTCTAGAATATTTCACACTATCCTATAGTTCTCTTGAAGCATTCTTCCTCCAAAGCCTTCTAGAATTTGGTTGAACCTTCTAGAGTCCTCAAGATTGTTCCCCATCTTTCTATAATTTTCTAGAAACTTCTCTCCTTGTGTATGGCTAAGAGAGCATAGCTAACCTCCCTTAATATAGCTCCGTGATATTATCCCCCACCTAAACCCACGATACTCTCATCGCCTGCCTTCAACTGAATTATCACAAAGTGTCTTTATGTTCTCAATTGGTCTCACTATCTGGAAACTCTTTCTATTTGATAAGATAATTTATGTTGTTTAACACCCCTCTCGTGCGAACTCCCATTACTCCTTAGTCAAAAGGAGTACTCACTGGTATATAAACTCGATTGGATCCCATTAGGTGCCTCCTTTTCTGATCTCCATATTTTTCTACCCTCTTTGTTGCTTCATGTAGTGCGGCCCCGACTATCTCCCGTTTGGGTGAGAGCACTTTTGACAACTCTGCCAGTGAGATGTCCTTGAACTCTTCAAGTTCAACTGTCGCCTCCCTTGACATGTCTGCTTGTTACTTTTGTTCTTCATTATCTATATCATGAAAAATAGCCAAGTCGTTCCCCTATTTGTGTTGAATGTCCTTGAATTGGATGGTCATTAGCATCTTGGCATCTGACTTAGAGACTCTTATTACTGGCACCATGCAAGTTTGATTGCCTTCCATGATGCACATACTATTGGAAAATGGCATCGGGAATGCTTTTGCCTGATCCAAGAAATCTAATCCAAGGATAACTTTATAGTCATCCATTAGGATGACGGAGAAGTTTAGCGTACCTAACCAAGCTCCCACGTTGGTCTTCACTTTTCATGTTATTCCATGAATTGGCTTTGCCTCTGAGTTGACTACCTTGATGGAGCCTCCTCCTCCAACCGTTGGTAATCCTAGCCGCCTTGCTTCTTCCATGGAGATGAAATTGTGGGAAGCACCCGTGTCTACCATGACAGTGGTAATTTTTCCCCCAATAACCATCTTCACAAAGAGCAAACCCTTGGCTTGTGGCTTTGGGGCAGCCTGAATCTCATTCAAGAGCTGCATGGATCCCACTTATGACACCATATCGTTCTCCTCGGCTTTCACTGTCTCGTGATGACTTGCTAAGAGGGAGTACAAGGCAATCTTCTAAGGACACTCCCTTGCCAAATGGAGTCCTCCACAAAGGAAGCAATTATTATGTGGTTGGCTCTTACTGTTCTTTTGCCTTTCCTTATCTTTTTCCCAAGTTGAGGTTGATTCCTAGCGAAACTCCTCTTTGTGTTCTCCTTTGTCTCCCCCACCGTTGACATGGGTACTCTTCTTTGGCTTCGTAGACTCCTTGGTGTAATCGATCAGGCTTTCGATAACAACAATGACAGTTGCAAGGTCTTGCACTCCACGCCTCCTAAGCTCGGTATTAGCTCAGGGTTGAAGTTCAACCATGAAGTTGAAGAGGTAATCTTTGTCGAACATATCGGGGATTTCAAGGACCAAGCTATTGAAGTCTTTGATAAACTCCCGGATCGACATTTCTTGTTTGAGCCTTCTTAATTTGGTTCTAGCCTCATCCTCCGCATTCTCAGGATTGAACTGCCTATTGAGTTCTTTCTTGAAGTCATCAAAGGTTGATATGGTGCACATACCTTTCTCCATATCTCCTCGCCTCCTCCTATACCATAACATGACCGTGTCATAAAGATAACAAGCAGCAAATTGGATGTTGACACCTTCCTCAGTGATGCTCATTGCTCCAAAATACTGTTCTAGTTCTCATAGGAAGTTGTCCACCTCCTTTGCATTGCGGACTCCCACGAAGCTCTTTGGTTTTGGCACTTCGATCCTCTTGGCTTCAACGACATGGCTGCTGGATCTGGCTGCTAGTTCCCTCTTGCACAAAGCGATGTCCCCTCACATCTCCTCACATGCATAGATTAGTCATCTCCTCTCATGAAATTTGCATCCCATGGAGCTCCCCATTAGTCCTCACGCATCTTACCATTCGATCCAAGAAGGATTTCTCGGCATTGCCATCGTCTCTGATTGATGAATGGATGGTGGTGTCCTCCTCCTCAAGGTCATTCATCCTTTCGCCTAGATCCTCCATCTGGGCTTCCATCTCACTCATAGTTTCCTCCACCTAAGTAAGGCATGTATCAAAGCATGATATTAACTCTTTGGATCTCCTACGTGGCTTAGATGTAGCAGGATCACGTTGCTCATCTCAACCTCGACCTTGTTGAGATGACTCCACATTCGTGGTCTTCGATCCAATAACTTGCTCCTTGCCAGCCTTCGTCAAGCCTCCAACCTTTGCTCTGATACCAACTATCACGAAGAAACTTTTTCCAAGTCGCCCGTGCGGCCTTAGCACTCATTTCCTTGATGCTAAATCAGTCTAACCCTTACAACGCAGGACTAAAATGCTCAAAACTCTTTAAAGAGAAGGGGTTAGAAAGATTGGAAAAGCACTTTACTAAGCAAAGGAACTTTACAATACAAGAATGCTTGGGAACCTTGGTTGGTTCTTGCTTATTGATTGCTTGGTTATTGCTTGGCTACAAATGAGGGGTGAGGACCTCTATTTATAGTCCTCCTCATGGCTCTAGGAAGAATTTAGAAAGAACATTCTAGAATATAATATAATATACATGATCTAGATCATTCCACAACACTCTTAGCATGTACAAGGCTTTCTATAATATTTCACACTATACTGGAGTTCTCTTGAAGCATTCCTCTTCCAAAGCCTTCTGGAATTTGGTGGAACCTTCTGGAGTCCTCAAGGTTGTTCCCCATATTTCTGTAATTATCTAGAAACTTTCCTCCTTGTGTATGGCTAAGAGAGCATGGTTAACCTCCCTTAATATAGCTCTATGACATTTAGTTGTCAACTAAGAAGTATTGGGTTCAAGTCTTCGCACATGTGTTATGTATGTGAGTTTGCAATAAAATTCGCTCAAATATACACACAAAAAAAAAAAAAAACTGGGCAGAAGCTCGAAGCACCAATTCCCCAAATTTGATGATGTATAGTTGTTTGTTGTACATGTTGGAATGAATGAGATTTAAATAGAAAATTTATTGATAATGTAAACAATAGTTCAAAATTTTCTTGAAGTTATTTGTAGAATTTAGTATTTCAAATGGTTGACTAAATGATAATATATGTATAAAGAGGGATAGAATATTATAAAATAAATAAATAATTTTATTCTTCAATAGATCATTTTATTCATATTACTCAAAAATTTTAAGAAAATTTATAAAGAAATCTTTAATGTGATAATTTTA
This sequence comes from Cymbidium sinense, assembly GCA_021442155.1. Taxonomy (NCBI): domain Eukaryota; kingdom Viridiplantae; phylum Streptophyta; class Magnoliopsida; order Asparagales; family Orchidaceae; genus Cymbidium; species Cymbidium sinense. The sequence continues at coordinate 265,653,552 of CM038214.1, read as the reverse complement.
CTTGGAGAATAAATGATCATTCTCTTAAAATTTAATAGTTTAATTAATTATGTGTGTATATATATATATATATATATATATATATATATAGAGAGAGAGAGAGAGAGAGAGAGAGAGTTGAATTATGGAACATTACTTGCCACCACACAAATAATGCACCATAAATGATATAATCTAAGCTCAAGTCGAACCCATTATATTAGAAAAGATTAAACTAAAATATTAAGTTCTGATATATCTCTCTAAAATTTATAAATTAAACATGGATCTCAATTTAGAACATACATACAATCAAATTAAATGACTCACTGAGATGAGTTCAACAACAAGAACCAAGTCAAATTAAGTCTAAATGAGCTTAAATCAAGCTCAAATGTTATATCTGAAACTTCGAAATCCTGAATAAATGATCAAATGACTTCCAAATTTGATGTTATTATAGTTGAATCGAGTGGCTCGACGAGACGAATCCAACGAGCCTAAGATCACTCAGATCGAATGTCATTTGAATGGTCAAATCGCCAAAATATTATCTATGATCAAATGAATCAATACGGACCGTCCGATGGAGTGTTTTGAGATTTTGAATACATTGACCAAAATGCCCTCTCATAATCCTATAAATAGAACCTCATTCATGTCATGAAGGGAAGGAAGAAGCTAGAAGCGAATTTGAGTGTCCAAGCAAAAGAGAAGGGAGAGCTCTACGGCTTGAAGATCCTCCAAGCATAATTGTGCCACCACTTTCGCGGTCACCCACCACCATCGTCGATCCCCGCTGCCAACCACCGCCGGTCCTCTCTGCCGTCAACCACCACCACCACTGGTCATCACCACCGATCACCGTCGTTGGTCATCGCCATCACCGCTGGTATCGCGCCGACCACCCGTCGGCCACCCCATCGATCATCGCTCATCGACCACCGCGTACCATCTGCTGCCTACCACCGTCCATCTTCGCTGGTCATCACCACCGCTGCCGTCGCAACCACCTCGTTCACCATCACCATCATCAACTATTACGGTCCCAAACTTCTTTGCATAGCTATTGTTACCTAATTCTGGGATTCTTATTGTCAAGCTTTCTCATATACAATTCTATTAATCCTATTATCAGGAAAACTTTGTGCTCCGAACAGATACATAGTGGAATAACTTTCTTTGATTTTCTCCTCTTGGGGTTTTCACATAAAAATCATGGAGTTTATTGGTCACTCTCTAAATATCTATGTGTGTACTGGATTTCATAATAGGGCTAATGCGTAAACTTTTATTCTACTGCAACTAGTTTTCTAGCACCCAATAGTTTTGCACCGTCTGTGGGAAACTGATTCTCATTATTTCATCATGTATAACGACCAAGTTTCCCAACAAGATCAAGCCCACCAGTCAGGTGGAGCATTTCATACTTTTAAGAAGCGCATGCTAAGAATGAAGATTCGTCAAACTCTAATTCTTCAGCCTTTGTTGGAAACTGGGGAGAAACTCTTAATCTCAAAAGATCACCCATTGTTAATATTCTGAGCATCTAATTGATTATCAGCCCAAGAAAGAAGTCAAAGTTAGAGGATATTTCAAAGAAGATAGCTTGACAAACTATTATCTTTACATTATAAGGTAAAGTTCAAGGAGCAACTTTGGCTATAACCTTAACTTGTTGTTTTGATTTGACCTTTTTCATACAGGTTAACGTCATCAAGTAACACTTTGACAAACAAACTCTGATGGGTCAAAAATCCTTAGCGAATTTAATTCAACCTCTTCTATATAGGTTATTGTCATCAAGTAATACTTTGATAAATAACCTCAGATCGGTCAAAAATTCTTGGCAGATTTGATTCGACCTCTTCCATATAGGTTAATGTCATCATGTAACACTTTGAGAAACAACCTCGGATGGGTCAAAAATCCTCAACAGATTCGATTCAACCTTTTTCATATATGTTAATGTCATCAAGTAATACATTGACAAATAACCTCAGATGGGTCAAAAATCCTTGGCAGATTTGATTTGACCTTTTTCATACAGGTTAACGTCATCAAGTAATACTTTGACAAACAACCTCTGATGGATCAAAAATCATTGGCGGATTCGATTCATCCTCTTCCATACAGGTTAATGTCATCAAGTAACACTTTGGCAAACAACCTCGGATGAGTCAAAAATCCCCGGTGGATTCGATTCAACATCTTCCATACAGGTTAATGTCATCAGGTAACACTTTGACAAACAACATCAGATGGGTCAAAAATCCTCAGCAGATTCAATTCTACCCCTTCCACACAAGTTAACGAAATCAAGTAAACATCATGAAGAATTACACTATGAAATTATCTGCTAGAATTTATGAGTTTTTTGAGGAATGATTTTTAATCAATACTTCCTCAGTACCTTAACATTTATAAACTATTGGAGTTTCAAAAAAATTAATATTCTATAAAATACGGGACTTGATTGCCTCCAAACCCGGTCAATCCGACGAGGACAGTTGATGCCTCTCCCGAGGGAAAATCGGAGCCTCATCGTATAAACTAGGGGACTTGATCGCCTCCAAACCAGGTTGGTCCGATGAGAACAGTTGGCGCCTTCTTAAGAGAAAATCGGAGCCGTGCCGTATGAACTATGGGCCTTGATCGCCTCCAAACTTAGTCGGTCCGATGAGGACAGTTGACACCTCTTTCGAAGGAAAATCGGAGCCTCGCTGTATGGACTATGGGCCTTGATTCCCTCCGAACTTGGTCGATCCGGCAAGGATAGTTAACGCCTCTCTCGAGAGAAAACCGGAGCATCACCTATGAACTATGGGCATTGATCGCCTCCAAATCCGGTCGGTCCGACGAGGACAACTAATGCCTCTTTCGAGGGAAAACTAGAGTCTCGCCGTATGAACTATGGGTCTTGATCACCTCCAAACATAGTCGGTCTGACGAGAATAGTTGATGCCTCTTTCAAGGGAAAATCAGAGCCTCATCGTATGAACTACAAGCTTTGATCGCCTCTGAACCTTGTTGGTCTGACGAGAATAGTTGGCACATCTCTCGAGGGAAAACTAGAGCCTCACCGTATCAACTACAGGTCTTGATCGCCTCCAAACCTGATCGGTCTGACAAAGACAGTTGATGTCTCTCTCAAGAGAAAACCAGAGCCTTACAGTATGACTATGGGTCTTGATCGCCTCTAAACCCGGTCGGTCCAACGAGGATAGTTGACGCCTCTCTCGAGAAAAAACTGGAGCCTCGTCGTATGAACTACTGGCCTTAATCACCTCCAAGCCTAGTCGGTCCAACGATGACAGTTGACGCCTCTCTCGAGGGAAAATCGGAGCCTTGTCGTATGAGCTACGGGTCTTGATCAGCAAAGCGAATGACCTTCTTCTAAGAAGAAAGTGAGAGTTTCGCTGACAAAAAAAATAAATAAATAAAAAAATTTATTACCCTAGCCCTTGAACTTCTGCTTGATAATTCTCATCCAACGTAGAAGAACACTAGAGCATATGAGAGTTGTGTCTCTTTACTTGACCAGAGGGAGTTTTTATAGGCGCACTATAAGGACAAAAAAGGAATAAATTAAAAAAATGGAAAGAAATAAAAAAAATGGAAAAAAAATCACTCTTCTCATTATGACTAGCATTTGCTGGCCATTTAATTTAAAAAAAAAACTTCCTCTCCTCATTATGACATTTAATTAAAAAAAAATCATCTCCTCATTATAACATTTAATTAAAAAAATCATCTCCTCATCTCTCTCTTGCTCACGCTAAAAAAAATATTGAGAGGCTTGTAGCCGCTCTCTTTTAAATCAAATAGCACCCAAAAACTATATATAGTAATATAAAATGATAAAATAATTTATATATTTATAAAAGTTATTACATATAAAATAAAATAAATTAAATTAAATATTAATAACTAATTAGTAAATAAATAAATAAATTTAATATACATAATATATATATATTATATATCCTAATAATTTTTACTTAAAGTGAATTTATATATTTTTGAATGAAATGAGTTTTTTCATCCAAAAATATGAGGGCAAATGATATACTCCTCTAAAATTTATAAATTAAATATGGATCTCAGTTTAAAACATACATAATGTCAAATTAAACGACTCATTGAGATGAGTCTAACAATGCTAGAACCAAGTCAAATCAAGTCCAAATGAGCTCAAATCAAGCTCAAATACTATATTTGAAACTTCAAAACACTGACTAAATGATCAAATGACTTCCAATTTTGATGTTCTTATAGTCAAATCGAGTGGCTCGATGAGACGAATCCAACGAGCCTAAGATCACTCAGATCGAAGGTCATTTGAATGGTCAAATCACCAAAAAACTATCTATGATCAAATGAATCAATACGAACCGCCTGATAGAGTGTTTTAAGATTTTTGACTACAATGACCAAAATGCACTCTCAGAATTTTATAAATAGATCCTCATTCTTGTCATGAAGGGAAGGAAGAAGCTAGAAGTGAACTTGGGAGTCCAAGAAAAGAGAAGAGAGAGCTATAAAACTTGAAGATCCTCCAAACATGTCAGCTGCCACCACGACCACCATCATCAATCCGCGCCAACCACCGCTAGCCACCACCGCTGGTCATCGCAGCCGTCAATCGCCGTCGCCACCGGTCATCACCGCCGATCACCATCGCCGGTCATCCCTATCAACCACTGTCGCCGGTCGCCAATGTCGACCACCGCCGACCGCAACTGTCGGCCACCACCATTGATCATCATCATCATCGACCACCGCTATCGCCACCGATTCTGGCCATCGTTCCGACCATCTTTCCGGTCGTCACCACCGCCGACCATCGCCGTCGACCACGGATCATCGTTCTTCACCATCACTAATGCTCACCAACAAGCATTCTACTCTTGCATATATTTGTTACGATTTTGATTATAATTGTCGTTTTCTCTCTACGATTCTGTAATCCTATTATCGAGAAAACTTTGTACTATGAAATAGATACATAGTAGAAGATCTTTACTAGGCTATGCCCCGTGATTTTTTTCCCCCTCCTCAGGGATTTTTTCACGTAAAAATCTTGGAATTTATTGTTCACTCTCTAAATATCTGTGTGTGTGCTGGATTCCATAATAGGGCTAAGGCATAAACTTTTATTCTACCGCAACTAATTTTCTAGCACGTAACAAGTTCAATATTTGGTCAAAATAAATTAAAATATTATTAGTTTTGATACATTTCTTTAAAATTTATAAATCAAACACAAATCTCAAGATCAAGCATGTATAGAATCAAATTAAATGACTCAGTTAGATGAGTCTAACGACACTAGAACCGGATCAAATCGAGCCCAAAGGAGCTCAAATCAAGCCCAAAAGCTACACAAAAAAAATTCAGAACATTGATTAGATGATCAAATGATTTTTAAATTTGACGTGCTTATAGTCGAATTGAGCGGCTCGATGAGAAGAATCTAACGAGCATAATATCACTTAGATCAAAGGTCATTTGAATAGTCAAATCACCAAAAAACTATCTATGATCAAATGAATCAATATACACCGTCCGATGGAGTGTTTTGAGATTTTGGCTATAATGACCAAAATACCCATTTTAGAATCCTATAAATAGAACCACATTATTGTCATGAAGTGGAGAAGGAGCTAGAAGTGAACTTGAGATAAAGCTGAGAGAGAGCTAGAAGTTTGAAGTTCGAAGTTCGTCATCACCACCATTACCGCCGATTGCCGCTTATTATAAATAGAAGCACATTAATTTTGTCATAGAGAAGGCTTACCCAGGAGGATCTTATCATCTCATTAATTATAAAGGGGAACACCCGATGCATCCAATTAATGGGCTCTATTAGAAGAAATATTATCCATAAAATCATGTTTGAAAATAATTATCATCAAAAATTCTATTCCAATTCATCAAAATATTCTCTTCATTCGAAGCGTTATTTGCTTATTTTACGAAGCCGCCACGATGTGTTTAGGGTAGGTGTAAGAGGACCCAAGCAGCATCCTATCCCTCTTGCACAACACGAACACAAATCAAACACAATTTTCCAATGCTACTAGAATAGGTGTGAGAGAACCCAAGAGGCATCCTATTTCGACTCGCATGGCTAAGTTAGGTGTAAGAGGACCCAAGCGGCATCCTTTCTTAGTGGGATCACAACTACCATTCATGGAACCATTTCATCAATTCCCCAATGTGTTTTAGGGTAGGTTTAAGAGAACCCATGAGGCATCCTACTTATTTTAACACAAATACAAAAAAATATATATCTTTTATCTCGAACTATTTTGATATGGGAGCAAGCCCCCTGTGGCACTCACTCATTAGCTGCTCTATGTTGGGCTGACATGCTACCTTGCTAGTGTGTCACCCCAGTGATCATTTATCTGGCAGATGTTAGTCCCAACACTTTCTTCCTGACTTGGCCATTGCAAACTAACGAGTGCCTTGTTAGTTTGGTAGGCCTCACTGCGTAGCCAGTAAGCTATCTCATGTTGACCTTGTTTAAGAAGATGTAATACTACATGCTTTCTTCTTGGACTAGCCATCATGATTTGACTAGATCAAGTAAATTTGAGGTTTAGGATAAGTCCCCAGTGGCTCCTTTCTTCTTGACTACTCTTGGGTTGATATAAGGGTGACATTCACTGATGGTTGCCCTAGGTGGAGTCAAACCGAAGATAGACTATCCCGGCAATCAGTTCCTCTATAAGAGGATGTGAGTCCCTGATGCTTTCTTCCTAAGCTGATTGTTGTAAACCGATGGCAACTTTAGGTTGGTTGATGTTTGCTATGCTGGCAGCGACTCACCGGGTGGATACTCCACTCTTGGCAGATGTAAGTCCCCAAGCTTTCTTTTTGAGTTGGCCACCGAATACCTATAAGTATTATCATCTTTAGGGTTTTGGATAAAGCCCTTAGCAGCCCCTCCCTTGCGGGCACTCTACTTGGATCACGTCCTTTGTAATCCCATTTTGACACTACCTGTATTAATTTTGGATTGGGCAGTCCCCCATTCCTAGTAGCCACCCCTATGGTTGGAGAATTTGTTCAATGGATGCATAAATTCTCCCTTGGTTCAATAAATTTGAGATAGATCTAGGCTAATATAAGCTCCTTCTCAGTATGATCTCTCACAAACCAACAGTGTCCACGATAAACAAATAAACAAAATAAATAAAAAAATATATTCTCTTGTGGATTAAGAATTCAAGCCCTCAATGGCCCTTTTCCCAAGCAGACATCCTATCTTTAGGGCAGTGTCAGCAAAACTCCCTATAGGAATTTCCTGACTACTCTTTAGTAGAGATAAGTCCCTAGGTCGGCACTCTCTCACTAGTTTTCCTTAGGTCGGGTTCAATCTATTTTGCCATAAATAGGTTACCCCAGCGATCATTTTGCTTTGAAAGATGTAAGTCTACTACGCATTCTTTCTAGCATGACTGTCACAAATCGGACTAGGTTGTTTGTTTCCTTGTTATGTCTCCCGAGTGGTCTTTTTGTTCAAGAAAGATGTGAGTTCTGCTTTCTTCCCCATTAACCACAAATGAAGACACGGTTGGATAGTTCTCCCCTCGATACTCCCTTTAGATTAGTAAATCTGAATGTAGGTCAAGGCCATGGCTCTTTTCGGTCAGACATCAAACCGATGAGATCCATTAAATATAGCTAAAAATATAATTAATTTGACTATATTTGAGCTGATTTAACTCCCCCAGTGGCATTCACTCAATAGTCAGTCCTAGGTCGGGCTCGATTTGTTGCACAAGCAATCGATCACCCTAGTGGTTCCTTATTTAGAATATGTGACTCCCCGTGCTTTTTTTTAACTTGACCATTGCAAACCAAAAGGCAATCCCTTTGGCTGGATAGCCCTACCATGTGGTTGGTAGACTACCCCTTTGAATTGGTAAATCTGAAGTAGACCAAAGCCAACATGGCCCCTACTCAGTGCAGTCCATTGCAAACTATCATGATCCATCAAAAACAACTAAAAATGAAATTAATTTTGACTATCTTTGAGCTGATTTAAGTCCCCCAGTGACATTCACAGATTAGTCAGCTAAAGGTTGGGTTCATCCGTTGCCTCGCCAATGGATCACCCCAACAACTGATCCCTACTTTGGAGGATATAAGTTTACTATGCTTTCTTTCTAATACAATGCACAAAGGCAACCTTTGGTTGGATAGTCCTACTATGGTTGGTAGACTACCCTTTGGATTGGTAAATCTAAAGTATATCAAAACATGGCCCCAGTCCATCACAAATCGACATGGTCCATCTCAAAATTCAAAAAATTTAAATCTAAAACAAATTCAACCCTCCTCCCCAACGGATTCAAACTAAACAAATAAAACAAAATCTACCAACCTCCCCCAGTGGAGTCAACTAAAACAAATCAAATCGATCAACTTCTCCTTAGTGAGATGTAAATCTTTCTAGTTCCCCTAGTGGAACCAATTCAATCTAACCTGAACTTGCTCTCCTAGCAGAGAGTTCAGATTTTCATCCCCATTGGATCCTAAATTCTAATCCCCCACCGAATTTCACCATCTCTTATTCTCTAGTGGATGACTTGAACTTGCTCCCATAATGGAGAGTTCATATTTTCATCCCTAGTGGAGCACCAAATCATAAATCAACAAATCAAATCAAATTTCTCAGAAATCAAATCTAACCTTTCCCTGATGATTAAGCCTTTTCTCTTAATGGAAAGCTCACATACTCAATCCCTAGTTCCTCCTTCACTCTCTTATGTCTTTTGACATAAGTAGTCCATTACTAAGCTCTTGATTCCTTCCTTGGTTTTAATTAGATCATTTCTATTAGTACTTTGATCATTAGCATTGTTGATGTTCTCGGTCAACACCAATGGTATGCTTATGCGGTCACACCACACCTATTGGGCACCTTTTATTGACCTCACTTTTTGAGTGAGCTTTCAACTTCTTCATCTTAGACATAGGACTCCTCTAGATATTAAGAGTTCCTTAGTCTTAAGATATTTCTAGTGATTATGTAAATACTTAACCTAACTCTAGAGACTTAGAAGAGTTAGTCATAAGAATAGGTCATGCCTTAGGGGTATTAAGAAAGCTAGCCTACCCTATAGCCTGAACCAAATCCTTACTTCCTTCTTTCAAGTCAACCTCAAATTCAAATCAACCTCAAATTTAAATCAACTTCAAACTCAAATCAACTTCAAATGCAAATAAACTTCAAACTCAAATCAATTTCAAATTCAAATCAACTTCAAACTCAAATAAACTTCAAATTCAAATCAACTTCAAATTCAAATCAATTCTAAATCAAACCTTAAATCAATTCCAACTCAATGGATTTTCTCAAATCATGAATCAATTCTAAATGATTGAAACCCATGATTGAATTCAAATCCCAAAAATCTTTCCTAAGCCATTTTGATTTCATTTTATGGACTTAGTTCAATTCAAATTCAAATCACTCCAAATTCAAAAGATTTTCTCATAACCCATTTATATTCTCATTTATATTCACAAATATAAATGAGATATAAAGTCAAATAACCAAAACCAAATTCAAAAGTCAAATCCAAATCTAGCATAAATCCAATCTATGCTCTTTCAAGTCAAATTCTTGAACTTAGCCAAATCAAATTCAAATCACTCCAAATTAAAAGATTTTCTCATAACATTTATATTCTCATTTATATTCACAAAATATAAAATATAAATTCAAATAACAAAACCAAATTCAAAACTCAAGTCCAAATCTAACCTAAATCAACTTTTATTTCAAGTCAAATTCTTGAACTTAGACAAATCATTCTCATATCAATCCAAAACTTTGGATTTTCTCTTCAAACAATCATTCCTTCAATCACAAATCATATATAAACATGAACTTCAATCACCAAACCAAAATCAATCCAACCAAGTCAAACCCATGTTCATCCGTTGAACTTGAAATTGTCAAATGAATCAAAACTCATTTGACTCCAAATCACTTGTAATTAGATTTATATTTCAATCATAAGTCCATATGTGAGTTCAACTAAACTTGAATCAAGCCTTGATCAAGCCAATTGACACCACTTGACTAAGTAACTAAAGTACCTTTTGAGCCAAATTCTAATCCAACCCAAATTGGATTGAACAAAGTCTAAGCCTCACATGAGCAACAATCATCTAAGATGATCAATCACTCAAGTTGGGTCAAACCAAGTCAAACCTAGCCTTTGACCAAGTCAACACATAACCCAAATGAAGCCCAAACTAGCCAAAATCCATGATAATCCTAATTGATTGAAACTATTGATCTAAACCAATTCATAAACAATGATTGAACTTGACCAAGCCATCAATTGAGCCAAACCTAGCCCAATTGGCCACTTGACCTAAGTTGACCCAAGTTGACCTAAAAAGTCAAAATGGATCAAATCTTGATCTAAGCCAAATTGATTGCAACCAATGGGTCAAATTCATTCTAAATCACTTGTTGAACTTGACCAAGCCTCAACCAACTATACCCATCCTATGAATGAACTTGACCTAAAGGTCTAATCAACTTGAAATCAAATCAAACCAAAATTCATTGAAATCAAAGGTTGCAATACATTTCAAATGATCAACCAAGCCTAAACCAACCCATGACCTAACCCAATTGCATCAAATGGGTCAAATTGTTCAACTTGACCCATTTGACCTAAATGAATCTAAATGAACCAAAACTAAAAATAAATCAAATTAAACCAAACCAATGATACCCATAGGCTCCAAATGATCATTTGAACTTGACCTAACACATAGTTTGACCCAATTTGACCATTTGGTCAACTTGACCCAACTTGACCTATTTTGATTGAAATGGGTCAACTTGAGCCAAATCTTATCAAATAAACTCCAAATTCATTGAAATTTGGCCATCCTAGTTTTGAATCATTTCAAATCTGCCCAAATCAAAATCAAGGCCAAATAATGATTTTACCCCTAGGTCAAAAGGTAACCTATGGCCAAATTCACTTGGAATTTGGCCAATTCCTTCTCATGATCACTTGGCATCCTCCTAGTGGTCCACATGGACACTAAGGAGGGTGGTGCACATGACCCAACCCAAATCCAAATCGACCCTTCCAATGGGAATTCTCCACTTGGATCACCTCCCACACTCACCTAGCACATGTGTACTTCCTCTCCTCCACTCCTCTACCAAAACTGAACCACATGGAGTCCCTAACTATCTAAATAACACAATCAATTAGAGCAATTAATCAAAAATGATAAGATGGCAATCCAATCCAAGTAGAGGGAGATATACTCCCCCTCATTCCAACTCAAATGACACACTCTGAATTTGATTCAGCCCTAGGAACTAAAACCAAGCTTCTCCAAGCCTTGGCAAGCATTCCCAAGCTTATTTAAATTTCTCCTTCTCGGTTTTCTTCAAAGCCAAAATAGGGGAGGCCTAAGGAAATTTCCAACTTGCTCAATTCTCCACCAAACTCAAATTCACTTTGCAAGAACCATCAAGGGAGGTAGTCGAACTCACCCAAAGTGTTTCCCAAGTTTCCAAGCCACGACACGGGGGACTTCGATCAAAGCTACAAGCCATTGAAGGGGAGCTTGGTCAACCCACACATCCACTTCAAATCATGGCTTGAAACTTTCAACAGACCTTCGTCTCCACTAGACGAAGCTACCTCCTCTGTTGGAAGCGCCGATGATAACCTCCGGCAAGGTTTGACTCAAAACTAATCCTAAGTTTAAAATTTCTTGGTCTTCTATGAAGGGAATTGTAATCCCATTAGATCCTAGTCGTTGGATGTTCTTCGCTATACCTCTTGATGGTGTGGGGTGAATCTCAGCCTAATCTGAGCTTAGGTGAGCTTTGATCAAGCCATGGAGGATGAACAATATCTGTCTTTGGCAGCTTAGGCAGGGATGAATCATGGGTCGTCCATCTCGCATGTTTTGGATGGACGACCCTGATTAAATTGTTTAGATCCTCTGATTTAATGCCTTTAGAACCACAGGATTATCCCTGGGCCCAGGGGAAAATGTGTTGCACCGCCAGGTGATGCAGTGTGTGATGTGATAACTTAAATAACCAATCCTATCATGCCACACAGCGTCGCGTCGAGTCCACATGGCGCCGATGGGATTATTTAATTAATTAGGATATTTTAATTATCCTTTAATCACAAAAATTCATAAAATCATAATTAAATATAGAAAAATCCAAAAAGTATAAATGAGAGCTCATTTTAAAGGTATTTTAGAAGGAAAACCAATAAAATTATTTCTAATTAATTTTGAATAATGACTTTTCCTTAATTATGGTTTAATTAAAAATTAAATTACCTTAATTACTCTCTAATTACTTCATTAATTAATTCCAAACTTCTCAAACATGTTTAGGGAGATGACTTTTGCCTCCCCCAATTTTCTTGGAATTTATTAATGAGTTAATTAGGAAAATTAATTAATGAACCCTTAATCACTCCTTAATATAATTAAGAGCAATTAAGCATGTGAACAGTGGTTTAATCACTTAATTGAGATAATTAAACATTATTTAAGTAAGGGGGAGGTTTATGGAATGGGTTTTGGATATTTTCCTAAGTTATTCCCTAAATCCTTTTTCTTCCTTAATCCAAACATAATTAAGGATTAATCCAAAAATGATCTACTTACTTAGTCTAATCAAACTTTCAAAATCAATCTGGAATTAATCAATCTCTTGCTGGGTAGATCCTTAGGTGTTCAAAAGCCTAAGGTAAATTTAAGGAAATCATATCCAACTCACATGTATGGAAAGGTTAAGACAGTACTTAATGAAAACCCTTTAGCTTAATTAACCAATAATTGTGACCAAATTGCATTGGGCCCCTTCATTTCTTAGATGTATTGCTAATTTAAATTTTATGTGGTTGCATATCATATGTTGGCTCATAAGTATTTGGCTAATTATGTTAAAGTGGTGTAGATAAGGGGTAATTAATGGATTTAATTCACACCTTAACTTAAACAAAATATAAAAATCAATCTAATTGTTCTAAAATTAAACTAAATCAATTCACACATGGGGGAATTGGGTTAGGACCAGCAAACTCTTTTCACATTTCCTAAGTCAAATCAAATTTAAAACAAAAATAAAAATCTCATTAAAGAATTTTAATTCACTTTAAATAATCTTATCTTATAGGATTGTCCTTAGGAATTAATTAGGGTGAATGAAGTCATATGCTTACATTACTTTATTTCTTTCCAGGCATGCTAAATATTATATGCCATATGAACTCATGCAATCATATCTTTTAAAAAAATCAATTAAATGAAATGTTTCCTTTATGTCAAATTGCATGTTTTGGCTAAAGTGAGAAATATGAGTGGTTATTATCACTATTAAACCAAAAATTATTTTCAAAACTTATAAAAATCAAAGATTATAAATGAGGTGATGTTACTTATAAGTAGTTATAAGCTTGCATGTGATTATAGCATAAGATGTGTTTTATGTGAATTTTCTCCTCTTCTATTAACATGTATTTGAATAAGATTTGCAAAGTGTATAATTCATTTGAAAAGAACCTAACACTTGCTTAAATTTATTCCTATGCACTTCTATGTTATGACTTAAGAAGGATCCTCACATTACACATGTAAATTATCAACCAAAATCAAACAAAAATCTTTTGCATGATTCTTCTTCTGTTTGCTTTTTTTGTACATGCACATGTATTTAAGAAAAGTGGTATATTAGTCTGGATATCCCAAGATTATGAGACTTTAATTAGCCCCAAGTAAGTGTTGTACCTTACACCCCTGGTATAGAAAATAATGGTGTCATACTCACTTATGTCTTTTATACATATGGATGTGCATTTGATTAATGGATAAAAGAGTCCCTCTTTTCTACATAATAAAATTATGCATCATGGAGTATCCAAATTTTCTTAAGCAATATCTCTTAGCATTCATCATCAAGGTGTGCTAAAATTTGCATTATATGTATATGTATGCTTAGGATTTATTCATATGCATGGTATACATGTTGAAAAGAAATAAATGGTTGTGTGTTATGTGATAGTAATTCACCTTAATTAATCTTAAGATGTCATTCTTATTGAATAGGTTTATTTAGAGCAAATCTAAACTTAGGATTAATTAAAACACAAAATAAAACATTCACTAAGAAAAAAATAACTAATGAATTTACCTTAGAAATTACTTATGGTAGGGATTAAAGAGAAGTTCTCTTCTCTTTTCTTCTCTTTAGAACATTTAGTAACTAAGTATAGGTTCATTCAAACTAAATCAAATAATCAAATAAAATTGACAAATCAACTAAATCACTTAAAATGAAACCTCCCTCTAAGTTGAATCATTCAAACTTAGAAAATTCTAACCTTAAAGCCTAGCTAAGACAAACTACATAAGCTTTAAATGGCACACACATTAGGCTAAGTCACCATTTCTATCTCTATGTTAGGTGATTGCATTGAGATGATTTTATTTTGTGATATAATGTTCTAGGCGGATGTTAGGTGCATTGCATAGACTAGATGATAGGATGATGTCTAATATGTCTTTGTAGGGATTGTGCTTAAAGGTATAATAAAAAAAAATATAAAATGCTATTCTTGTGCAGTTGCTTATACCCCTAAGCATAATCCAACTAGGATAGGTGGACTTGGTTACCCATGTGTGGGGTACTAAGTCCAAATTATTTTGATAATTGCTTGGGTTGTGTTATACATTTAGCTAATCTTTATTTTGCAGGTTTAGTTAGATTTATCTTTCCCATTTTAATGTAATTTTGTAATTAAGATTTGAAATGAATGTTATGGAAAAATTAGGATGAACATTGGTCATAAGACCATGTCTTATGTACCATGTGAAGCCTTGGAGCAAACTACATCCCTGTGGTGAAAATTTTATACATTCCTGCCTTCATCTATTCCCCTTTTTGTATTTTGGAAAAGAGGATAAATGAAAATAGAAATATATAAAATTAGGCCTTGTTGGGATGCCACGTAGATCCGCAGATATTCTTATTAGGGTGATGGTGCATTGAGGAGAGGAGTACTATCTTGAGAGATAGAAGTCACCACCCTACAATTGACCTAATCACCTCAATAAGGAGTCCTAAAGATTATGGGTCTTCGGAATGTACCAGAGATTCTTTCCCTACTTTACATGGAAAAGTAAAGCTGGATTTATTTTAAATCGAGTTCGTTAAGTTCCCTACAAGGGAAAGCCCCCATAGTTAATTACATTCTAGGGAACAGGATTCCTTAGGAATACTCTCGATTAAGGTAAATGATCGTTGTCTCCAATGATTTTGAAAAGGTTGGACTATCAAATAACTGGTTTATTTTTAGAAAGTCAAATAGGATTGATTAAGAGGAGGGAGTTTTTATCGAGGCTAAATGAAAATAAGTAGGGGATGATTAAGATACTAAGAAGCCTAGTAAGCATCCCAAACTACCTTACGGTTGGGCTTTATATTTTTGAAATTGAATTAATTTATTTGAGTTGAATTATTATTAGAATGCTAGGGCTCATAATTCTATAATACAAGGTCATAGAAATGCCTAAGAGGTGAGGATTTATGCTCATGACCCACAAAGGGAAGTAGCAATCTCTAAACCTAAATCTAGGGAGCTTTGGCGATGGGCCAAAAGCACGATCTAAATCTAAGGTAAAAATGGGTATTTGGTTTACCTCCACAAGAGAAGATAAACCACGTTGGACTTACAACTGCTGGGTGGTCTAACTCCTCTACGTTTAAAATATGTAGGCAAGTCAAATACTTTTGCAAGATAACTAAGGTGTAGTTCATTTAGAAAGAGACTAATTCCTTAAATACACTCCCTAAGAGACTAGATCATGTAGGGCATGCTTTAATGACTTAAACCCAATGCAAAATTTTCATATGTTTTGTTTTCATTTTGGACAATCATTTGACTCGGTCTATATGATACATATGTCTAATGCATGAGAAATTAGATTATGGGCCAAAATTAGCAAGATAAGGAGGTGTGTTTCCACCATGGCTCTCACAGGTCAAGCCAATTCTTTGGCAAAGGCGGAAGCCCTCCAATCATGAGTGAAATAATTATTTTATGCATGATGTTAGAAAAGTAAGACAACATCCAGCTAAGGGGTTGTTAATTCTTTTATCTTATTTTATAGCCTAAGCTTTAGGTGAGGTTATGAGTTATTTATTTTAAGTTTTGAGTTGATTAATTTGGTAGAAGATTTATCTTTCCCTAAGAGCCTAATCATCATCCAGGCCATACATCAAAGTAAGGAAGAAACTAGGAAAAGATGTCATTTTAATGTGCAAGTTAAACAAAGATCAATCAATTTAAATAATTAGCGTAAAAGAATAAAAGGCCATTTATTATCGGGCTCTACCGCACAAACCCAAAAACAAAATGGGTAGCTAAGCTCTACCCTTATACAACTCGGATTACAAATAAATTAATTACAATCAAGCAATAAATTCATGTTATGGGGGCCTTCATTCTTCATTTCTTCTTTCTTCTTTTCTTTTTTCTTCTTCTTTTTTCTTCTTTTCTTCTTCCTTCTTTGTTTTCTTATTTTGGATGGTTGGAATGTGGATGCTCCAAAAGCTTCACATGGTACATAAGATGAGATCTTATCACCAATGCTCATCCTAATCTCTCATAACAATCATTCCAAAATCTTAATTAAAAAATTACATGAAAATGGAAAAAGTGAAATCTAACTAAAACCTACAAAACAAAGATTAGCTAAATAAACCATAAACTTCCAA
Source organism: Cymbidium sinense (assembly GCA_021442155.1). Lineage (NCBI taxonomy): Eukaryota > Viridiplantae > Streptophyta > Magnoliopsida > Asparagales > Orchidaceae > Cymbidium > Cymbidium sinense. The sequence goes on along the minus strand of CM038214.1, from coordinate 265,636,763 downwards.
GCATGTATATATATAAATTGGACTTAGTACCCCACACATGGGTAACCAAGTCCACCTGGCCTATTTTGGATTATGCTTAGGGGTATAAGCACATGCATGAAAAAAATAATTTTATATTTTTATTACAGTGCCCCTTAAGCATAATTCCCTGTAGAAGATAATGGTTAGACAAACCCTACCATTCTATCTATGCACATGCACCCTAACATCCAGACTAAAACAAAATATCATAAAATAAAAGCAAACATCAAACCATGCACCACCCTAACCTAAAGCTAGAAATGGTGATTTAGCCTAATGTTGTGTGTTATTTAAGGTTTGTGTGGTATTAGCTAGGACTTAAGGTTGATGTTTTCTAAGAATGAAAATATTCAACTTAGAGGGTTTGTTTCATGTAAGTGGTTTAGTTGCTTTGGTTGATTTTATTTTATGTTTTGATTTGGTTTAAGTGAATCCTACAATCAATTACTAAGTTGTAAAGAGAGAAAAAGATAAGAGAACTTCTCTTTTCTCCCTACCTTAAGTAGTTTCTAAAGTATATTCATATTTGATTGTTGTTTAGTGAATGTTTTGTTTTGTGTTTTAATTAATCCTAAATTTAAATTTTTTTCTAAACAAATATATTCAAAAAGAAAGGCACTTTAAGATTAAGTGAAGTACTATCACAAAACACACATTATTTCATTTCTTTCCCAACATGTGTAACATGCATATGGATGAATGCTAACAATATCTATACATGAAAATAGAAATATTTAGCACACTTTATGATGAATGCTAAGAAATGTTACCTAAGAAAATTGGATGCTTTATGATGCATGATTTTATTAAGTAGAAAAGAGAGATTTCTTTTATCCATTTTTCATGCATTTATATGTATGAAAGGCATAAGTAATTGACCATTATTAACACCAGGAGTGTAAGGTACAAGACCTACTTAGGGCTACTTAAAGCCCGCAACCCCGGGGTTGTCCAGACTAATATACCACTTTCCTTAAATACATACACATGTACAAGATAAATGAATGAAAAAAGAAAAATGCAAAAGTTTATGTTTGTTTGTTTGATTTGCTTATGCAATTTATATGTGTAAGTGTGGATGTCCTCCTTAAATAGTAACATAGGAATGAATAGGAATAGATTTAAGCAAGTGTTGTGTTCTTTTCAAATGAACTATACACTTTATCAAATCCTCAAAACTATGTTAAGAAAGAAGGAAAAACCACACTATGCACATCTTTATATTTACTCACATGCAAGCTTATAAATAATTATAAGTAGCATACATTTCAATTTTGATAATTGATTCATCAGTTTTGAAAATAATTTTAGATTAATAGGGATAATAGCCATTCATATTCTACTTTAGCCAAAACATGCAATTTGACATATAATGAAAATATTTCATTTTTAATTTGATTTTTAAAAATTATGAATGCATGAATTTCATATGACATGCACATTTAGCATATTAGGAAAGAAATAAAGTGATGAAAGCAATAATTCATTCACCCTAATTAATTCCTAAAGATAATCCTATGAATAAGATTATTTAAAGTAAATCAAATTTGATTTAAAGAGAGTTTGATTTCAATTTGAGAAATGTGAGATGAGTTTGCTGGTTCTAACCCATTTACACCCATGTGTGAGTTATTTAAGTTCAATTTTAGGTGATTAGATCAATTTTATGTTTTTTTGGTTAAGGTTAATTGAATTAATTAGTACCCTTACACGCTTTAACATATTTAATCAAATAATTATGAAATATGACATAAAACCACACAAGAAATTTAAATTGGAAATGCACCTAGGAAAGAAAGGGCCTAATGCAATTAGCTCATAATTAGTGCTTAATTAAGTTAAAGGGTTTAATTTAAGTACTTTCACCCACACATGTGGGTTGGATTTTGATTTCCTTAATCTACTTAGGTTATTGAACACCTAAGCACCTACCCAAGATGAATTGATTAAGTTTTGGAATGTTCTGATTTTAAATTTTTGATTGATTAAGCCATTTTATTAAGTGATTGAATTATTTAATTAATTTTGCACCTTAATTAGATTTTAATCTAAATGAGAAAAACTTAGGGAAAAAATATATAGGAAAGAACCCCTAATCTCATTCTCTAAGTCCACTCACTGTTCTAAGGTAATTAGCAAAATTAATTAGTGAATTTATCATTATTTAAAATGTTAATTTAATCATTTAATAGATTAAGAGATTAATTAGGAATGAACCAAGAAATTACCTTAATTAAGTTATTAATAAATCCCAAGAAAATCATGGGAAGCAGAGGTCATCCCATTAATCAACCTTAGAAAGTTTGGATTTAATCAGTGAAATAATTAGCGAGTAGCTAATGTAATTATATTCCCCTAATTCAGAAAACATCACTATTCAAAATCAATTGAAAATAATTTTAGAATATTCCTCTTTGAATTATCTTTCCAATGCTTTTTATTTTGTATTTTTCTAATTTTTTTTACAATTAGTTATGAATATTTGAAGTTTCCAAGCTTATTAGGTAATTAATCCCCTAATTATGTGACTAATCTCATCGGCGCCACGTGGAGGCTGACGCGATGCATGCTTTCCATGTGGAGCAATGGGAGGTAAGTTGTCACATCATACCGCGTGGCGGTGGTCTTCTGCTTTCTCCCCATCCATCAGATCAAGGATCACGACGAGATCGAGCACGTATTAATAGGATTAAATTGGGATCCTATGATTGATCATGGCCGTCCATCCAAAATGTGTGGATGGATGCCCATGATCCGTCACTAATCTTCCTTATGGGAGAGGACATCCGTCCACCCTTTAAGGCAAGATCTGAGCTCGATTGAGCTCGAATTGAGCCCAAACTCAACCCACACCATCATCATGCAAAGGGGAACACATCCAATGGCTAACTTTACTTGAGATGAAAATCCACTTCAGAAAAGACCACACACTCTCTAGTTTAAGCTCGATTTGAGGGCATACTTCATAGGCTATCCGATCTTGAGGTAGCTTGTAGTGAGTCAAAGCCTTGTTGAAGATTTGAGGTGATTTGGTTGAGTGGATCCTCCTATGGACCAAGCTCTCCTTCAAATGGATTCGATCTTGATCAAAGTCCCACCTCCCTTGCCTTTGGAGCTTGGAAGAAGCTTGGGATGAGTTTGGAGGCCTCTCGAGGTGCTCAAGGAGGAATTGGATTGTTTTTTATGTATTGTTAAGTTGGATTTTTGCTACCTCCCTATTTTGGTTTAGAGAAATGAATGGAGAAGTTGAATTGGATCTAAGCGGCTTGGAGGAGCTCTGGATGTTAGCTCACTCCTGTCAATGCAAGAGGGTCATTGGAATGAAATTGGAGTATATCTCCCCCCCTTGAAATCAGGACCACAAGCTCCTTTGCCATTTTGATCCAATTTACCCTATTTAATGGCTTATTTTGGTCATTTAGAGGGGCATGACATTCAGTTTTGGCAAGAGAAGGTAGCGGAGGAGTTTTCCATTTGCAAAATAAGGTGGAGGAAAGAATCTCATGTGCTCATTTCCATGGGGAAGTCAGTTTTAGCCTTAGGTTGGGTTGGCCTGACCCAAACCCATTGGGTCATGTGCACCATGTCAATTACTAACAATTTGGTCCACTAAGAGGATGCGAAGTATCCATGAAAAGGAATTGACCAAATTCCAAGTGATTTTGATTTTAGGTTACCCTATGGTCAATGGGTGAAATGGTCATTTGACCTTGATTTTTATTTTAATATGTTTGGTATGATTGAAAAATGGGCTAGGCCAAGTTTTATTGAATTTGGAGTTGGTTTGATATGATTTGGCTCATGTTGACCCATTTAAGTTAAAATGGGTCAAGTTAACCAATTGGTCAAATTGGGTCAAACCAAGGGTTGGGTCAAGTTCATATGACCATTTAAAATGTTTTGTCTTCAATGGTTTGGTTCAATTTGATTAATATTTAGATTTGGTTCATTTGATTTCATTTAGCTCAAATGGGTCAAGTTGACCAATTTGACCGATTTGACCTTTTTGGGTTAGGTCATGGGTTGGTTTATATTTGGTTGATCATTTGAAATGGATTGGTATCTTTGTTTTCAATCAATTTGGTTTATATTTGGATTTGGCTCAATTTGACCTTTTAGGTCAAGTTGGGTTCATGGTCAATTAGGCTAGGTTGGGTCTAATTGGCCAATTGAGGCTTTGGTCAAGTTCAACAAGTGATTGGAATGAACTTGACCCATTAGTTTCAGTCAATTTGGCTTAGATCAAGTTTTGGCACATTTTGACTTTTAGGTCAAGTTGGGTCAACTTGGGTCAAGTGGCCAATCGGGCTATGTTAGGCTCAAATGATGACTTAGACAAGTTCAAACATTGGCCATGAATGAGTTTTGATCAATGGTTTCAATCAATTTGGCCTATGATGGATTTTGGCTTATTTAGGTTTCATTTTGGCTAAGTGTTGACTTGGTAAACCCTTAGGTTTGACTTGGTTTGACCCATTTTGAGTGAATAATCATCTTATGATGATTGTTGCTCATAATGTGAGGCTTTGTTGGGCTTAGTTCAATCCAATTTGGGAAGGATTAGAATTTGGCTCAAAAGGGGTACTTTAGGTACTTTGGATCAAGTAAGCCTAACTAGGTCAAATGGCTTGGTCAAAGCTTGATTTGAGTTTAATTGAACTCACATATGGACTTATGATTGAAATATAAATCCATTTGCAAGTGGTTTGAAGTCAAATGGATTTTGATTCATTTGACAATTTCAAGTTCAAAAGGGTGAACATGAGTTTGACTTGGGTTTGATTTTGAATTTAGTTTTGGTTTGATGATTGCAGTTTATGTTTATATTTGGATTCATGATTGAAGGATTGATTGAATCATGAAGAAAAATCAAGGGTTTGGCTTGATTTGAAATTGATTTGGCTAAGTTCAAGATTTTGACTTGAAAGGCTTAGGTTGGATTTTGATTGAATTTGAGTTTTAGTTTTTGAATTGATTTTTGGTTATTTGAATTTATATTTCATTTATATTTGTGAATATAAATAAAAATATAAAAGGGTTATAAGAAAATTCCTTGAATTTGAATTGATTTAATTTAGCTAAGTCCATAAGATAGAATCAAAGTGACTTAGGAAATTTTTTTATTTGGATTTGAATTTTGAATTTGGTTTGATTGATTTGAATTTATATTTCATTTATATATGAGTATAAATGAGAATATAAATGGGTTGTGAGAAAATTTCTTGAATTTGAATTGATTTAGATTTGATTTGAGCTAAGTCCATGAGAGGGAATCAAAGGACTTATGAAAGATTTTTTATTTGGATTTGAATTTTGAATCTGGTTTGATCGATTTTAATTTATATTTCATTTATATATGTGAATATAAATGAGAATATAAATGGGTTGTGAGAAAATTTATTCAATTAGAATTGATTTCGATTTGATTTGAGCTAAGTCCATGAGAGGGAATCAATGGACTTATGAAAGATTTTTTATTTGGATTTGAATTTTGAATTTGGTTTGATCAATTTTAATTTATCTTTCATTTATATATGTGAATATAAATGAGAATATAAATAGGTTGTGAGAAAATTTCTTCAATTAGAATTGATTTCGATTTGATTGAGCTAAGTCCATAAGAGGGAATCAAAGGACTTATGAAATATTTTTGAACTTGGAATTTCAATCATAAGCTTCAATCATTTAAAATTGATTTTAGTTTGACTTGAAGGGAGGAAGTGAGGAATTTGGTTCAATCTATAGGGTAGGCAAATTTTCCTAACACCCCTAAGGCATGACCTATTCTTAAGGCTAACTCTTCTAAGTCTCTAGGGTTAGGTTGAGTGTTCACCTAATCACTAGAAGTGTCTTATGACTAAGGAACTCTTAAAGTCTAAGAGAAGTTCTATTTCTAAGATGGAGGAGTTAAGAACTCATCCTAAAAATGAGGCAACAATCCCAAGTCCAAATGAATAAAGAAGAAAGAAAGAAAGAAAGAAATGAAGAAAGAAAGAAAAGAGGAAATGAAGATTGAAGAATGAAGACCCCAATAACATGAATTCTTTCTAAATTATAATTATTCATTTATAATCCAAGTTGTATAAGGGTAGAGCTCGGCTACCCACATTTTATTTTTGGGTTGTGCGATGGTACCCGACCACATCGGCCTCTTATTCTTTTGTACTAGCTTTATAAATTGATTGATGTTTGTTTAGCTTGTGCATTAGAGATGGCAAGATTTTCCTAGTTTCTTCATTGATTGATGAGTGGCCTGGATATGATTAGGCTCTTAGTGAAAAATAAATTTTATATCCAATTAATCAACTCAAAATTAAAGTTAAATAACTCATAACCTCACCTAAAGCCTAGGACATAAATCAAGATAATAAAAGATTTAGCAACCCCTTAGTTGAATGTTGTATCTCTCACATCATGCATAAAATCATCTTGCTTCACTCTTGCTAATGGAGGGCTTCCACCTTTGCCAGAGAAAATGGCTTGACCTTTGAGAGCCATGGTGAAAATACACCTCATTCTTGTTGATTTTGGCCCATAACCAGTTTCTCATGCATTAGGCATATGAAATCCCATAGCATGTCAAATGAAAATGTCCAAAAAATAAAATAAAACTAACAAAATTTACATTAGATTAAGTCATTTATTCATGCCCTTCATGATCTAGTCTCTTAGGGAGTGTGTTTAAGGACTTAGTCTCCTTTCTAAATTAACAATAGCCTAGCTATATTGTAAAGCATAAGACTTGCCTACATGTATTTAAAATCGTAGGATGAGTTAGTTGGCAGCCACCCCTAGGCATTTATAAGTTCAACAGTCAAGTGGTTTATCCTCTCTTGTGGAGACAAACCATATACTCATTTTTGTGTTAAATTTAGGTCGTGTCTTAGCCCTCGCCAAAGCTCCCTAGATTTAGGATATGAGATTGTTGTTTCTCTTTGCAGGTTACAAACATAAATCCTCACCTCTTAGGTATTTCCACGATCTTGTGTTGTGGAATTGTAAGTCCTATATTTCTAATAAAAATTTAACTCAAACATATAATTCTTCTCAAATTTCAAAAATATAAATCCCAACCATAGGATAGTTTTGGATGCTCACTAGGCTTCCTACTATCATGAGCATCCCCTACTCATCTCCTTTTGGTTTCGATAATAACTCCCTCTTCTTGATCAATCCCACTTGATTTTCTAAAAAAAAACTAATTTATTCATAGTCATATCTTTGAAATCTTTGGAGATAATGATCATTTATCTTAATCAAGAGTATTCTTAAGGAATCTCATTTCTTAAGATGTAATTAACTATGGGGGATTGCCTCCATAGGAAACTTAACGAACCTGATTTAAAATAAACCTTACTTTACTTTTTCATGTAAAGTTGGGGAAGAATCTCTCGTACATTCGAAGATTCATTGTCCTTAGGAGTCCTTATTAGGTGATTAGGTCCTTGTAGGATGGTAACTTCTGTCTCTCATGATAGTACATCATTCTACAATTTCATATCCGATCACCCTAATGAGAACATATGTGAATTTACGTGGTGTCCCAACACATACCAAAAATTTTATTTTTTAAATTCCTCCAAAGAGTTTGAGAAATAAAAAATACCACACTATCGTGCACGATAGGGTCCATACATTAATTCAGATTAAATTAAACCCAATTTAATTCTCCCTAGTGGAGTTAAATCACACCCTTCTCCCTAGTGGAGCCCCAAATCATATATAAATAAGTCAAATAAATAAATTAAATTCAAAACTAACCTCCTCAGTGGCGCCAAATTAAACCAACTCCTTGGTGGAGTCTAAATTAAAACAATCCAAAACCCATCTCTCCCTAGTAGAGCTAATCAAACAAATCAAAGAAATCCAACTAAACTCTTATCCCCAGCAGATACATCCTCAAACAAATCTATGAAATCAAACACAAATCTCAATCCCCAGTCAATAATTCGAACCTACTTTCCTAGTGGAAGGTTCATATACCCGATACCCAGTGGACTCGAGCCCATATCCCTAGCGAATATGCCTCCACATCAATTAAAAATAAGCAAATTGAAGTCAATTCAATCTTAATCCCTAGGGGATTATAGAATCTTATCCCCAACAGATCTTCTTTTCATAAATTATATAATCAAATCAAATTCAAACCTTATCCCCATCGAATTTTCTTCTTCTATGCCCTTGGCATAGACCCCTCACATATCATGTCCGATGCATGTGTGATCCCCTAGTGGATCTCCCTCCATGTCTTTGACATGGAATTCTCATCAGATCCTCTTAGATCTTTCATTCCCATGGCATAAAGAGAGCTACATTGCACTAAGATCATGATTCTATCTACCTTCCAGGTTTAAGTATAGATCATTTACGTTAGCGCTTGGAGTCCTTTAGACATTATTAATCATCTCGGTCAACATCAATACATGTGGTGTGTCTTATCAATTACACCACACATATTGGGGGTCCTTTTGTTGACCTCACTTTTGGAGTGAGGATTCAATCTTCCCATCTTAGACTTAGGAGACTTCTAGACACTAAAACTTCCCTAGTCATAAGACACTTCTAGAAATTAGATAAATACTTAAATCAAGCCTAGAGACTTATAAGTGTTAACCATGGAATTAGGTTATGACTTAAGGATTAGGAAAATCTACCTACCCTATAGCTTGAACCCAACCTATGTTCGCCATCTTAAGCCACAACCAAATTCAATTCATATCAAACCTACAACCAAATCATATATCAAATATCAAACCAAAATCAAACCCAAATTCAAATCTAAATTAAATGATTAAAACTTATAATCAAATCAATCCAAACTCAATTGATTTTTTCTTAAATCAATTCTACAATCAAATCATTTTTCCAAATTCTATAATCATACCAAATGTAAATATCAAATCCAAATCAAATCCTTCCTATGCCATCTGATCTAATTCCATGAACTTAGCCAAATCCCCATTCAAATCAAACCAAACTCAATTGATTATCTCATATATTAATTATTTCCTAAATTATCTTTCTAAATATAAATCAAATCCACATTCAAATAACCTTGATCAAAGCCAAATCAAACCTAATCCAAATCTAAGCAATGTGACCCACCTTCATGAGCTTAGCCAAATTTGCCTTCAAATCACCCTGAATTCAATTGATTTTCTCATAATAAATTCATATCTTCAATCAACTTCACAAATATAAATTAAATATACATTTAAATCATCAAAACTAAATCAAATTAAATCAAGATCTTTCCTAAGACACTTAAACCAATTCCATGGACTTAGCCAAAAAAACCACTCAATTCAAACCCAATTCAATTGATTTTCTCATGAATCAAATATTCCTTCAATTATCATCCCAAATATAAATGATATCTACAATCATCAAGCCAAACCAGAATCAACCCAAGTCAAACCTAACCTAACCCATTTGACTTGAAATATTCAAATGAACCAAAACTCATCCAAACCCAAATAAATTACAATTGAATTTATATATCAATCCCAAATCCATATATAAACTCAACTTCAACTCAAGCCAACTAAACCCACTTAGGTTCATTTGACCCAAAGTGACCTAAAGGACCCATTTGAGCCAAACTTCAATTCAACCCAAATTGGATTGAACCAAGCCAACCAAAGCCTCCTATCATGATTGTTGATCACCTTAAGTTAATCAAGTGTCATAAATTGGGTCATACCAAGTCAACTCTCTTAACCCATATGAACCCAAACTAGTCAAATTGCAACCTAAGTCAAATCACTTGAAACCCAACTCAAAATCAATATTTGAATATGACTTGACCTTCAATTGAGCCAAACCAAACCCAATTGGCCCTCTTGACCCAAGTTGACCTAAATTAACCTAAAAGACCAAATTATGTTAGAACAAAATATAAACCAAATTGATCACAACCAATGGCTTAAGTTCATTCTAAATTGATTATTGAACTTGACCAAAGCCCTAATTGAACCCAATTTAACCAATTGAACCCAATTGACCTATTTAACACAAATTGACCTAAAGGGTCAATTTGCTCTAAGCCTTAACCAAATCCAAATTAATTCAAACCAAACATAATAATAATCTTCAATTGGCCAACTAAACCCAAACCAACATCTAACCCAAGCCAATTTGGCCAATTTGTGCCAACTTAACCTATTTGACCCAAATGAACTCAAATGAGCCAAAATCAAATCTAAGCCAAACTAAATCAAACCAATGACACCAACACATCCTAAATAATCATATAAACTTGTCTCAATCATTAATTTGACCTAATTTGATCAATTGGTCAACTTGACTCAACATAACCCAATATGACCCATTTGAGTCAAATTGAGCCAAATCAAACTATATCAACTCCAATTGACTTGAAATTTGGGTTAACCCACTTTTGGCTCATTTTAAATCTGCCCAAATTAAATCTAATGCCAAATGACTATGATACCCTTGGGTCAAGGGTGTCACATGAGATAAATCACCCATGTAAGTGGTCATTTCCATTCCTTGGCCACTTAGCACTCTCCCAATGGTCCACCTAAGCACTAAGAACGCAGCGACCTGAGTGGTTGGGTCAATGACCCATGGGAGGTGAACTCACCTTCCCCATTTGCTCTTGGCAGCAGATAGCCACCAACCCACCTTGGCGCCACTCCTTGCCCTTGGCCACTCAAATTGAGCCACCTAGATGATTCCCACCCCTGCCACCAACAATGGTGGACGTCCATTAGAAGCCAAATGAATCACACCATCTAATCAGGAAGTATACAATTGATCCAAATCAACACACTCACTCTCAAAACTCCCAAGAGACCTCTCAAAAACTCCCTAGAGACCATTTCAAAAACCCTAGATCCCTCCTTGAAGCAAATCAAGCTCCCCATCATCAAATATCTTTAAGCTGAAATAGGGCAATCCCTCCTTCAATCCAATTTTCTCCAAACTCCACCAAAGTCAACTTAACTTTGCATACACCTTCCCTAGGGCTCGTCGAGAAAGAATGAATCTTCTCCTGAGCTTCCCAACCACCGGAGGTTATACATCGATCAACACCAGCCTCCCAAGCTTCGGGTGTTGGTCTTCCGAGCAAACGACAAGGAATCAAAGCTCATGCCAATCAGTAGGGCTTCGTCTCCACTAGACGAAGCTTCCTCAATTGTTTGCACCATCGGCCTTGAGCTTTGGTGAGGTATGCTTCCAAAACTGAGCTGTTGGAAAACATGGGTTGGAGCTTTTTGAAGAAACTTGCATGTCGTGCGATCTTGACTGTTGGATCCTCTCCAATCGGCATCGTGAAGGTGTGGGATCCTTTTGGAGTTGATCCAAGCTCTAGTAAGCTCGGATTAAGTGAGCAATGGCGGATAGACTCTGTCTCTCATCACTCGTAGGATGGTAGATCACTCACCTTCCATTCTGCATGATCGGAATGGACGGTCATGATTAGATCTACTAGTTTAATCCTATTTTACCCTATTGCACTAAGGGATTAATCATAGATCAGACAACAGACGAGAAAATGCATCCCACCACTGCCACGTAAGCACTGAGTCAGATAATTTAAAGTAACCAATCCTGAGGTGCCATGTGAAGCATCATGGGATTAAACTTAATTAATTTTTTAATGGCTGGACCTTTGATAATTCATAACAAATAATAAAAAATATGACAAATGCAAATAATACTCATTTTAAAGATATTTTAGAGGAGAATCTTTTAAAATTAATTCTAAGTGATTTTAAATAGTAAATATAGCTTAATTAAGGTTTAATTAAAAACTTAATTAGCTTAATTACTCCTTAATTATTTAGGTAATTAATCCCAAACTTTGTGAATTAATTTAATGGGATGACTTCTACCTCTCATAATTTTCTTGGGATTTATTACTTAGTTAATTGGGGTAATTAACCATCCAAGCCTTAATCATTCTCTTAATTAGTCTAATTAATCAATTAACTTCTCAAATAGTAAAGAAATAATTAATTAAGCTTGCTAATCACTGATTGAACAGTAAATGGGCAAGGGGAATATTTTAAGACCCCTTTCCTAATATTTTCCCTAAGTCCATGTCATTTAAAAGGGAGGTTAATTAATTTAGGATTAATTAAAGGTTTAATTAATTAATTAATTAAGTAACTAAGTCCAAATCATTTTAGATCTTAATTAATTTGATCATGGGTAGATCTTTAGGTGTTTAATAACCTAAAGTCACTTAAAAAAATTATGGTTAACCCACATGAGTGGGGAAACCATAAGAGTTCTTAATTAAGTTCCTTAACCTAATTAACCATTGATTGTGAGCCAATTGCATTAGGCCTTTTTATTTTTTAGGACCATTACTAATTTAATTTTCAAATCATATGTATATCATGTTGGCTCATAATTATTTGGATAATTATATTAAGGTAACATAGGAAAGGGTAATTAATGTATTTTATGCATACCACAACCTAATTAACTCATAAAATCAACCTAATTACCTTTTCTTAAACCAAATCAAATTACCAATTTGGGAATGCAGTTTATGGCAGCAAATGATGAGTTCTTTTTCTCTTTAATTTTAATCTAAAATCAAAATTGATAAAGGAAATTTGGTTTTCTTTAAATGGGTTTATTTAATGTGATTATTTTTAGGAATTAGTTCAATTGAATGATCATGTGTTATATTTAATTGTTCCTTTCCAAGCACATTAAATGTTGTATGTTATTTGATTTCATGCATTCATGCTTTAAAATTTAAATAAATCAAATGAATTTTCTTTATGTAAGCTTACATGTGTTGGCTTAATTAAATATATGTGTGGCTATTATCACTAATAAATTCAAAACTATTTTCTAAAACTTATGAATCAATTATAATACTCAGAGTGTTGATAATTATGAATACGCATAGGATTTACTTATGTTTATACCTTAAGAATATTAAAATAAAGTTCTATTTCTTATCATTCATATATAGATTTACATGAGTTTGAACAATAATGGGTATATAGTCTAGGCATCCCAGGAATACAAGGCTTTAAGTAGCCCCATGGAGGTCATTTGATTACCTCACTTCCCAGGTTTAACAATGGCACGTACTCAATTGGTTTCATTCTTATGTACTTTCATATTAGAGTTTAAATAGAGCTTTAATTCGTATGCATAAATGATTTAATTAAAGAAAATACAATATTTGCATGATTCTCATCTTTATAGTTGTGTATACAGTCATATGTATTCAAGATAGCAAGTGTTTATCCTGAACATCCCGGGAATAAGAGACTTTAGTTAGCCCCAAGGAGGTCATTTGATTACCTCACTTTCTTGGTTTAGCAATGGCATGTACTTCCTTACAACTTTTATACATATGTAGGCATGCTTAATTAGGATGAAGATCCCCTTTTGTTACCAAAATACATGCATTTACATTCACCTAAGTCACTAGCATATGTGATATGTATAAGTTAATGTTCTCTCTTCCTTATCCATGTATAGATTTATATAGATTTGAAATGTTAATAAGTATATAGTCTGGACATCCAAGGAATATAAGGCTTTAGTTAGCCCCAAAGAGATCATTTGATTATCTCACTTCCCTAGTTAACAATGACATGTACTTATGTGATTCCATCCTTATGCATTTTGGTATTAGAATTTGGATAGAGCTTTAATTTATATATTTATATAATTCAACCAAAAATATAAATTCAAACATACACATACATTCATCATTTAAGTGTGCTGAAATATATTGTATGTGTAAATACACTTAGGATTAAATCATATGCATGTTACATGTGATGAAAGGGAATGTTTTGATATATGTCATGTGGTATTAATTCAGTTAGATTAATCATAAGATGCCTTTCATATTGAATAGAGTTATTTAAAGTAAACTTAAACTTAGGATTAATATAAAAAATGTGTAATAAGCCATTCATTAAAGAGAACTAAATCAAATTAATATACTTTATAAAGTGGCTTAAGGTGGGGATGAAAGAGGGTAATCCTCTTAATTCTCTTTATAACACTTAGTTGTTAAGTGTATATCATATGAAACAAAGAAACATAAATTAAAATTCTCAAATCAATAAAACAACTTGAAGTGAAACCAACCTTTCATGTTAAATTAAATCTCCCCACACTTAGAAAAATATAACTCTAATGCTTAGTAAGACTTACCACATGAGCTTTAACATACACATTAGAATTAAGTCACCACTTCTAGTCCTAAGTTATGACAGTGCATGATGTGATGAATATTTTATTTTTTTGATGTATTATTTCAGGCTGGATATTAGGGTGTATGCTTCGAAGACTGGATGTTAGATTGTTCTTAGCCTAATCATATTTTCATTGGGGATTGTGCTTAAAGGGATGCTTAAAATAAATATAAATGCTCTATTTGCATGTTGTTTAAACCCATAAGCATAATCCAAGTTAGGATAGGTGGGCTTGGTTACCCATGTACGGGGTGTTAAGTCCAACTCATACATATAACTGCTTGGGATTGCATGAGTGTTTAGCTAACACTTGTTTTATAAGTGTAGTTAGATTTACTTTTTCTATTCTTAATGTAATTTTATAGTAGGAATTAGGATTAGTGCTATGGGAGATTAGGATGAGCAGTGGCTAGAAGGCTTTATCTTGGGGTTCCCTACGATGCCTTTGAAGCAAGCATATCCAAATCAAGAGAAGGAAGAAAGAATATATGAAGAAATGAAGGAAAGAAGACCCCCATAGAATTTTATACAATTGTAATTATTCTTTTATATTTCGGGATGTATAAAGGTAGAGCTCAACTACCCATCTTTTTTTTTCGGATTGTGCGGCAGAGCCCGACCGCATCGGCCTCTTATTATTTTGTGGTAGTTTATTAAAATTAGTTGATGTTATGTTTAAATTGTGTATTATAAATGGCATGCTTTTTTATAATTCCTTATGTTTGAATAGCTTAATGTGTGGTATGGATACGTTTGGCTTAGGATAAAATAAATTTTCTACCCCAACTAATCACTCATAATTAAATTATAAACAACTCGTATCCTCATCATAGAGCTTAGGCTATAATCAAGATAATTAAAAGATTTAGCAACCCCTTAGCCGTATGGTTGTATGTCTCACATCATACATATCATCTTGAATCACTCTTTCAAAATGAGGGCCTCTGTTCTTACATGCATAGGGATTGCTTGGCCAGTGAGAGCAACCCCTACTGACAGAGCTTCACCCTCTTTCTCTTTTGATTTGGTCAATAATCTACTTCATCATGCATATAGGCATAAAAAAATCCTTATGTTTTATCTAAATGATGTGTCAAAATAAATAAAAAATTTTAAAAAGATTTTGCATTTGTAGATTAAGTCATATGCTCATACTACTCATGCTCTAGTATCTTAGGGAGTGGGTTTTAAGATTTTAGTTTCTTTAAATTAAATAACTACCCTAGCTATCTTGCAATTCATAAGAGCGGACTACATGGTTTTGAATCATAGGAGGAGTTAGCTAATTGCCACTCTAGGCAACTATAAGTCTAGAAGTCGGGCGATTTATCCTCTCTTGTGGAGATAAAGTTTATGCACATTTTTACTTAGATTTAAGTTATGCCATAGCTTGTGCTAAAGCTCCCAAGATTTAGAATCCCAAGTAGCTATTTTCTTTGAGCTACAAGCATAAATCCTCACCTCTTAGATATTTTCACAACCTTGTGTTAGTGGATTATAAGCCCTAGCAATATAATAAAATTCAACTCTAATAAATAAATCTCTTCATTTTTAAATATATAAATCCCAATCATAGATGATTGGAATGCTCACTAGGTTTCCTAGTATTATGAGCATCCCCACTTTCTCCCTTTGGATTCCAAAATAAGTCTCCTCCTTGAACTTTCCCAATTGATTTTCCAAATATAACGAATCCTTTGATAGTCTAACCTTAAAATCTTTGGAGATGATAATTGTCTACTTTAATTGACAGTATTCTTAGAAAATTTTATTTCCTAATATGTAATTAACTATGGAAGTTTGCCTCCATAGGGAGCTTAAGAACTTAGTTTAATATAAACCCTGCTTTATTCATCCATGTAAAGTAGGAGAAAAATCTCTAGTATATTTGAAGACCCATCAAGCCTTAAGAGTTCTTATTAGGTGGTTAGGTCCAATGAAGGGTTATATCTCTATCTTTTGAGATAGTACATCATACCTCAATGGTATACGATCACTTCAATAAGTATCCCATGATGTGGTGTCCCAATACATCAAAAAATCACCATACACGATTACCATAAAATTCTTTTGTATTTACATATCTCCACATTCAACGTCATTATTTACTCAAAAAATTTCTAACATCTCAAAAATACCACTCTGCTTATTTCCCTTACATCCCCCTTTGTGAGTCCACCTCGTGAAAGCACGACTTCCTCCTCCTTCCTTGACCTCGACCTCTCGCAAGAGCAATAAGAATCTAAGTTTGGTCCACAATTTTGTAGTCATTCTTATTTTGAAATTTAGAAGGTGAAGAAGTAAAATTTTTCTTTTTGATTTCTTTCTCTTAGTTATTTTTGTGGAATTTAGTGGCGAGAGAATCATTTTTGTTAGCTTAATTAGATATCTCATGTGAATTAGAGCTTCAATATTACAATTTAGGGTTTGTTTATGCTCTTTTATAATGTTCTTTTATGTATTTATCTTGTATTAATTTATCATTATTATGGAATTTGATGGAACTTGATTAGGTTTAGCTGTAGGGAACTATTTGTTTATTTGATTTTGGGCTTGTAACTAAGTTGAAATTCCCATGACTTTTATTCACCAACAATATATTGAGCTTGTTTGTTGATTATACGGCTTCACAAAATTAATTATATTATGTGTATAGGTCCATTATTTCATTAATTCAATTATGAAGATTTAAACCATCACACTAATCAACATATAAAATAAGAGATCATAAAGAATAAATTTAATGGTCCTTCTGTATAACATTGAAGAAGCAAAATTCAAAAGTTCACAACATATAGCTTTATAAATTTTTCCTAATCAATTTTGATATTTTTATTAAAAAATCTATAATTTTGATTTATCATTAATTGATTCTGTAATGAAGAAAATATTTTGTTTGCTCGCCTAACATCATGATAAGATCATGAGGAACTGTAAGCAATGTCTCTCAACACGCCAATTTAATATGTTTTATTTATGCATAATATGGATAGTGACCTAAGTGGGTTAGGAATAATGAGTCAAGTTATGTGCATGGTATACAATTTCAAAGCATGTTGAGAAAAAGATCAGAGTACGTGAAATAGGAAGAGCAGAATAATGGAAATTATGCTTCTAATTGTATATTCAAGAGAACCTCCATTCTTGCAACTAAAGTATTGTTGACCTCATTTTTAGAATGAGCTGTCAACCCCTCCATCTTAGACATTGGACTTCTCTTAGTCTTTAAGAGTTTCTTAGTCTTAAGACACTTCTAGTGATTAGGTGAACACTCAACTTAGCCCTAGAGACTTAGAAGAGTTAGACATAGGAATAGGTCATGCCTCAGGGGTGTTAAGAAAATTTGTCTACCCTATAGCTTTCCACAAATTCCTCCCATCCTTCCTTCAAGTCAAATTCAAATCAATTCCAACTTGATTGGAGTGGAGTAGTGAAGCTCCCATGTGCTTGAGATGAGTGAAGGAAGGATTCCCATGTGCCCATGTCTATGGGGGTGGTCAGTTTTGACCTTGGGTTGGGTTTGGCTGACCCAAAGCTATTGGGTCATGTGCACCATGTCCATTAGTGACCATTTGGTCCACTAAGAGGAATTTCTTCAAACCAAAAATAAGGGAGTTCAAGTGAAATTCAATCTCATTCAACTTTCCACTATAGCTCAATTCCTCTTGCAAGCTTCTTGAGTGGATCAAACTGAACTTTCCTAAAGCTTAATCCAAGTCTTTAAGCCACGGGAAGAGTGCTCTTGATCAAGGCTGAGCCAAAATGAAGGAGAGCTTTGTCCATAGGAAGATCCACTCAACCAAATCACCTCAAATCTTCAACAAGGCTTCATTTCCACTAGACAAAGCTACCTCAACAGATTCAAGCGCCACTGATAGCCTCTGGTGAGGTATGCCCTTAACCCAAGCTTAAACTAGCCATGGTGTGGTCCTTTGTAAAAGAAATCCTCACCTCATGAGAAACTAATCGTTAGATCTTTTCCCTTTTGCTCCTAGATGGTGTGGGTTGAGTTTGAGCTCAATCCTAGCTCAATCAAGCTCGGATCATGCCATGGAAGATAGATGGTGGCCATCTCCCATAGGCGAGCTCAGGGACGGATCATGGGCCATCCATCCATGCATTTTAGATGGATGGCCATGATCAAGATGTGTAGGATCCCTGATTTAATCCTTTAAGAACCACGCTTGATCGATCATCGATCATTGGTGAGGGAGAAAAATGCAAAGGCCGACACTCGATGTTATAACTTAAATGGCCTCTCTCGTCACACCATGTGGAAAGCACGTGCAACGTTAGCCTCCAAGTGGCGCCGACGAGATTAGCTATTTAATTAGGGATTTAATTAATTATCCTTAATGGCTGAATCTTCAAAATAACATAACTAAATCTAAAAAAATCATAAAAATACAAGGTAAAATGCATCGTAAAGATAATTTAAAGGAGAATATTCTAGAATTATTTTCAAAGGGTTTTGAATATTCCATTTTCCTTAATTAGGATTTTATTGAAAACTTAATAACCCTAATTATTCCATAACTATCCCACTGTTTAATTCCAAACTTCTCATGTGCATTTAGGGGGATGACTTCTACCTCCCCTAATTTTCTTGGGATTCATTGATGGGTTAATTAGTTAGATCAACTAATGAATCCTTAATTACTCACTTTATGTAATTAAGGGTAATTAAGAATCTGAATAGTGGTTTAATCCCTTTATTAAGTTAATTAAGCCTTGATTTAGTAGAAAAGAGGTTTATGGAATGGATTTGGAGAATTTTACTTAAGCCATTCCCTAAACCCCTTTCCTTCCTTAATCCAAACTTAATTAAGGGTTAATCCCCTAATCACTTGCTTAATTAATTTGATTTTAAAATCAAAACATTCCAGAACTTAATCAATCCTTCTTGGGTAGGTGCTTAGGTGTTCAATAACCTAAGTATCTTAAAGAAATCAAAATCCAACCCACATGTGTGGGAAGGGTTATGAAAGTACTTAAATTAAACCCTTTAGCTTAATTAATCACTAATTGTGAGTCCATTGCATTAGGCCCTTTCTTTCCTTTGTGCATTGTTGATTTAAATTTCTTTTGTGGTTTTATGTCATACCATGGCTCATAATTATGTGATTAAATATGTTAAAGTGGTATAGGTAAGGAGTAATTAACACATTTAATTCACACATTAACCTAACCAAAGCATAAAATTAATCTAATCACCTAAAAATTAAACTAAAATATCCTACACATGTTTGAATGGGTTAGGACCAGCAAATTTATCTCACATTTCTCAAATTAAAATCAAACTCAAAATAAAACAAAAATCTCTTTAAAATAAATTTGATTTATAATCTTATTCATAGGATTGTCTTTAGGAATTAATTAGGGTGAATGAATTTACATTGCTTTCATCACTTTATTTCTTTCCTAACTTGCTAAATGTGTATGCCATATGAAAATCATGCATTCATGCTTATTAAAAAATCAAATTAAAAATGAAGCGTCTCTTTTATGTCAAATTGCATGTTTTGGCTAAAGTAAAAATATGAATGGCTATTATCACTATTAAATCTAAAATTATTTTTAAAACTTATAAATCAATAATCAAAATTGAAAGCTATGCTACTTCTAATTATTTATAAGTTTGCATGTGAGTAAAGATATAAAGATGTGCATTGTGTGGCTTTCCTTCTCTTCTCTTTCAGCATAATTTTGAATAGGATTTAGAAAAGTGTATAGTTCATTTGAAAAGAATGCAACACTTTCCTAAATCTATTCTTATTCATTCCTATGTCATTACTTAAGAAGGACATCCATACTTATACATATAAATTACATAAACAAATCAAACAAATAAACACAAACTTTTGCATCTTTCTTTTTCCATTCATTTCTTTTGTACATGTATATGTATTTAAGGAAAGTGGTATATTAGTCTGGACAACCCTAGGGTTACGAGGCTTTAAGTAGTCCTAAGTAGGTCTTATATACCTTACACCCCAGTGCTAATGGCTCATACTCACTTATGCCTTTGTATGTGTGCATATGAAAAATGGATAAAAGAAATCCTTCTTTTCTACTTAATGAAAATCATGCATCATAACACATCCCTATTTTCTTAAGTAATATTTATTAGCATTCATCATTAAAGTGTGTTAAATATTTTCACTTGCATGTATAGATATGCTTAGGATTCATTCATATGCATGTTATACATGTTGCGAAAGAAATGAAGTGGTGTGTTTTGTGATAGTATTTCACTTTACTTAATCTTAAAATGCCTTTCTTTTTGAATAGGTTTATTTAGAGAAAATCTAAACTTAGGATTAAATAAAACACATAACAAAACATTTACTAAACAAAAATTAAATATGAATCCACCTTAGAAATTACTTAAAGTAGGGAGAAAAGAGAAGTTCTCTTCTCTTTTTCTCTCTTTATAACTTAATAATTAATTGTAGGATTCAATTAAACCAAATCAAAACACAAAATAAAATTAACACAAAATAACTAAACAACTTAAATTGAAACCATCCTCTAAATTGAACATTTTTATACTTAGGAAATCTAAACCTTAAAGCCAGAGCTAAGCATACCACACAAACTTTAAATGGAACACACATTAGGCTAAATCACCATTTCTAGCTTTAGGATAGGGCAGTGCATGGTTTGATGTTTGCTTTTTTTATGATATTTTATTCTATTCTGGATGTTAGGGTGTATGTGTGTAGACTGAATGATAGGGCGATCTTAGTTTAACCATTCTCTTCTATAGGGGATTGGGGCGCTGTAATAAAAATATAACTATTTTTGTTATGCAGGTGCTTATACCCCTAAGCATAATCCAAAATAGGCTAGGTGGACTTGATTACCCATGTGTGGGGTGCTAAGTCCAATTTATATATATACATGCTTGGGATTGTATGATTTGTTTGGCCAATCTCTATTTTACAGGTGTTAGTTAAATTTCCTTTTTTTATTTTTATGTATTTTTGCAATTAAGATTTTAGAATGATTGTTATGGGAGGATTAAGATGAGCATTGGTCATAAGATCTCATCTGATGTAACATGTGAATCCTTTGGAGCATCCACAGTCCAACCATCCAAAAGAAGGAACCAAATAAGAAAGAAGAAAAGAAGAAGAAAGAAGAAGAGAAGAATGAAGAAATGAAGAATGAAGACCCCCATAATATGAATTACATGCTTAATTGTAATTAATTCATTTGTAATCTAGGTTATATAAGTGTAGAGCTCGGCTACCCAATTTATTTTTGGGTTTGCGTGATGGAGCCCGACCATAAATGACATTTTATTCTTTTGCACTAGTTTTCTAAATTGATTGATATTTATTTAACTTGCACATTAAGATGGCATATTTTTCTAGTTTCTTTCTTGCTTTGATATATGGCTTGGATGACGATTAGGCTCTTATAAAAAATAAATCCTCTACCAAATTAATTAACTCAAAACTAGAAATAAACAACTCATAACCTCACTTAAAGCTCGGGTTATAACACAAGATAAAAGAATTAGCAACCCCTTAGCTGGATGTTATCATATTTTTTTAACATCATGCATATAAAAGGCATATTATTTCACTCTTGATTGGAGGGCTTCCACCTTTGCCGAAGACTTCTGTGAGCCATGGTGGAAACACACCTCCTTATCTTATTGATTTTGGCCCATAATCTAATTTCTCTTGCATTAGGCATAAAGAATCCTTAAGCCTGTGTCAAATTGATTATCCAAAATAAAGAAATAAAACATATAAAAAATGTTTATTTGATTTAAGTCATTATTCATGCCCTTACATGATCTAATATCTTAGGGAGTGTGTTTAAGGATTTAGTCTCATTCTAAATAAATAGCAACCTTGCTATCTTGCATAAACATATGACTTACCTACATACTTTAAAACTGTAGGAAGAGTTAGCGGCCACCCAGTTGTAAGTCCAAATGTGATTTATCCTCTCTTGTGGAGGTAAACCAAATACTCATTTTCTCCATAGATTTAGGCCATGCTTTTGGCTCTCGCCAAAGCTCCCTATATTTAGGTTCAGAGATTGCTACTTCTCTTTGCGGGCTACGAGCATAAATCCTTACCTCTTTGGCATTTTCATAACCTTGTATTATGGAATTATAAGCCCTATCATTCTAATAAAAATTCAACTCAAACAAATTAATTCAATTTCAAAAATGTAAAGCCCAACCATAGGATAGTTTGGGATGCTTACTAGGCTTCATAGTATCTTAAGCATCACCTACTTGCTTTCATTTGGCTTCGATAAGAACTCCCTCCTCTTGATCGATCCCACTTGACTTTCTAAAATAAACCAATCGATTGATAGTCCTGCCTTTTCGAAATCTTTGGAGACAAACGTCATTTACCTTAATCGAGAGTATTTCTAAGGAATCCCGTTCCTTAGGATGTAATTAAATATGGGACTTGCCCCTGTAAAGAACTTAATGAATCTGGTTTAAAATAAACCATGTTTTACTTCTTCATGTAAAGTAGGGGAAGAATCTCTGGTACATTTCGAAGACCCATAGTCCTTAAGAGTCCATATTGAAGTGATTAGGTCCATTGTAGGATGATGACTTCTATCTTTCGAGATAGTACATCTCTCCTTAATGTCATACTTGATCACCTTAATAATAACATATGCAAATCTGCATAACGTCCCAACAAGACGTAAATTTTATATATATTTATGTTTTCATTTATCCTTCTTTTCCCTAAAAAGAAAAGGGGGATAGATGAAGGGAGATATATATATATATATATATATATATATATATATATATATATATATATATATATATATATATATATATATATATATATATATATATATATATATATATATATATATATATATATATATATATATATATATATATATATATATATTACTATTATATTTTTTTTATTGATTTACTTTCTTAAATATATGTTTTAAAAGACCCTACCACATTGGAGATATATATGTGTGCCCACCAAAGGTAGGTAGAATAATAGCAGTGGACAACCAATCATAAAGAGTTTATGTAAATATGAATAATTTAACATGAACATTAATTATTTAGTAATTAAAAATCTTAGGGAAATTAAGCATTTATAGGATGAGTACATGTTATTCAAAAATGAGTAAAGCCAGAACTTTATAAAAGAAGGATATTTACGTGGATCATACCAACAATCAAATTATAGGATGCAGACACAAGATGTTGGAACAAAAAAAAGAGAATTTATAGATTGGGCACTTAGTGGATAGCTTATGATGTTTAGTCCTTTTATATCCCCACCCTAATTATGTAAAGGATTAGTTTTAAGATATGGTGCATCATTAGGTGGTTGTTATAGTTGAGAATCTACAAGCTTTATGAATGGGATGATACAAGCATCTGTTAATGTTGCAGCCCAACAACGAATGAGTATGTAGTGCATTACAAAAAAAAATAAAGAAGTTGTAGAGAAAGAGATGAAGGAGTAGAAAAGAGATGAATGAATAGGATGAGAGAGGAGAGGAGTAAATGAAAACCAGAATGTGCTAATTTCTTATAACTCAAGTTTTGTATCAAGTAATTTAATTTTATGTTTAATTGCATTATTCTTAAATAGTGGATATATTATTTGATTTCAAGAGTTGTTATAATATGTATGTTATGTTTGGTGGATAATATGCAGATTATAGATTCATTAGAGAAGATATTGTCCAAAAAAAACAACATCAAATTACAAATGAGTTTTTCATCGATAACTCAATCATCTAGCAAAAAATCCACCAAAAATTATAACAGATATTCACTCAAAAACTTTCAATGTTCAATCCTTTATGGTAGTATAATATTTGGTATGTGCCAGCAATTTAATCCACCTATGAAGTCATTTGCGGTGGATTTTGGACCACCAAAATTTAATTTTTTTTACGTATTGCTCAAAAAACTCTTAATCAAAATCAAGTATGCATTATCATCATCAACAACTTCAGCAATGCCACATTTTTTTAGTTCATATTTCTCTTGGGGTAGTGATATTGTGATTTTGTCATGGAGCAACTTAAAATAATTGAAAATATCAATCTTGTAAATGAATTGAATTTATCACATAAAAATATAGAAATGAAGACTCACAAAATGAAGATATGCTTACCTATACAGTAGCACCTTACAAATTGATATTTCTTGAAATCCTAAACCAAGTATCCCATCAAATTTTGCTACCAAGAAAGTGACACCTAGACTTGGCTTCCTGGTGGCTTCAATAAAAACCCGTGTACATCTTGATAGATAGTAAGATGGTCTTATAGTCATCAGGACCGATACATTTTGTCGAGATTACAAGTAAGATGGTCTTGACATATACATTTTTGCTATTATTCATGATTTAATATGATTATGTACAGCAATTTCCTTTTGCCAACAAAAAAATTAAGTACTTAGCTTGATAACATACTTATATGTATCACACCTTAAAGAAATGCATATACATAAATGATGCCATTTCTACCTCTCTTATGATGCAAAATAATTATCAAATAAATGTCTTGGATTTTAACATGTTTAAAATATATTTTATTATAATATTGAATTGAGTGCCATCTTTCATTGTTATATCATATTTTAGATAAGTAATTGACTCATGATTTTATAAAAGAAGTGTTACTCTTGAATTAGGGATTATGTTTTGATCAATTAAAATATCTTGGTTTACTACTCTTACTTATGGCTTCTTTCATCTTTTGCATCTCTTCTCCTTTTCTCTCGCTAATTTCTCTCTCTACTCTTTAGAGAACCTTGAACCGTCTACTTTGACACTACAAAACACAATTACATGTAGCTCTATAGTCATCTTAAGCTCTGCAACAAGTCCTATTTTCCATAAGCTTTCATGCTCTCCATTTATTTTAGCTTACATTTTTTTACTCCCTATAAAGCTGCATCTAATCCCTTGCTAAATAAAGTAGCCATGCCACATCTCCTACCGTACTCACCCATATACTAATAAAAAACTCTAATCATCAATATAATCATTATTTTTAAAAAATTAATTAACATTATTAATCATTTTTTATGAGAAAAGAAGAAGATGGTTGAGATTAAAGATGAAAACAAAAATTGAAAGAATGTTGACATAACTGAAGATAATGGACAATAGAAAACAATTAAGAATAATTATAGCTCTAAAGAAGACATCTAAATGATGAGCATGAAAGTGTTTTAAATTCATAAATTATGATCTTACTGATTTAGGATATTTATTTATTTTGAATTGTGAGTGAGAGAGACATCTTGATATAATCTTTCTTTAATATTGATGTGTAAGCTATTATTTTTATTTTTTATTGATTTTATGGTTTAATTTTGAGATTTAGGTTCTAAAATACCTTGATTCTTACCTGGCCTCGTGAAGAGAAAACATGTCTACCTAATTGCATAATTTTAAACCTTGAATACAAGTAGTGTTTAAAATTCTAATTATTTTTTTAGGAATTGATGCCACATATAGTCTTAAGTTATCTTTCATAAAACTAAATAAATGTATTATTCTTATTATTATTATTATTTAAAATGATTTCTTCAGTAAATCAAACAAAATAAAACATATACTCTTCTATCTCCCAAATTTGACCATATATTAGCACTCCAATAAAAGTATGTAGTTTTTAACTCATAGGTTCGTTAACTAAAGTAGTAGCACATCCAAATATTCATAATAACTCTCTCATCAATAAAATTTTGATTACTCCTGCACCTAGGGATTTGGATGATTAAACTATAAGTTAAATTATGATGGAAGTTGTCATGAAATCAAAAAAAATTCACTCATTCCACTAAACTATTTTTTCTTACAAAAAGAGAACTTTAGTCATTGCTGATCTTGGTAGAACTAATCATTGCATCTTATAAGCATGACTACTCCCATCCCAAATAGGGTGGGGAACTTTATGATTTCTTATTTACTTTATTCTAGTAATAATGCAGGAAGTAAACATGTTGATTATTTTATTCACTCAAAAACTAGAATGTTTCCAAAATAGTATTGAAAAGCAACGTAGGAGAGATAATTAGCCTAAAGAAAGTTGTAATTATAAATACTTGATCAACATATCAATAGTTTTAGGCATGTCTTCTCCATAAATACTAGATCTCGTGTCTCATGTTTGATATGTGATGGGTGCGTGTGTTTGTCATTTGATGACTAAGTTGGTAAAAAAAAAAAGATATGGATTTTGTATATCACTTTTAAATTTCTATTTTATCCACTATTTTAAAAATCGAACTGAATCAACCAATTCTCATTCAACCATGAACTGACAATAAGGCCAGTTTGGTTAACCTTAAAAAATCTCATTTGCATTGAACTAGTGACAGCCGACTTGAATCATCAGTTCAATCGGTGATTAGTCCTTGTTATATAAAATTGACTGGTCCAAGTTAAGTTCATTTAATCACTTTTAATTCTTTAATGAAATTATTAATATTTTTTAAATAATAATTAAACATGATATTTTAATTAAATAATTTAAATAAATTTAATAAATCTTAAATAATAATTATTATTATTCTTATTATTCTTATTCTTATTATTATTATTATTAGCCAAATTTATTTAAACAAGTCATCTCTTAGGTAGGTCCCAAGTTTTTTTTTAAGCTTCTTTTTTTTATATAAAGAGTATAATACTAGTTTTCTTTTGTGATACAAGACAAAAGATTTTAAGAGCATGTTGAAATTAGACTTGGACTATAAGAATAAGGCACTAGATTAGAGAGCTGGACTTCTAAAATATTAAATGGGCTTTAAAATATAGAAATTTAAGAATAATTTTTAAATTTTTAAATTTATACTTGTATTATAAATTTTTTAATAATAAAATTATGTTATTTTAAGATTATAAATTTTGTAAAAATATATTATAAATATTTCACATAATATATATTTTACTATTATTTATACTTAATAAAAAAATATTTTTTTACATTTTTAAACTTTATGTTTTTATTATAAATTATATCTATATTTATAAATCTATATAAAACTTGTTCTTTATTTTTAAATATATTTAATATACATATATTTAAATATAATGGCCATATAATTATATCTTAATAAAATTTAATTTATTTATTTTATTTATAATTATTAAAAAATATTGTTTGTATTTTTTTTTCTTTTATTTTGTATTTATCATATATTTATATTATTATATCATTTAACTTATTTTAACAATTATAATATTATTACATCATCCATTTCAACTCTCAATTTAATCCTTATTGAACCATTGAATTTTGAATCTTTTTTTTGACACTTTCTCTAATTAGAATTTTCACAAATATTGCTTTTATGGATACAACTTCCTAATTTAATATTCCCGTCTCTATCCCCCTCAAAGACCTCATCACCCACTCATGAATCCACAAAAAGTTTTAGTTACTTCCCAAGTTAACCTCTTCGTGCACATCTATTTTGATGGCTATGATCTTTCTTAATGATATCGCACGGCTCGTAAGACAAACCACCTAAGTTACACTCTGTGGACTCCTATATAATATCACGACGCTATGTGTTGAGCAATAGCTTTCTTGGGTTTAAATAGGTGCAAAATCTTGTTCTTTTTCTTCTTCTTTGTTGTGGTCTTGTTTCGTTCTCGGAGATCCTAGATTCGAATATCGAAGAATGCATAGTATACGAGTTTGTCATGAAAATGACTCAAATAATTAACAAAAAAAATGATATCTTTCCTAGGCTATAATTAGTTGCACTATCTTATTCTTCTTCTTCTTCTTCTTCTTCACGATGATGATTACTTTGTTGGTGAGCTAAGTTCCTTCAGTCGCTCCAGTGTTTTTCATTCTAATCTTTGCTAATATCACTCCTTTTGGTTGAAATTATTCATTAATGTCCGGTGTTTCTCTTGGTATGTTTGTTTTGAAATTTCTCTGTTTTGATAGACCAGTCTTTGATGGGGGAATGTGTAAGGGGTTGCTTCATTGATTCTTATTGCGACGATCATTCTTCTTCCGCCTATTCTCCCGATTTTGGGGGATGGACTTGTGAGGGTGGTCGCGCTGAAAAGTGACCACTATATGAGAATAGCTGGGTTGCCAAAAAGCTTGCTACTGATGAAGTGGAGCACAACAATTTTGGTAGGAATGGTCTTCAAAAGAGTTTTGGATGGGTGGTTAAAGAATTACATGAATGGTAAGTACTATGAGAAATCTATATCGGCTCACCTCTACAAAAGTTCAGTGGTATTTGATACTGGTAAGACGAACTTACAGGTCTTTTGTCCTATGATCGATCACTTGTTTTTTTGTTGTTATGCTTTCTAATTTTCAGCTTGTTTTGCTTTGGAGTATTATGCAGAATGTTTACCACTTTATTTATGCTTGAAAAATATATATGCTGAGTGCTCTCCCTAAATAAAAGAAGAAACTTATGCCCTAATTTTATTCAGTTGGGAAGTACTGAGTTTGATTCTCTAAGATATATTGTCATTTCAGTTCACATAATGATGAGTAAATGATTTTGTTTTAAACAACTAATATTTGTCTTATGCTTTATAAATTTCAGTTTAAAAAGATAAACTATAAATTTTCTTCTTCTTTTTTTGTCCATTCACCTAATTTTATTTCATAATTTTTCTCCTCAACAATAAAATTTATTCTAATAATTTTAATAGTAATTGAGTTGATCAAAATAAAAAAATTTATATATAACCAATATAGTCTCTCTCTCTCTCTCTCTCTCTCTCTCTCTCTCTCTCTCTCTCTCTCTCTCTCTCTCTGCTCAACACCATGAAATTGAATTAAAGAAGATAAAAGTAGGGTTGTCAAAATTTCGCATTCGACAACAGGTTAAGCTGAACATGATTAATTATTCATTTGATTGCTCATCATTTTAACTCAAAATAAAAAATTATACACATACACAAAAAAACAATTGCATCGTTGCAAGTATGGTTTAGTGGTTGGAGTTTTTGTCATACAAAATAGGTTCAAATCCTCATTCCTCCATATTTTTCAGATTATTACTTTTACGAGTCATTTCGAGCTTATATGAGTCATTTTAAATGCGAACCGAACACGAACAATGGTTTACTCACTCAAGTTCGGCCTGTTCACACCCCTAGATGGAATAAAGCAACCACTATCACATTTGTATCTAGTGGCGAAGAAAAAAGAGAGTTAAGAAGGACATGGGAGCAAATTACGGAAGCACGCGAAATTCTTTTGTGCACCTATGCCTTCAAGAATAGCAATGGAGTGAAAACAAGAAAAAAAATTTCTAAAATCTATTATATGAAGTGGCTCCAGCTAGTAGGGGTACATGCCCCCAATACTCTCATTGTAGCTCCGCTTATGACTATAATTATCCTCAAACTCACAATAAAGTTAGCCTCACCCCCTTTGTTTTACCCTTGTCTTGCGCTTTCTTGCGCAGGGATTAGGAAAGTTAGGCAGTAGCCAAATTTGGCCTCTTTTTCTTTGGTGATTAATGTTTGAGTGAGTTAGAGAGAGAGAGAGAGAGAGAGAGAGTTGCATGTCTGATATGTAGGATATATTTGTTTGATCTTCTGGTACAAAATAATTGGTTGGTTTGGAGATAGCAATGAGGTAAAAAATAATAAAGCTGCATAGTATGAATTCCTTGTGCTTTAAAACCTTATATGTTTTAATATTGTGAGTTCTCACTGCTTCCATCTTAAAAGCTTGTTTCGTGAAATATGTTATTTTGAAGCGGTGTGGCTAAACCCAAATAGTTTTATTATATGATTTTTGCTGTGGCTGAAATGGTTAAATTAAAACTATATTTTGGCTATTAAATGTGTAAGCGCAGTGTCAATTCCATCTCTGCGCTATTGTTTAAAAAACATTTGTTAGTAGACAATAATTTTTCACCATTTGCTAAGATTTAGTTTTGCTATTAAATGTGTAAACTTAGTGCCACGTCTTTCCGTTAGAATTTTTTTGTAAAAAAATGTTGGGGCTCGATTTATAATTTTTTTTTTGGGGTTCATAATTATGTTTTTATTGTGATTTATTATTTGCATGAACTTGAAGAAAAAAGTGGTCCATATTTATTTATTTATTTATTTTTCACTTAATGGATTTTGTTTCAATGCACAATTAAGTGTTTTATGTATTAATTTTTAATTTTATATCACGTGATCTCAAAGGAACAGAGTATCTAAAAATTTATCTCAGAATAATATCCTTCATAATTCATTAAGGTATATGAATAATTTTTATTTAAAAGAATGTCAAATGTGAGCTTTTATTTTAAGAAAAGTCAAAATATGTCTTTACTTTTAAAAAATATTTTAATTTTGTTTTTAATTATATATATTGTTTGTTAACTATAATTTATGTTTTATATTTTGTTTTATTAATTATATTAGTTTATGTTCATTTTATGTATATCAATAGTTGAATATGTTATATTTGAGTTCTGTTTATATATATCTTTTATTTTTTTAAGTTTCGATTAATCATATCAGTTATTTTTCTGCAGTTATATTTTACTTTTTTTTTATGTTATATATATATTTAATTTTATTAATGTTTCTTAAAATTTTTGATATAAAATTCAATGTATCAATTCGCCTTTATGCGAGTGTATGTATATAAAGTTTTTTGATCCAAATATCATTATCAAAATAGACTAAACAACAAAGGTTTTTTTAATACTAATTAGACAAATCCTCATCATTATAAATAGCAGATTTCTGATCTTGAACTCCAGCGAGGCCAAGGAGAAAAAAATTTGAGGAGCAATAAGGTCAGACTTTGTTATTTGTTGTAAGTTTTTTGGTTGATGCTAAGCTCCCAAATTTTCGTATTAATAATAGTAATTATGTTATTATAATGTATATTTTTATAAATGTTATTATTGTCACAAGAAATATTAATGTTAATAGTATCATTTTTATTATTGTTGTTATCTTTTTTTAACATTATTTTTTTGTTTAGTAATATAATAATAATAGTAATTATTATTATTATTATTATTATTATTATTATTATTATTATTATTATTATTATTATTATTAGTTGTAGTAGTAGTAGTAGTATTGTTATTATCATTGATATGACATTGAAAATTCTACTCATCGAAGCACGAATCTTGATGTCGAAAGCAATCTCATTTTGAGCCAAGACTAACCTGGATCAAGCACTTATTGAAAATTTTGTGATATCAGTCGGCTCCTAAATATGGAGTGTTTATAGTCAAATCGAGCGTCTTGACGAGCCGGATCTAACAAGCTCAAAATCTCATAATTCTGACTTCATTTGAGCATCAAATACTTAAAATACGATGATCAAGTGAATCATTTTGAGCAATCCAATTGAGTGGTTTGAATTTTACATGTATTTACAAAAAAAGCCACTCTCTAATCTATAAATAGCTCCTCATTCTTCATATGAGGGGAGGCAAAGCTAAAAAGAAGAGAGAGCTTTGAGGCTTGAAGAACCTCCAAGCATAATCGTGCCATCAGTCGATGGAGTGGTTTGGATTCAAATACTTAAAATACATTAGATGATCATGGGAATCATTTTGAGCAGTCTGATGGAGTGATTTGAATTTTGCGTGTATTTGTAGAAAAGCCACTCCTCTAATCTATAAATAGCTTCTCATTCTTCATATGAGGGGAGGCAAAGCTAAAAAAAAGAGAGAGCATTGAGGCTTGAAGAACCTTCGAGCATAATCATGTCATCCGATGGTCGCCATTAAATCCACATTGCCGATACCGCCACCTCATATTCAATCACATTGATTACCACTACCGACCACCGCCGCTGACCACCGTTATCAATTCAAATCCCAAAATCTTTCCTAAGCCTTTGATTTCATCTTATGGACTTAGCTCAAATCAAATCCAAATCACTCCAAACTCAAAAGATTTTCATAACCATTTATATTCTCATTTATATTCACAAATTCAAATTAAAATAACCAAAACTAAATTCAAAAGTTAAGTCCAAATCTAACCTAAATCCAATTTATACCCTTTCAAGTCAAATTCTTGAACTTAGCCAAATCATTCTCAAATCAATCCAAACCTTTAGATTTTTCTCTAAATCATTCCTTCAATCACATGCCTAAATATAAACATAAACTTCAATCATCAAACCAAAATCACAATTACCCAAGTCAAACCCATGTTCACCCTTTTGACTTGAAATTGACAAATGAATTAAAACTCATTTGACTCAAAATCACTAACAATTAGATTTATATTTTAATCATAAGTCCATATGTAAGTTCAACCAAACTTGAATCAAGCCTTGCTCAAGCCAATTGCCCACTTAGGCTCATTTGACCCAAAGTGACCTAAAGGACCTTATTGAGCCAAATTCTAATCCAACCCAAATTGATTGAACTCATCTAAGCCTCACATCACATTGTGAGCAACAATCATGGATGATCAATCACTCAAATTATCAAACCAAGTCAAACCTAGCCTTTGACCAAGTCAACACTTAGCCCAAATGAAACCTAAACTAGCCAAAATTCACCATATACCAAATTGATTGAAACCATTGATCTAAACCAATTCATAATCAATGATTGAACTTGACCAAGCCATCAATCGAGCCAAACCAAGCCTTAGGCCACTTGACCAAAGTTGACCCAAGTTGACCTAAAAAGTCAGAATGGGTCAAATCTTGATCTAAGCCAAATTGATTGCAACCAATGGGTCAAATTCATTCTAAATTGATTGTTGAACTTGACCAAAGCTTCACCAACGACCCAACCTAGCCCAATCAATTATGAACCCAACTTGACCTAAAAGGTCAAATCAACTTGAAATCAAACCAAAACAAAATTGATTAAAACCAAAGCTTGCAATACATTTCAAATGATCAACCAAGCCTAAACCAACCCATGACCTAACCCAATTGGGTCAAATTGGTCAACTTGACCCATTTGACCTAAATGAACCTAAATGAACCAAAACCAAATATAAACCAAATTGAACCAAACCAATGATACCCATAGGCTCCAAATGATCATTTGAACTTGACCTAACCCATGGTTTGACCCAATTTGACCAATTGGTCAACCTAACCCCATTTGACCCAATTTGACCTAAATGGGTCAAATTGAATTAATTCAAACCAAATTAACTCCAAATCACTTGAAATTTGGCCCAACCCATTTTGAATCATTTCAAATCCCAAATAAAATCAAGGCCAAATGACCACTTTACCCTTAGGTCAAAATATGACCAAATTCACTTGGAATTTGGTCATATTCTTCTCAAGGCCACTTGGCATCCTTGTGGTCCACTTGGACACCAAGGGAGGTGGTGAACATGACCCAATCACCTTGGGTCGCCATGACCCAACCCAAGGCCAAACAACCCCTCCAATGGGAATTGACACAATCACTAATGCACTCACTCCCTTCCCTCCACTACTAAAAATGAATCACATGGAGTCTAACAAAATAACCCACCAACCATCCTCCATTGATCAAAATGACATTCTAGTCTTCACCATCCAAGGAGGGGAGATATACTCCCCCCTCATTCCCACTCTAAAAAGAAGAATGAATTTGATTGAGCTCTAAGAATCGAAACCAAGCTTCTCCAAGCTTCCCAAAGCATTCCCGAGCTCCCCCCATTTTCTCCTTCTCGGTTTTGCTCAAGCCAAAATAGGGGAGGCTAATCCAAATTTCAACTCACTCAATTCTCCATCAAATCCAAATTAATCTTGCAAGCATCATCAAGGGACCTCATCGAGCTCAACCAAGTTATTTCCAAGTCACCAAGCCACGGAAAGAGGACTTTGATCAAAGCGCCAAAGGGGAGCTTGATCAACTGAGCCATCCACTTCAAATCAAGGCTTGATACCTTCAACTAGGACTCATCTCTACTAAATGAAGCTATCTCCTCCATTGGAAGCGCTGGTGATAGCCTCTAGCGAGGTATTGCTCAAAATCGATCCTAAGATAAAAATTGCTTGGTCCTTCATAAAGGGAATAGTAATCCTATTAGATCATGGTCATTGGATACCTTTCTTGTGCTCCTCTGAAGGTGTAGGGTGAGTTTGAACTCCATCTGAGCTCGGGTGAGCTTGGATCAAGCGATGATCGATGGACGACATCCGTCTCTTGCCACTCGGGAAGAAATAGATCACACACCATCCATTCCACGTGATTGGAATGGACGATTATGATTAAATCATGATAGATCTCTTTAATTTTAAATCAGATTAATCCACCGTCCCATCTAAGATCGGACGGCCCATGGAGAAAGCCGCATCCGACCCAAAGAACGATGTGACAACTTAAATAACTTATCCCGTCGTGCCACATGGAAAGCACGTCACGTCAGTCGCCACATGCCCCGATAGGATTAGGGGATTTAATTAGCTTAATTAATCCAATTTTAATCATGAAACTTCCAAAAATCATAACTAATTATAGAAAATCCAAAAAAATTACAACTCAAGTTCATTTTAAAGATAATTCAAAGGAGATTAATATAAAATTAAATTTTGAATAGTGATTTTAACACAATTTAGTTTTATTGGAAATATATAATTAGGCTAATTACTTTACTTTAATGATTAATTCCAAACTTCCCAAGGTTGATTAGTGGGATGACCTCTCCTCCATGATTTTCTTGGAATTTATTATTGGATTAATTAGAGAATTGTTTATCATCCCTAATCACTTTCTTAATTAATTAAATGATTAATTAACCTATTAAATAATAATATTCATTAATTAAGCTTGCTAATCATCATTAAATAGTGAATTGACTTAGGAATGAGATTAGATTTCTTTTCAATCTTTTCCCTAAGTTCACTTGGATAAAGACTTAATTAATTTGTATATTAATTAATGATTTAATCACTTCATTAAATGGCTTAATTAACTAAACTCAAAACCAAATTATTCCATAACTTAATCCCTTAATTCTTGGGTAGATTCTTAGTGTTCAATAACCTAAGAGAACTTCAAAGAAAATCATAATAAAATTACATGTGTAGGATGGTTATGAAAGTACTTAATTAAACTCTTTAGCTTAATTAATCAATAATTGTGAGCCAATTGCATTAGACCCCTTCATTTTTAGGTGCGTTGCTAATTTAAATTTCATATGGTTGCATATCATATGTTGGCTCATAATTACTTGTTTAATTATGTTAAAAGTGATGTAGGTAAGGGGTGTTTAATGGATTTAATTCACACCCTCACCTAAACAAAACATAAAATCAACCTAATTATTCTAAAAATTAAACTAAACCAATTCACACATTAGGGAAATGGGTTAGGACCAGCAAACTCTTTTCACATTTCCTAAGTCAAATAAAATTCAAAAATAAAAGTCTCTTTAAATAATTTTGATTCATTTTAAATAATCTATTTTATAGATTGTCCTTAGAATTAATTATGGTGAAATGAAGTCATATGCTTACATTCCTTTATTTCTTTCCAAGCATGTTAAATGTTGTTTTCCATATGAAATCATGCATTCATATCTTTTGAAAAATCAATTAAATAAAATATTTTCTTTTATGTCAAATTGCATGTTTTGGCTAAAGTAAGAATATGAGTGGCTATTATCACAATTAAACCAAAAAAAAATTTTAAAACCTATAACTCAAATATTATGAATGAAGTGATGCTACCTATAAATACTTATAAGCTTGCATGTGATTATAGCATAAGATGTGTTTTATGTTATTTTCTTCTCATCTCTTAACATGGATTTGAATAGGATTTGGAAAGTGTATAGTTCATTTGAAAAGAACACAAAACTTGCTTAAATCTATTCCAAGCATTTATATGACTTAAGAAGGGTCCTCACATTTACACTTATAAATTATACATCCAAATCAAATAAAAGATCTTTGCATGATTTTTTTATCCATTTGTTTCTTTGTACATCTACATGTATTTAAGAAAAGTGTATATTAGTGGACATCCCGGTTGAGGCTTTAAGTAGCCCTAAGTAGGTCTTGTACCTTACCCTGTGTAGAAAAATAAATGTCACTCACTTATGTCTTTATACATATGAATGCATTATGTTAATGGATGAAGAATCCCTCTTCTACATAATAAAAATATGCATTCATAGAATATCCAAATTTTCAAATCATATCTCTTAGCATTCATCATCAAGGTGTGTTTTGCATTGTATGTATAAGTATGCTTAAGATTATTCATATGCATGGTATACATGGTGGGAAAGAAATAAATGGTTGTGTTATGTGATAGTAATTCACCTTAATTAATCCTAAGATGCCTTTCTTATTGAATATATTTAGAGTAAATCTAAAACTTAGGGTTAATTAAAACACATAATAAAATATTCATAAAAAGAATCATTAATGGATCTACCTTAAAAATTACTTAATGTAGGGATGAAAGAGAAGTTCTTTGCTCTTTTATTCTCTTTACATCATTTAGTAACTAAGTGTAAGTTCATTCAAGCCAAATCAAATCACCAACTAAAATTGACAAATCAACTAAATCACTTAAACTAAAAACCACCTCTAAATTAAACCTCACACTTAGAAATCTCAACCTTAAAGCCTAAAGACATGTCACACAAGCCTTAAATGGCACACACATTAGGCTAAGTTACCATTTCTAGCTCTATGTTAGCATGGTTTGATGCCTAATTTTATCTTGTGATGTAGTGTTTTAGATCGGATGTTATGTATGGCGGATAATAGATTAGCTAGCTTGATCATATCTTTTCTGTGTGGGATTGTGCGTTGTAATAAAAAATATATATAAATACTTTTGCTATGCAAGTTGCCTATACCTCTAAGCATGATCCAAATTAGGACAGGTGGACTTGGGTACCCATGTGTAGGGTGCTAAGTCCAAATTATTCATATAATTGCTTGGTTTGTGTGGTATATTTAGCTAATCTCTATTTTGAAGGTTTAATTAGATTTATATTTCCCATTTTGATGTAAATTCTGTAATTAAGATTTAGAATAAATGTTATGGGTGATTAGGATGAACATTGGTCATAAGACCATATTTTATGTACCATGTGAACCCTTGGAGCAAACCACATCCCAAGTCAAATGAAGAAAGAAAGAAAGGAAGAGATGAAGAAATGAAGAAATGAAGAATGAAGACCCCATAACATGAATTCCTTCTAAATTATAATTATTCATTTGTAATCTGGGTTGTATAAGGATAGAGCTCTACCACATTTCTTTTGTATGTGGAACCCACCACATCTTATTCTTTTACACTAGCTTTATAAAATTATTTGATGTTTATTTAGCTTGTGCATTAGAAATGACATGATTTTCCTAGTTTCTTAATTGCTTGATGGTTGTTGAATGGCCTGGATGCGATTAGGCTCTTATAAAAAAGTAAAATTTATATCCAATTAATCAACTCAAAATTAAATTTAACGACATAGCCTCACCTAAAGCTTTGGATATAAATCAAGATAATAAAAGATTTAGCAACCCCTTAGCTAGATGTTGTATGTCTCACATCATGCATAAAACATATTGCTTCACTCTTGCTAATGGAGGGCTTCCACCTTTTCCAGAGAAAATGGTTTGACCTTTGAGAGCCATGGTGGAAACACACCTCCTTCTTTCTGATTTTGGCCCATAATCAATTTCTCATGCATTAGGCATATGAAATCTATAGCCTGTGTCAAATAAAAATGTCCAAAAATAAAAATAAAACTTAACAAAATTTGCATTAGATTAAGTCATTTATTCATGCCCTTCATGATTTAGTCTCTTAGGGAGTGCGTTTAAGGACTTAGTCTCCTTTCTAAACAACAACATAATCTTAGCCATCTTGCAAAGCATATGACTTTCCTACATATATTTAAAATCATAGGAAGAGTTAGTTGGCAGCCATCCCGAGGTGATTGTAAGTCCAATGGTGGTTTATTCTCTTTGGAGATAAACCATATATCCATTTTGTCTTAGATTTAGCCTCATGCGCTCAAAGCTCCTTAGATTTAGGATCTGAGATTGGCATTTCCTTTTTACATACTACAAGCATAAATCCTCGCTTCTTAGGCATTTTCATAATCTCGTATTGTGGAATTGTAAGCCTTAAATTTCTAATAAAAATTCAACTCAAATATATAATCCTTCTCAAATTTCAAAAATATAAAGCCCAACCATAAGATAGTTTGGGATACTCACTAGGTTTCCTAGCATCATGAGCATCCCTTACTCATCTCCCTTTGGTTTCAATAATAACTCTCCCCCCTTGATCAATCCCGCTTGATTTTCTAAAAATAATCAATTTGTTGATAGTCATATCGTTGAAATCTTTGGAGACAATGATCATTTACCTTAATCTAGAGTATTCTTAAGAAATCTCATTCCTTAAGATGTAATTAACTATGAGGCTTGCCTCCATAGGAACATTAATGAACCCGATTTTAAAATAAACCTCACTTTACTTTTTCATGTAAGTAGGGAAAGATCTCTACATTCAAGACTCATTGTCCTGGGAGTCCTTATTAGGTGATTAGGTCCATTGATGGTGACTTCTATCTATTGAGATAGTACATCATTCTTCAATGTCACACCCGATCACCCTAATGAGTACATCTGCGGATCTACGTGGTGTCCCAACTATACATTTTCAAATTCCAAGTTTGAGAAATAAAAATACCACAGATTTTTCTAGCGACTCCGCTGTGGATGGTTCCTCTCTCCATCTTTGGTAAATGATCATCTTCTAAGTATCAGAGTGGATTTGTATCTCATATGAGTCTAAGACTATCCTTCTTTTCATTGGCACTTAGCTCATTTTGTTCTTAAGCTAGCTAACATCCTTTAGTTTTAGCACCTCACCCATGTAGGTCTTAAAACCCCTCTGGGTCCCCAATAGGTGAAAATAAAATTTAAACAATGGAAATGACTAAAAATTTTGTTGAACTTCCCTTACCATTTCTATGATAAGGTAAGATTCATTCTACAAATAAGAAAAATAAATCCTTCATAAAAATTTCACTTTTCAAAAGCACTTTCCAAAAAGTTCAATACTTGCACAAAAATTTTCATAACTCAACCTCATCTAACAATCTTCAAGATTGTTATATGTAGGATCATTTCAAAAATCAAAAGTTAAGAATCATCTTTCAAAAAGCACAAATGAACATCCTCATTCAATATACCCAAATTTATTGAATGAAGATTTCATTTCCAAACAAAATCAAAATCATCTTTCAAAAAAGCACAAATGAACATCCTCATTCAATATACCCAAATTTATTGAATGAAGATTTCATTCTTCCAAATAAAATCAAAATCATCTTTAAAAAAGCACATATTTGAAAATGAACATCCTTATTCAATATACCCAAATTTATTGAATGTAGATTTCATTTCTAAACAAAATCACAATCATCTTTCAAATAGCACATATGAATATCCTTATTC
The DNA here is from genome assembly GCA_021442155.1 of Cymbidium sinense. Classification (NCBI taxonomy): domain Eukaryota; kingdom Viridiplantae; phylum Streptophyta; class Magnoliopsida; order Asparagales; family Orchidaceae; genus Cymbidium; species Cymbidium sinense. Next base: position 265,597,128 of record CM038214.1, on the reverse strand, counting down.
AATTTATCCAAATTTATTGAATGAAGATTTATTTCCAAATAAAATCAAAATCTTCTTTAAAAATCAACAATGAACATCCTCATTCAATATACCCAAATTTATTGAATGAAGAATTCATTTCTAAACAAAATCAAAAATCATCTATTTTTTTAAAAAAAAACACATGTACATCCTCATTAAATATACCTAAATTTATTGAAAGAATATATCATTTTTAAACAAAATCAAACACATTTGGACTTTAAACAAAATAAAAAATCATCTTTAAAAAGAAGCACATATGTACATCCTCATTCAATATACCCAAATTTATCAAAAGAAGATTTCATTTCTAAACAAAATTAAACACATTTGGACTTTATTTAGCATACCCAAAGTTACTAAGTAAAGATCCTTTTTTTCAAAATCAAAACTCAAAAATCAAACATATTTGGATTTTCATTTAGCATACACAAATTTGCTAAGTAAAAATCCCATTTCAAAATCAAAAATCAAACACATTTGATTTTCATTTAGCATACACAAATTTGCTAAGTAAAAATCCCATTTTCAAAATCAAAAATTAAAAACATTTGGATTTTCATTTAGCATACACAAATTTGCTAAGTAAATGTCCCATTTTCAAAAATAAAAACAAAAACATTTGGACTCTATTTAGCATACCCAAATTTGCTAAGTAAAGATCCACTTTTTAAAATCATAAAAAAAATTCAAAATATTTGGATTCTTTATTTAGCACATCCACATTTGCTAAGTAAAGATCCTATTTTCAAAATCACAAAAATCAAACACATTTGGATTCCTTCTTTAGCATACCCAAATTTGCTAAGTAAATATCCTCTTATCAAAAACATCAAAATCAAACACATTTGAACCTTATTTAGCATACACAAATTTGTTAAGTAGAGTTCTCATTTTCAAAAAAAAAAAAAAAACAAAAAAAATCAAACATATTTGGATCTTTTATTTAGCATACCCAAATTTGCTAAGCAAAGATCCCACTTTTTAAAATTAAACCTTCAAAATCATACACATTTGAACTTTATTTAGCATACACAAATTTTCTAAGTAGAGTTCTCATTTTCAAAAAATCAAAATAGAAAAAATCAAACACATTTAGACTTTATTTAGCATACCCAAATTTGCTAAGCAAAGATCCCTATTTTCAAAATAAAACACATTTGAACCTTATTTAGCATATACAAATTTGCTAAGTAAAGATCTTCTTTTCAAAATCACAAAAATCAAACATATTTGGATTCTTTATTTAGCATACCCAAATTTCTAAGTAAAGATCATCTTTTCAAAATCACAAAAATCAAACACATTTGGATCTTTCATTAGCATACACAAATTTGCTAAGTAAAGGTTTTATTTTCAAAAAATTTAAAAATCAAACACATTTGGCCTTTATTTAGCATACCCAAATTTGCTAAGTAAAGACCTCATTTTCAAAAATCAAAATAAAGAATCAAATACATTTAGATTTTATTTAGCATGCAAAAGTTTGCTAAGTAAAGATTCCATATTCAAATTCACACATGCTTAATATCATGGGCAAACAAGCAAAAGAAGAAACTTTCTTTTTAAACAACTCATTTAGCATAGCCAAATTTGTTAAATGAACAATCCTAAACAAATCAATTGACCTTCTATTTTAAAATACTCAAATTTGTTAAATAAATGGTACCCAAACATAAAAATCAAATTCAAATATGAACCAATGGAAGCATAAAAATCTCTTCAAAATATTTGAACCCATTTCAACATACACAAATTTGTTGAAAATGGATTCTAAACTCAAAATCTCTTAAATTCAAAATCTCTCTCCTAAATTCAAAGAACCCCACTTAACATATTCAAATTATTGAGTGTGGGTTCAAATCCTAAATCAAATTCAAAAAATCAATAGAATATCAAAAATAAAAATTTGATTTGAGTTTGTTTCCAACAATTGCAGAGTTCAAATTAATTTAGTCAGCTTTTTCTCAAGTTCAATACAATAAATGGATGCTCAAAATGTGTACTTTTTGATGGATTTGGCCTTGATTGCTAAAAGATTCTCATATGATACACTTGAGGATTCATTTAGATCACTTGTGTATCACCACCATCAAAATATCAAAAAATCATCCATGTTGAGATTCTTCATATTAATTCATAGAGGAAGATACAAAATCATCTAATACCTTGCTGTTCTCATTACTACCCCAATGTAGTACCCACTCATTCTCAAGAAGGCTACCTTAGCTTAAAATAGTCTCACCAGATAGATTTTAGCAAAGTAACTTAGTGCTAAGATAAGATCAAGCAAAATCATGTCACAGCAAGGAGATGAAAGCCTCACAAATCACCTTGTAGTTTCTCCTCTTATTACACAATAAGTTCCATCTTTTGATCTAATAGAGGAATATGTTGGAGGATTACGTGTCACCTCCACAAAGTTCACTATAAGGTACCAATATGGAGGATCATCTCTATAGTTTTGTGCCAAGTTCATACACAAATGTGAAATTCATATTCAAATCTGCCCAATTCAAAAAATATATCTCCTAAAATCGATGAGCCCCACTTAACATATTCAAATTGTTGAGTGTGGGTTCAAACTATAAATCAAAAATTCAAAAAGTCAACAGAATATCAAAGCAAAAAAATCTAATTTGAGTTTTTTTTTCAAAAAATTGTAGAATTTCAACTGGCCAAGCTTTTTCAAGATCTCAGCAAATGGATGCCCAGAAGAATGTCTTTACTTTCCCTTTTGGGATGGATTTGACCTTGGATCGGGCTAGCCTCCCATAGATTGATTTCTCTCATCTGATTCACAGGATTGAGGGGCCGTGATCACTTGTATAAACCCTCACCACCTTCGTGAACATGGGTGATGACGTAGTCCATGTTGAGATGCCTTCAGATTTTGAGTTTCCCTCACTGAAGAGGAAAGTGGTGGAAGTTCCACAAGCATATAGTGCTGCGGCATTGTTGCCCCATTACCCTAATATGGGCTAGTACCCACTCACCGCTTCTTCCAAGGGGATGCCCCTAGCTTGAGGATAGTCCCCACCTGAGATGGGTCTAGTCTGCATCGCCTCCCAAGAACGCACACAATAGATGCCACAAGATCAAGTGGCATCATGTGCATATAGCCAAGGAGATGGAGGCGCCTCAAGTTGTAGCAGGAGTCATGTGATAGTTTCTCCTCTGACATATAGAACAAGTTCCATCTCTTTTGGATTTGATGGAGAGGAAGATGTTAGAGGATAGTGTCACCTCCACCTAGCTTCACTATGGCACTTATTAGATAGAGGAGGTCTTATAGCCTCACCAAGGCCAAGTTGGTGGGTCTTACGATAATCGAGTCCAAAGCCCAGTTTGATTTATGATCAATCATTCCTCAGCAAAGATATCCGAGAGAGGCCGTGGGAGGCCGTATTGCATGTTACAGAGAGAGGTGAAGGTATGCCATACAGTCAACTTCATCTGCCCTCATGGATTTCTCCTATCATTGCACTACCCGCATCGGTCACACTGGCAGCATTCTATTGACTGGTACTACCCATCATGGGAAGAGCGCTCCTACATAGAGAAAGTTAGTGTTGTCTCCATCACATCGCTCCACTCTACATCCACCATCGCTAGTGCAGGTTCCATCTATCACAATTCCATCTAAGGCCATGAAGGCAGCAATAAAGGAAAAGAGAGCCCCACTAGTGATCTGCAATAGCCAAGAGATCCCACTTCATCTACACCGCTGACTAAGGCAAGGCCGAGCTCTCTTGCACAACCTCCTACTTCAATTGTGGTGAAGAAGGAGTGGCGACCTGTAGCATTGTAATCGTGCCATCACCACCATCACCTCAGTGGATCATGGATGTAGCAGTCAGAGGGAGAAGGAGACAGTTCTATTATCCCAATGGTGATAGATTCCCCCAAGGGAAGTACTCCACCTAAAGGCGATAGCCATGAGCACATTCTAGTGAGTATCTCATTAGTCGAGGAGGTCGATGTATCTATGTTCATGAGCATGATCCCACCACCCATTAGCAATCATTTGTACCTATAGTTGATCGCCCTAGATGATATCATAGCATAGTATCTCACTGAGAAGAAGGAAATCCTAGGATATGACTGGTCTGATTTAGAGGAAGAAAAGGTTAGCTTTGATCCCAACGAAGATGATTTGTTGGAAGACTCAACAAAAGTGCATATGGTTCATACCAGGGGTTCCCTCCTTCGGGATAACTAGATTTTGGAAGGTGTTGTGGCTGAACAGGATGATATGGCCTATTCGACCCAACACCTCCTTCAACAACTTAAATAGAAGGATGTTCAGATTGACAAGATGGGAAAGAGACTTGAGGATTTGTTAGTGATAGTTCTGGCACTTCAAAATCAAGCCCCAACAACACATCCTACCATTATGGAGACCGTCAGCCTGAGTTACTGCATGTCTTGGATCAACCTAAGAGTTCACCTAGAGCAAAGACTAGCTTGTATAGAAAGGTAGTGGACAGTACCTCCATACAAGAAAAAGATATTAAACTCATGGTTGAACAATAAGTGAGAGAAGGGCTGGCACAAGCCCGAGGTGGTTCATCGGTTACCAAGGGTAGACCCTACCAAGAGGAATTTGATGTTATCCAATATCCTAAGGGTTTTCTGCCTCCTTCTTTCAATAGTTTTGATGGCAGCCGGAACCCACGCCAACATATAGCACACTTCAGTCTAGCTATTGCAATGCTGGTGGCAATGATGCACTATTATCTCATCTTTTGTCAATAGTTTAGCAAGCATAGCCTTTGATTGGTGCGCTGAACTCCCAATAGTTCAATAAAGACTTTTGCTAAGTTGGAGCAACTCTTTATTAAGAGGTTTGTTGAAGCTCAACAAAGGGTAACTGTGGGTGATCTCGTTGTAGTGCAACAACACCCCGATGAGTCTCTAATTGATTATATTCTTAGATGGTGTAATTTGAGTATGAAATGTGAACTACAGCTGTCTGAACATCATGCCATTAAAATTCTACTAAAGAATATTCATGGCCTAATCGTCCTCATGCTCAAAAGTTTTACCAACAAGATATTTGAGAAGCTAATCAACAAGGTGGCTAGTCTACAAGGAGAGGCCAAACAGTTGCCTTTTCAAGATCAGTTATCAAAGCCAAAGCCACAAAAAGCTTATGAAAAGAAGCCAGGGGTATTAGCAACATTGGATAAGGGGAAGCAACCAGCCATAGATCAGTATGAGAGACATCGTGCTCCATAGCCATCACTTCCACCTCCTTTACCACCACTTAAGCCATCCTACTTGCCACCACAGTAGCCTCCATGGCCTTCACAGCCTCCTCCTCAGCCATACTCTCACAAGATTACACATACTCACCCCCAAGTAGCTATCATATACCTACTCTTTTGATAAACCAACCACCGAGCCTGAAAGAGAGTGGGCGGGATCAATGATCCTAACTTTGCCCTACCACCGCATGCTATGTTTTGGAGGATTGTTTTACATTTAAGGACCGCTTGAGCATAGCTACAAGTGTTCCATAGTTATCCCTAAGGAATATCTAGTGGAACAACCATCCGCTTATTAGTAATCCTTGGGGATACATGTGATCCTCTCAAAACAAAAGAAGGTTGGGATATCTCTTTATCCAAACCTCTAAAAGATTATTTCAAAAAATCAAGAAACTTTCCTCAGTGCAGGCGCTCAAACCTCCAAAATCAAGGAAGGTTTGCAAGTTGCCAAAGACAACTTAGGGAAAGTAGGAGCTCAGCAACAGCATACTAGCCCGGGATAGCCAAGTAGCGCAACCACCAACCAAGCCCAGCCTCCATGCCATCGTTGCAGCTACTACTTCAGCCAACATTTCTACTTCACTTTTAGTAGACATCTTGTATCAGTGGATGAGGGCATCTCACCCCACTTACTTTACTAGATTTCTACTATGTACCTCCTTCTAAATCTAAAAAATTGAGGAATAAAGCTAGTTTGAATTACATCTATGTCACTTCTGATGGGTTGTCTGATTCTACTCTTATAGAGAACTCTTCAAGTCCTAATAATAACTATAACAACTCTGATCATCCTCTTCTAATTCAGAAATGGACTTTCCTTTTGAATACTATGGGTTCACCTCTTGAGATAGACTTGGAATCATATGATGAGAGGGTCCCATAGGAGAAGTCGTAGGTGAGCACGAAAGCGTAGAATCTTCACTAAACTTCCACAAGAGATCACCAAAGTTAAACTCCATAGTAGCAAGGTTCTACCTCCTAGGGCAGCACCTCAAGATAAGGAAAATAAGTCATTGGTATGAATGAGCAAGAAGCCCCTCCACAGGATGCTCCACCCATGGATATGCTTATGGAGGATTAGCCTAGAGTTGATTACAATGTCCTCGCTCACCTAAGAAAGTTGTCAGCTAAGTTAAGCATATATGATGCCCTTGTCTTATCCAAAGAGATGAGAGAATCATTAATCAAGGCTCTTCTTGATCCAAAGATATGCTTACCAATCATTGGAGAGGAGGCATATTATTCAAGAGAAGTTCACGGAGTCACATTCATAGATGAAGACCTTCTTCTGGGGGACATGGAGCACAACCGTCCCCTCTACATCACAGTGGATATGGGCAGATTCAAACTTTCTAGGGTTTTAGTTGATCCATGTGCATCAGTGAATATTATGAGTCTAAAGACCCTTGCCTATTTGAAGATTGGCATCTCTACACTCTGAGGAAACTGATGATGTTGAGAGGATTCAATGAACAGGGCAAGAGGGCTTTAGGCTCCATAGTGTTACCTTTGGGAATAGGTGACTAGAAGACTAAAACCAAGTTATATATAATTAATTCAAATACATTATTCACTATTTTGCTCGGTAGGCCTTGGATACACCAGAATAAAATGATTCCATCCTCCCTTCATCAGTGCATCAAATTTCAAAGGGATGGAATCGAAAACTGTGTCAAAGGAGATGAAAAGCCATTTTTAGTTAGAGAGGTCGAGATATATGAAGATGCGACCTACTATCTTTCTGAAAATCAAAATGTTTTTTCTCCTGAATATGGTCAAAATTCAAATACAAAGGAAAAAAAAGAAAAAGTAGAAAATGAACAAGAAAAAAAAAAGAAAAGAAAAAGGAAAGTACAAGTGAGCTAGAAAGGGACACCAACGAAGAGGTAGAGCCATATGTTACATTCCACCCACAGTTCATTCCACCATATGGACATATGGGTAGATGACTCGACCTCCACCAGAGGCAGGTAGATGAGGCGCCTAAAGGTGAACACCCTTGGTTGGCGCCACCAAGAAGGCTATGTTCCACCACAGGAGTTCTCCCTATTCATATACTTAGAATCTATTGAATGAGTCTCATGTGATTAGCATACGCCCAACCCCTCTCGGGTTTCATTGAGGTGACACTCGAGGATAGTGATGAAGACCAGCCTCCAAGCAAAGCATGAATGTATTTGAATCGTTTATGTAAAACTATTAGGGCAGTTTGGAAACTTTAGCTCTAACCTCACTTTCTTCTCAAAAGTTGAAGGTTTAGTAGTTAAGGAAGCCCCTGTCTTCCATGAATGTCAAGCCAAAGAGATTCTTGGGGATCATCAACCTCAAGTCTAGAAGCTGATGTAGAACTTGAGGATAATTCATATAAAGATTTAATGGAATTACCTTTTGATTGGTACTAGCTTTGTGTTTATAATCTTGCAAAGAAAGGTTTGATTCCCTATACATGGTCAAGCAGTCGAGTATTTTGATTGGAACAATAAAGGCAGGGATGCACAATCAAGATTAGACTAGATTCAGAAATGGTCCAAATGACAATGATTACTACTTAGTTGTCACCAATCAGCTGGTGTGTGATAAGTTCTTCTCAAACTGCGCTAACTCTTATAAGGAGGTGTGTTTAGAAATTTCAGATGAGCCAAATGATCTTCAAATCAAAGATGCACCTCCATAATTTGAAGAGGAAATCCATTCAACTATCGACAAGCTCAAAGAAATCAACCTCGGGATAGAAGAAAATCCACGCCCCACATACATTAGTTCTCTGCTGAACGAAGAAGAAACCAATGACTTAGTTAGGCTATTGACTGAGTTTAAGGATTGCTTTGCATGAAGCTATGAAGAGATGCTCGAATTATCTCCTCACATAGTAGTCCACAAACTAACAATAGACCCTAACGCTAACCCTATCAAGCAAGCTCCTAGATGCATACGATTAGAAATCAAACAACATGTTATTTTTGAAATCAAGTAACTGATCGATGCTGGTTTTAACTAGAAAGAAAAATACCCTACCTGGTTAGCCAGAGTCATGCTAGTTAAAAAAAATAATGGCCAAATTTGCATATGCATCGATTTTAGGGACATAAATAAGGCATGTCCTAAGGATGAATTTCTAATTCCTATACCAAAATTAATGTTGGACATTGCCTCATCTCATGCAGTATTCTCTTTCATGCATGGGTCATCTAGCTACAATCAAATTAAGATAGCTCCCAAGGATGAAAGAAACACTACTTTTCGAACCTTGATCGTAATCTATTATTATAAAGTCATGCCTTTCGCCTTAAAATATGTGGATACCATGCATGACTCGGATCTTCAATGAACTCATTCATCATTAAGTTAAATGATATATTGATGATCTACAAGTCATAAGCAAAGAAAAGGAAGACCATCTCTTTGACTTGAGAGTAGTTTTTAAACAGTTAAGATAATTTAACCTCAAAATGAACCCCTTGAAGTGTGCATTCAGAGTAGCTTCAAAGAAGTTCCTTGGGTTTGTTGTCACATCGGGAATAGAAATATCTAAAAGATCAAAGCTATCTTAGAAATTCCACCTCCTAAAAGTCTAACCCAACTCGATCTTTCCAAGTGGTTGTATCTAAGACGCTTTATCTCCAATCTATCAGGAAGATGCAATCCATTTTAGCACTTATAAAAAGGACACCAAGTTCAACTGGGATGACAACTGCTAGCATGCCGTTGAAGATATCAAAGAGTATTTGGTGAAGCCACTAGTTCTAGTAGCCTCTATCCAAGCCACACTTATCATCTACACTGCTGCATTGGATGACTCCCTTGGCACTTTGTTGGCTCAAACCAATGATGAAGGGAATGAGAATGCTCTCTACTACCTAGTCATCATCTGATCCCTACTGAAGCAAACTACCCACCTATTGAGAAACATTGCCTAGCTTTAATCTTTGCATCCCAATAGCTATGACACTATATGCTTTCTCATAAGGTGAACTTGATTTCAAGAATCAATCCACTGCAGTATCTCATGACACGGCCAACATTATCCAACGATTGGCACGTTGGTCCATGATTCTCTCATAATTGATATTACATTCATACCCTCTGCGTAAAGGATGCACTAGCGATTTCCAAAGACACCCACTTCATGCGATTCTCCACTTAGTGATGATCTCCCCGATGAACAAATCATGAACTTAGGGAGGTTGACATCACCATTGGGATGTATTTTGATGGTGTGCTTTTAAAAAAAGAAGAAGAACCATGATCTACTCGCAAGAAAGTGTAGGTAAAATAGTTCTCTTAACTCTGATGCTGATGTGATGAGATTCTCATACTATCTCCAATCCATGCACCAATAAGCAGTATGAGGCTTTGATTATCGTTGAGTTAGCCATTACAGTGTGTGTCAAGAGCATCAACATCTATGGGGATTCTCAGCTAATCATCAACCAGATTGTTGGGTCATATAAGGTTCTAAAACCTAAGCTTCATCACTACCATGAGTATACCATGAAGCTGTTGGCCTAAATTCCTGAGGTCACCATCTACAAGGTCCATCAAGGAGAGAACACAGTAGTAGATGCTTTGGCCAAACTCACCAAAGAATTGGCATGTCCGGAAGATGAGTCCATTCCAATAAGGCTCCAAAACAGACAAGTCCTATCCCTTATTGACGTTGAACTCATCGAGTGACTTTCTCTTGAAGGGGAGGTTGTCATTGCCAAAAAGATGAGGAGTTGAATTGAGGCAACCATTCATAGATTACTTGAACACGTGAAACTACCTCAAGAGAAATCACAAGCCCATCGAAATGAGAGCTCTCTATGCTCTCATGGATGGCACCTTTAATGGTCTTTTGATCAAATGTGGTTATGCTATTTACACAAACATGAAGCCATAAGATTGTGAGGTACATTCAGCGCGCACCAATCAACCAAGATGAAAGTAAAGATCAAGACTATGATAATACTGGTCTTCGATGATTACAAACTGCATGAACGTAGCTAAGAGATGCCATCAGTGTCAGGTACACGGTGTGGTCTTACACTAACCACCCAACATTCTACATCCTACCTTTGCCTCATGGTCATTTGAGTGTTGGGGGTACCAACATAGTGGGTCCTATCAATCCTCTTTCTTCCAAGGGTATCGGTCATCACCACCAATCACTACTTTTCCAAGTGGGCGGAGGCAATCCCACTGTGAGAGGTCATAGCTCATGATGTGCTCAGTTTTTAGAACCATATCATATAGTTCTGGGTGCCTCGATAAAATTATATCCAATAATGGTATTGCATTCAAAAGCACCAAGATCGATTGCCAGAGACACAATATAGATTGGAGATACTCCACTATCTACTATCTAGAATGGCATAAGCATTCAATAAAATTCTCATCCAGATACTAAAGAAGACACTTAATGACAACAAGCGATAGTGGTATGAGTAGCTAGTTGAAGCTTTGTGGGCATACCACACCACATACAGAACTCCAACTCGATCTACCCCATTCTCTTTAGTGTTTGGATCTAAAGCCATTCTTCCATTAGAAGTCCAACTCTCATCACTAAGGATAGTTGTGAGTAGTAACATCACTACAGAGTAGAATGCCAAGTTGCGGTTAGAAGAGCTCAAAGGTTTGGAGGAGAGACGCCTACAAGCGTGCAAGAACCTCCAATTATATAAAGCCAAGATGATTCAAGCTCACAACAAGTTGGTCCATCATAGAGCTTTTCAAGTAGGAGAGCTTGTTTTAGTTAAGGAGACCAATTGTTGCAGAAGATGGGAGGCAAGTTTGAACCCACTTGGGAAGACCCTTATCATAGAAGGCCTACCAGGAGGATCTTATCAACTTATTGACTGTAAAGGGGAACACCGATGCTTCCAATTAATAGGCTCTATTTAAAGAAATATTACCCATAAAATCATGTTTGAAAATAATTATCATCAAAAATTTCATGCCCCAATTCATCAAAATACTCTATTCTTTCGAAGCATTGTTTGTTCGTTTGTGAATCCGTCGTGACGTGTTTAGGGTAGGTGTAAGAGAACCCAAGAGGGATCATATCCCTCTTTCATAACACGAATACAAATTAAACATAATTCCCCAGTGCTATTAGAATAGGTGTGAGAGAACCCAAGAGGCATCCTATCTTGACTAGCACGGCTAAGTTAAGTATAAGAGAACCTAAGCGGCATCCATTCTTAGTGGGATCATAACTGCCATTCGTGGCACCATTTCATCAACTATTAAGCATGTTTTAAGATATGTATGAGACAACCCAAGTGGCATCCTATCCTCTTTAAACACAAATATAGACACAAACACATATCTTTTATCTCAGGCTATTTTGATGTGGGAGAAGCCCCCTGTGGCACTCACTCATTAGCTGCTCTAGGTCAGGCTAACATGCTACCTTGCTAGTATGTCACCCCCGTGGTCACTTATCTAGCAGATGTGAGTCCTCATGCTTTCTTCTTGACTTGATCATTGCAGACCAATGAGCACCTTGTTAGTTTGGTAGAATTCTCACAATAAGCTACCTCATGTTGACTTTGTTTAAGAGGATGTGTACCGCTTTCTTCTTGAACTACCATCATGATATGACTAGGTCGAGTATATTTGAGTCTTAGGATAAGTCCTTAGTGGCTTCTTTCCTCTTGACTACTCTTGGATTGATATGAGTCCCTCGGTGGCATTCACTCAAGTCCCCCTCGAGATAGCATCCGTCGAAATAAGACAAACTATCCCGACAATCGTTATGGAGGATGTGAGTCCCTGATTCTTCTTTCTTAGGTTGATTGTTACAAATTGATGGGCACTTTAGGTTGGTTGATGTTCGCTATGCTGACAGTGACTCACTCGGTGGATACACCACTCTTAAGATGTGAGTCCGCTTTCTCCTGAGTTGGCCATTGAATACCTATAGATATTCAAGATTTTGGATAAAGCTTTAGCCCTCCCTCGTGCACTCTACTTGGATCACATCCCTTGTGGCCCCATTTAAACTACCAAGTTACTTTGGATCAAGTCCCCTTCCTAGTAGTACCCCTGCATTGGAGAATTTGTTCTGGATGCAATGATTCTCCTTGGTTCAAAATGAGATAGTCTAGATAATATAAGCTCCTTCTTAGTATGATCCCTCGCAAACCAACAGGGTCCATGATAAATAAATAAACAAATCTATTTGTTTGTGGATTAGGAATTCAAGCCCCCAGCAGCTTCTTTCCGAAGTAGGCATCTGCAAGAAAACTCTATAGGAATTTTCTGACTACGCTTGAGTTTAGATAAGTCCCCAGGTCGGCACTCTCTCCGTAGTTGCCCTTAGGTCAAGTTCAATCTATTTTCCCATAAACAGGTTGCCCCGACAGTCATTTCACTTTGGAAGATATAAGTCTACTATGCATTCTTTCTAGCATGACTATCGCAAACCGACAGGCAGCCTTAGGTCGGGTTGATATGTTATCTTGCTAATGTGTCACTCCAATGGTCTTTTATTCAGGAAAGATGTGAGTTCCCATGCTTTCTTCGCTAAACTAGCCACTACAAATCGAAAGGCACCCCTTTGGTTGGATAGCTCTCCCCTCGGCTAGGAAGCTACTCCCTTTGGATCGGTAAATCTGAAGTTAGGCCATGGCCAACATGTCCTCTACCCAGTGCAGTCCATAACAAACTAATGGGATTCATCAAAATAACTAAAAAATGAAATTAATTTTGACTATTTTTGAGCTGATTTAAGTCCCCCAATGGCATTCACTTAATAATCAGCCTAAGGTTCAATCTGTTTCTTTAACCATCACCCTGATACCTACTTTGGAGGATGTAAGTCTACTATGCTTTCTTCTTAATATAGATGATGCATACCAAAAGGCAATCCCTTTGGTTAGATAGTCCTACTATATGGTTGGTAGACTACCCCTTTGGATTGGAAAATCTGAAATAGGTCAAGGCCAACATGGCCCCTATTCAGTGTGATCCATCGCAAACCAGCAAGGTTCATCTCAAAATTCAAATAATTTAAATCAAAATAAATTCAACCTCCTCCGGAGTCCAACTAAACAAACAAAATAAAACCCAATCAACCTCCTGTGGATTCAAATCAAACAAATCAAATCAATCATCTTCTCCTGGAGATGCAAATCTTTCCAATCTCTCTAGTGGAGTCAATTCAATCCAACCCAAACTTGCTCCCTTAGCGGAAGGTTCACATCTTTTACCCTCGGTGGATTCCAAGTTTTAATCCCCCAATGGATTTCACAACCTCTCATCCCCCAGTGGATGACTTGAGCCTTTTCCTTAGTGGAAGGCTCACATACTATCTCATGAATTTTCTTCTTTCTATGTTTTGACATAGTAGAGTCACATTGCACTAAGATTTTGATTCCGCATCTTGAGTTTAGAGTATATCATTTTATAGTGCTTGATCTTCATCATGATCACCTTGTTTCAACACCAATACATGGATGCCTTGTCACACACCACACCTATTGGGCACCTTTATTGACCTACTTTTGGAGTGAGCTTGCTTCTTCATCTGACATAGACTCTAATCACTAAGAGTTCTTTAGTCTTAAGAAACTTTAGTGATTAGGTGAACACTTAACTTAACCCTAGAGACTTGAAGAGTTAGCATAGAATAGGTAATGCCTTGGGGTATTAGAGGACATGCCTACCCTATAGCTGAACAATCCTTCTTTTCCAAACTTTAAATTCAAATCAAATTCAAATTCAAATAAATTCCAAATCAAATCTTAAATCAATTCCATATTTTTCAAATCATAAATCAATCTAAAATCCAAATCATGAATCAAATCTCAAATGAGTAAAACTCATGATCAATTTCATATCCAAAACCTTTTAAGCCTTTGATTTCATCTTATGGACTTAGCTCAAATCTAATTCAAATCCAAACTCAAAATATTTTCTCATAACCCATCTATATTTTCATTTATATTCAAATATAATTGAAATATAAATTCAAATAACCAAAACTAAATCCAAAACTCCAACATAAATCCAACTTACATCTTTCACCTTGAACTTAATCAAATCATTCTCAAATCAATCCAAACCTTTGATTTTCTCTTCAAATAATCATTCCTTCAATCACATGCCCAAATATAAAACATAAACTACATTAAAACTAAAATCAAACTAACCCAAATCAAACCCATGTTCATCCATTGAACTTGAAATTCAAACAATCCAAACTCATTTGACTCCAAATCACTTAATTGGATTTATATTTTAATCATAAGTTCATATGTGTTCAACCAAACTTGAATCAAGCCTTGATCAAGCCAATTGACCCACTAGCTCACTTGACCCAAAGTGATCTAAAGCATCTTTTTCAAATTCAATCCAACCCAAATTGGATTGAACAAGCCCATATAGCCTTACATTATAAGCAACAATCATCCTAGATGATCAATCACTCAAATTGGTTGAACCAAGTCAAACATAGCCTTGACCAAGTCAACACTAGCCCAAATAAATACCCAAACTAGCCAAATCCACCATAAGCCAAATTTATTGAAATCAATCTAAAACCAACCCATAACCAATGATTGAACTAAGCCATCAATTGATTCAAACTAATTTAATGGCCACTTGACCTAAGTTGATCCAAGTTTTAAAAGTCAAAATGAGTCAATTCTTGATTTAAGTCAAATTGATTGCAACCAATGGGTCAAATTCAGTCAAAATCACTTGTTGATCTTGACCAAAGATTCAATTGGCCAACTAGACCCAACCTAGCCCAATTGTCCATGAACCCAACTTGACCTAAAAGGTCAAATCAACTTGAAGTCTAACCGAACCAAAATTGATTGAAACCAAAACTTGTAAAACATTTCAAATGATCAACCAAGCCTAAACCAACTCATTACATAACCCAATTGGGTCAAATGGGTCAAATTGGTCAACTTGACCCATTTAACCTAAATGAACCTAAATGAACCAAAACCAAATATAGACTAAATTGAACCAAACTAATGATACATGTTGACCTCATTTTTGGAATGAGCTCTCAACCCATCTATCTAAGACATAGGACTTCTCTTAGACTTTAAGAGTTATTTAGTCTTAAGACACATCTAGTGATTAGGTGGACACTCAACCTAGCCCTAGAGACTTAGAAGAGTTAGCCATAAGAATAGGTCATGCCTTAGGGGTGTTAGAAAAATTTGCCTACCATAGAGCTTGAACCAAATTCCTCACTTCCTTTCTTCAAGTAAAATTTAAATCAATTCCAACTTAATTGATTTTCTCCAAACGTAAATCACTTTCAAATGATTGAAATCCATGATTGAAGCTTATCATTGAAATTTCAAGTCAAAAATATTTCCTAAGTCCTTTGATTCCCTCTTATGGACTTAGCCTAAATCAAATCTAAATCAATTCAAATTCAAGGAATTTTCTCACAACCCATTTATATTCTCATTTATATTCACATATATAAATGAAATATAAATTCAAATCAATCAAACAAATCCAAAATTCAAATCCAAATAAAAAATCTTTCATAAGTCCTTTGATTCTCTCTCATGGACTTAGCTTAAATCAAGTCTAAATCAATTCAAATTTAAGGAATTTTCTCATGACCCATTTATATTCTCATTTATATTCACAAATATAAATGAAATATAAATTCAAATATCCAAAAAATCAATTCAAAAATCAAACTCAAATTCAATCAAAATTCAACCTAAGTCTTTCAAGTCAAAGTCATGAACTTAGCCAAATCAATTTCAAGTCAAGCAAAATCCTTGATTTCTCTTCATGATTCAATCAATCCTTCAATCATGAATCCAAATATAAATACAAATTTCAATCAACAAACCAAAACTCAATTCAAAAAATCAAACCCAAGTCAAACTCATTTCACCCTTTGAACTTGAAATTGTCAAATGAATAAATACCATTTGACTTCAAATCACTTGCAAAATGGATTTATATTTCAATCATAAGTCCATATGTGAGTTCAATCAAACTCAAATCAAGTTTTACCATTTGACCCACTTAGCTCACTTGACCCAAAGTGACCTAACTTATGAGCAAATTCTAATCCTACCCAAATTGGATTGAACTAAGCCCACCTAAGCTTCATCATGATCAACAATCATCATAAGATGACCAATCACTCAAATTGGTCAAACCAAGTCAATCTAAGGATTGACCAAGTCAACACTTAGCCAAAATGAAACATAAACTAGCCAAAATCCACCATAGGCCAAATTCATTGAAAATATTGATCAAAACTCATTCATGACCAATGTTTGAACTTGACCAAGTCATCATTTGAGTCTAACCTAGCCCAATTGGTCACTTGACCCAAGTTGACCCAACATGACCTAAAAAGTCAAAATGTGTCAAAACTTGATCTAAGTCAAATTGATTGAAACCAATGGGTCAAGTTCATTCCAAAATGATTGTTGAACTTGACCAAAGCCCCAATTGGTCAACTAACAACCCAAATTACTAATCATGAACCCAACTTGACCTAAAAGGTCAAATTGAGCCAAACTCAAATATAAAATAAATTGATTAGAAACAAAGATACCAATCCATTTCATATGATCAATAAAACCTAAACCAACCCATGACCTAACCTAAATAGGTCAAATGGGTCAAATTGGTAAACTTGACCCATTTGACCTAAATGAAATCAAATGAACCAAATTCAAATCTAAACCAAATTGAACAAAACCAAAACCACCAATACATTTCAAATGGTCATATGAACTTAACCCAACCTTCGGTTTGACCCAATTTGACCAATTGGTCAACTTGACCCAAGTTGACCCATTTTGACCTAAATGGGTCAACATGAGCCAAATCATATCAAACTAACCCCAAATTCAATGAACCTTACCAAACATACTCAAACTGAAATCAAGGTCAAATGACCATTTTGCCCCTAGTACATAGGGTAACCTAAAATCAAAACCACTTGGAATTTAGTCAATTCTTTTTCATAGAACTTGGCATCCTCTTAGTGGACCAAATGATTAGTAATGGATATGGTGCAGATGACCCAATGGGTTTGGGTCAAGCAAACCCAACCCATGGTCAAAACCAATCACCCCCATGGAAATGAGCACATGGGATTCCTTCTACCGTGTTTTGCACATGGCAAGCTCCTCCATTTTCTTGCCAAAAGAATGCCATGCCCTTCTAAATGGCCAAAAAACCCACCAATGTGGTGAATTTGATTAAAATGGCACAAGCACTCAATTAAGCTCTGGGAGTGTTGACCTCATTTTAGGATGAGCACTCAACACCTCCATCTTAGACAGGATTCTCTTAGACTTTAAGAGTTTATTAGTCTTAAGACACATCTAGTGATTAGGTGGACACTCAACCTAGCCCTAGATACTTAGAAGAGTTAGCCATATGAATAGGTCATGCCTTGGGTGTTAGGAAAACTTGTCACCCTTAGCAACCATTTCACGTCCTTCCTTCAAGTCAAACTCTAAATCAATCATAATTCCCAAACTCAAATCTTATTTGATTACTCCAAACTCAAATCAACTCCATGAGATTGAAATCCATGATTAAAATTTATGATTGAAATCATGATTGAAACACATGATCAAAATCCATCAAAATTCCTAAGTTCAATCTTCCTAAGTTTAATCTTCCTTAAGGACTTAGCCAAAATCATGACCAACTAAATCAATATTTGAGATTTTCTCATAATTCATTTATATTCTCATTTATATTCTCATATATAGAAGAAATATAAATACAAATCAATCAAACCAAATTCAAAAATTCAAACTTCAAACTCCAAAATTTCCTAAGTCTTTTAAATTCCTTTTAATGGACTTAGCCTAAATCATGATCAAATCATTTCAAAACCTTGAAATTTTCTCATGTTCCATTTATATTTGTATTTATATTCACATATATAAATAAAATATAAATTCAAATCAATCAAACCAAATCAAAAATTCAAATCTCAACTCCAAAATTCATAAGTCCTTTAAGTTTTCCTTCATGGACTTAGCCTAAATCATGATCAAATCAATTCAAATTCATGGGATTTTCTCATAATCCATTTATATTCTCATTTATATTCACATATATAAATGAAATATAAATTCAATCAATCAAAATCAAATCCAAAAATCAAACACAAATTTAATCAAAATCCAACCTAAGCTTTTCAAGTCAAAATCTTAAACTTAGTCAACTTCAAATCAAATCCAAACTCTTGATTTTCCTTCATGATTCAATCAAACCTAATCATGAATCCAAATATAAATACAAACTGCAATCACCAAATCAAAATCAAATTCAAAAATCAAACCCCTAATCCTTTCATATTCTTCTTTTAAATATGAAATTGTCAAATGAATCAAAACTCATTTGACTTCAAACCACTTGCAAATGGATTTATATTTCAATCATAAGTCCATAAACAAGTTCAATCAACTCAAATCAAACTTTGACCATATTTGACCCACTTAGGCTCACTTGACCCAAAGCGACCTAAAGTACCCATATGAGCCAAATTCTAATCCTAACCAAATTGGATTAAACCAAACGCACATATGCCTCTCATCAAGATTAACAATCATCATGGGATGATCAATCAACTAAATTGGGTCAAACCAAGTTAAACCTAAGGGTTGACCAAGTCAACACTTAGCCCAAAATGAAACCTAACATAGCCAAAATCCACCATAGGCCAAACTATTGATCTAAGTTCATTCATGACCTATGTTTGAACTTGACCAAGTCAAAATTTGAGCCTAACCTAGCCCAATTAGACACTTGACCTAAGTTGACCCAACTGACCTAAAAGTCAAAATTTGTCAAAACTTGATCTAACCCAAATTGACAAACCAATGGGTCAAGTTCATTCCAAATCACTTGTGGAACTTGACCAAAGCCTCAATTGGCCAACTAGACCTAACCTAGCTCAATTGACCTTTGACCCAACTTGACCTAAAGGGGTCATGTTGAGCCAAATTTGAACTTAACCAAAATTGATTGGAAACAAAGATACCAATCCATTACATATGACTAACCAAACCTAAACCTACCCATGACCTAGCCCAAATAGGTCAAATGGGTCAAATAGGTCAACTTGACCCATTTGACCTAAATGAAGTCATATGAGCCAAATTCAAAACTAATCTAAATTGAACCAAACCAAAGCCACCAAAATATTTCAAATGGTCATATGAACTTGACCCAACCTTGGTTTGACCCAATTTGACTAATTCAATCTTGACCCAAGTTGACCCATTTTGACCTAAATGGGGCAACATGAGCCAAACCTTATCAAATGAACTCCAAACCACACGAAACTTGGCCAAACCTAGTTTCTCCACATACCCAACATATCCAACCTAAAAAATCAACAAAATGACCATTCTACCTCTAAGGAATAGAATAAATTTTGGCCTAATCTATTGGTAATTTAGGCATGCCCTCTTCATATCCACTTGATACTTTCCTAATAGCTCAAGTAGACCTAATGAAGAGTGGTGCACCCAACCCAATGGTTTTGAGTCAACCCAAATGGACCCAAGGCCAAACTCGACCCCATGGGTCAAATTGGCTCATTCGAAATCTCTCCTCCACCCAATTGAATGCACATGGGAGGTTGGCAATCCACTCAAGGCCTCAAATCGACCATGTGCCAACTCCAAACAGCTCAAACAACCTTCCCATTGTGGTCAATTGGATCAAAATGACACAGGAGGTGTCGGTTCGATTCAGGGGAGATATACTCCCCATAATTCAATTCAAAACTATCATTCCTCAATGATCAAGCCTGGAGAGTGTTGGGAGAGATCTGCTAAGCATTCTAAGGGGATTTGAATTTGAGATTTCTTTCTCCAATGGAAAATAAGGGAGCTCACTTGAACTTCCCACTTTCTCACATTGGAAACCACTCAATTCTTTGCAGCACTTCTAAGGACCAATCGAGCACACTCAAGCTTTCATTTGAGTTCCCATAGCAAGGAGAGAGCAATTGGATCAAAGTGCAAGAAACTTGAAGTGGTGGTCATAGAACAATCCACTCAACCCCAAGGCCTAAGAATTTCAGCTTCATCTCCACTAGATGAAGCTACCTCATCGATGTCCTGGGATCACCTTTGGCGTATGGAATTTTCAGACCCCAAGCATAGGAGGTGTTGGTCTTTGTGAAATTTTTAATTCATTCAAATTCCACTTGGATGATCCGCTTATTGGCTTTAGATGGTGTGGGTTAAGTTTTAACTGAGCTCAATCGAGCATCATCCCTAGATCATGGACAGCCTTTGAGCCTAGGGGAAGAACTGGGGAGATCTTGGTCATCCATTCACACATTTTAGATGGACGGCCAAGATTATTCCCATGTTTAGAAAATTCTTTTATCCCTTTTAAAATCACGGGGAGATCCATGGCCATCCGATCTTTGATCGGACGATAGAGATCAAAGCGCATCTCGCCATCACGCCACCACCTGATGGGACATTTAAGTGGGATGCTCACCACGCGATGCATGACCGCCATCGCCGCATGAAGGGTTAGTTAAAATTTTAAAATTCTAATTAATCTCTTGATCTTCTAAAAATCATATCTCTCTCAAAAAAAATCAAAAAAATATGAGGTAAAATCCTATGGAAAGATAATTCAACCTAGAATATTTTAAAAATAATTTCAATGAATTTTGAATTATACTTTTCTCTGATTTTGGGTTTTATTAGAAATTTTATTTTGTTAATTACCTCTTAATTAAGCTTCTCATTAATCCCAAACTTCTTGGGTATGTTTTAGGAAATGACCTCTCCCTAATTTTCTTGGGATTTATTTAAGGCTTAATTAGAGAATTGCAAATAAGTTTTCCTAATTACCTTTAAACTAATTAATAATTAAAGTGTTTAGTGGTTTTAACTCATTATTAGGGTTGATTAAGGATCTAGTGAAGAGGTTTAGAGAATAATTTTATAACATTTCCCCTAAGCTATTCCCTAAACCTCCTTTTCTTTCCTTAATCCTCTCTTAATCAAGGGTTAATTCATTAATTATCCCCTTAATTGATTTCTAAAATTCTAAAACTTTAAGTTAATTAATCTACTTTAGGTAGATGCTTAGTGTTTCAATTAAGAAAATCAAAACCCAATTCATGTGTGAAAGGGTGTTTTGAAATTACTAAGATAAAACCCTTAGCTTAATTAATTATGAGCCAAATTACATTAGGCCCTTTTCTCTTAAGGTGCATTAAAAATTTAAATTCTTGTGAGATTTTATGTCATCTATTGGCTCATAATTACTTGGTTAACTGCTAAGATGGTGTAGTGGGTTAATTAACTTGCTTAATTCATACTTAACTTAATCAATACTTAAAATGAATCTAATCATCTAAAAAATTAAACAAAATATCAAACACATGTGGAAATGGGTTAGGAACATAAACTCAACTCATTTTGAAAATTAAATCAAACTTAAACCAAACAAAAAATCACATTAAATAAAACTTGATTTATTTTAAACTTTCTTATTCCATAAGAATGTCTTTGGGATTTAATTCAAGTGAATGTGTTTACATGCTTTCATTGATTTAATTCTTTCCCCAACATGTTAAATTTGTATGTCATGTGGTTTCATGCATTCATATTTTTCAAATTCAAATTTAAAAATAAAATTGTTTACTTTATGTCAAACTTGCATGTGTTGGCTAAGGCAGAAATATGAATGGCTATTATTACTACTAAATTTGAAATTATTTTCAAAATATATAAATCAATTATCAAATCTGAAAGTGTGCTACCTATATTTTAATTATAAGCTTGCATGTGAAAAATATAAGGATGTGTTTGGCATATATTTCCCTTCCCTTTTATGTTAATATAGTTTTGAATAGGAGTTGGTAAGATGTATGGTTCATTTGAAAAGAACCTAACACTTACCTAATTCCATATCCTATTCATCCCTATACTATTACTTAAGAAGGAAAACCTATGCTCACATCTAAACAAAACAATAAATCAACTAAAACAAATTTTTGCATTCTTTCTTTTCCATTCATTCTTTTGTACATGTTTGTATTTAAGGAAAGTGGTATATTAGTCAACAACCAAGGGTTGAGAGGCTTTAAGTAGCCCTAAGTAGGTTTTATACCTTACATCTCTGGTTAATGTGTACTACTACTTATGCCTTTCTTACTTTCATATGTGCATGTGAAAATTGGATAAGAAAACTTTTTTTCTACTAAATGAAAATCATGCATCATAAGCATTCAAACTTTCTTATGTAACTTGCTTAGCATGCATCATAAAGTGTACGAAATATTCCCATTTGGTCTGTATAGATATTCTTAGGACTCATTCATATACATGTTATACATGTTGGGAAAGAAATAAAGTAATGTATGTTTTGTGAATTTTGTTCATTTTACTTAATCTTAAAATGCTTTTCTTTTAGATAAGTTTGTTTAGAATTAATCTAAACTTAGGATTAATTAAAAGACTTAATCAAAACATTCACTAAATAAAACTAAAATATGAATCTACTTTAGAAATTACTTAAGTTAGGGAAGGAAAGAGAAGTCCTCTTCTCTTTCCCTCTCTTCATAACTTAGTAATTAATTATAAGATCCACTTGAACCAAATCAAAATACAAAATAAAATCAATCCAAAATAATCAAAGAACTTAAATGAAACCCTCCTCTAAGTTGAACATATTTTCATACTTAGAAAATTCTAACCTAAAGCCATAGCTAAGCATACCACACAAACCTTCAAAACACACAGATTAGCCTAAGTCACCACTTCTAGCTTTAGGTGCATGGTTTGATGCTTTGTTTTGTTTTGTGATATGTTTTAGACGATGTTAGGGTGTATGCTCATAGAATGAATGGTAGGATGCTCTTAGTCTAATCATTATTTTCAGCAGGGGATTGTGCTTAAGGGACGCTATCATAAATAAAAATATAAATGCTTTTGCTTGCAGGTGCTTTATACCACTAAGAATAATCCATAGGTCAAGTGGAATTAATCACCCATGTGTGGGGTGATAAGTCCAATATACATGCTTGGGATTTGTGTGGGTTATTTTAGTTAATCTCTATTTTATAGTTGTTAGTTAGATTTTCATTCAATCTTTTTCATGTAAATTTTGCAATTAGGATTTGGAATGATTGCTATGAGGATTAGAATGAGCATTGGTCATAAGATCGTATCTTATGCACCATGTGAAGCCTTGGAGCATCCACCTTCCAGCCATCTAAAAGAAAGAACCAAAGAAGAAAGAAGAAAATAAGAATGAAGAAATGAAGCTTGAAGACCCCCATAACAATGAGTTCCTTGCTTAATTTTATGTAATTCATTTGTAATCCTAGTTGTATAAGGGTAGATCTCTACCTATCAATTTGTTTTTGGGTTTGTGAGGTGGTGCCCGACCACAACCTCTTATTCTTTTATAGTTAGCTTTATAAATTGATTGATGATTTGTTTAGCTTGTGCATTAAGTGGCATCTTTTTCTTAGTTTCTTCCTTGCTTTAGGTATGGCCTGAATGATGATTAGGCTCTTAGGAAAAAATAAATCTTTTACACAACCTAAGATTTCAAAATTAAAAATAAACAACTCATAACCTCACATAAAGCTTAAGTTAAAAATCAAGATAAAATAGTTAGCAACCTTTTAGTTGGATGTGTATTTCTTTTATAACATCACGCACAAATGCATCTTATTTCACTCTTGATTGGAGGATTTCCACCTTTGAGAGAAACTTGCTTGACCTTGAGAGCCATGGTGGAAACACACCTCCTCCCTTCTCACGATTTTGGCCAATAATATTTCACATGCATTTATATGAATCCTATTACCCTGAGTCAAAATGATTGTCCAAAATAAAAATAAAAATGAAATTTGAATTGCATAGATTTATGTCATTTGAAGCATGCCTTTTATATGATCTAGTCTATTTAGGGAGTGAGTTTAAGGAATTAGTCTCTTTCTAAATATTAATAACCTAATTATCTTGCATTAAGCATATGATTTGCCTACATGAATTTAAAATCGTAGGAGAAGTTAGTTGGTGGCCACCCAAGCAGTTGTAAGTCCAACCAGCAGTTTGTCCTCTCTGGAGGAAACCAATACCATTTTCACCTTAAATTTAGCTTTTGGCCCTCACCAAAGCTCCTAAATTTAGGTTCTGAGGTTTCTTTTCCCCTTTATGGGTCCTAAGCATAAATACTCACCTCTTAGGCATTTCCATAACCTTATATTAAGGAATTATATGCCCTAGCATTCTAATGAAAAATTCAACTCAAATAAACTAAATCAATTTCAAAAAATGTAAAGCCCAATCATAGGATAGTTTGAGATGCTCTCTTGGTTTCAAGATTTGAGCATCTTCTACTTATCCATATTTGGCCGATAATAAATCTCTTTAATTAATCATTTGATCTTCAAAATAAACTAATCATTGATGACCCTTTCCTATTAAAATCTTTAGATAACAGATCATTTACCTTAATCAAGAGTTTTCCTAAGGAATCCTCATTTCTTAGGATGTAAACTATGGGGCTTGCCCTATGGAACTTAACTAACCCATTTAAAATAAACCCTACTTTACTTTTCCATTTAAAGTAGGAAAAGAATCTCTGGTACACTTCTAAGACCCAACGCTCTTAGGAGTCCTTATTTCAACGATTAAATCTATTGTAGGGTTGTGACTTCTATCTTTCAAGATAGTACACATCTCTTTAATATCGTACCCAATCACCTCAATAAGCACTTCTACGGATCTACGTGGCATCCCAAAAAGATAAATTTTTATAGTATTTCCACTCTTTCTCACCAACAAATTTGAAAGGTGACTCTATATACAATTTTTCACCATAGGGAGATATATAATTTTTTTTGAATCAAACACTCTCCAATTTGATTGAATTAAGGGAAGCCAGAGGAACCATTTCCAAGTCTCCCATGATTAAATCCATTATAGGGTGGTGACTTCTATCTTTCAGGATAGTACACATCTCCTTAATGCCATGCCCAATCACCACAATAAGCACATCTACGGACCTGTGTGGCATCCCAAAAAGATAAATTTTTATAGTATTTCTACTCTTTCTCACCAACAGATTTAAAAGGCAACTCTATATACAATTTTTCACCATAGGGAGATATATAATTTCATTTGAATCAAACACTGAATTTGATTGAATTAAGGGAAAGGAACCATTTCCAAGTCTCCCAAGCTTCCTAGAGTGAGGAATTTCCCATTTCATTTTCTGATAAAATAGGGAGCTCCACTTGAATAACATCTCATCCAATATTCAAAATCAATCCAATTCCTCTTTTGAGCACCCTTAAAAGATCAAATCAAACTCACCCCAACCTTCTTTCAAGCTCCAAAGTCAAGGGAGGTGCTACTTCAATCAAGACCAAGCTCAATTGAAGGGTGACTTGGCCTATAGGAAGATCCATTCAATCTTAAGGCCTCAAAACTTCAACAAGCTTCATCTCCACTAGACGAAGCTACTTCAAGGGAATCGAGCACCGGTGATAGCCTCCGGTGAGGTATGCCATTAAACCAAGCTTAAATTAGCCATAGTGTGGTCTTTTGTGAAGTGAATTTTCATCCCATGAGAAGTTAGCCGTTAGATGTAATCCCCTTGCATGGTGATGGTGTGGGTTGAATTTGGATTCAATCCAAGCTCAATCGAGCTCGGATCTTCCCCTAGAAGATGAAAGGTGGCCATCTCCCACAGGGAAGATCATGGGCCATCCAAGTGCATTTTGGATGGGCGACCATGAACAATAGATCAATCATTTTAATCCTTAAGAACACGATTGATCACCGATCCTTGACGGACGGGAGAAAGCGCCAGAACTATGATGCACTATGATGTGATAACTTTAATAGCCTCTCCATCATGCCACATGGAAAGTGTGTCAACCTCCACGTGGCACCATTAGCTATTTAATTAGGGGATTAATTACCAATTAAACATGGAAACTTCAAATATACATATCTAAGTGTATAAAATCAAAAAAATATAAAATAAATTGCATATAAAAGATAATTGAATGTAGAATATTATAAAATTTATTTTGATGGATTTTAAATAGTGTTATTTTCTTAATTTAGGTTTTATTGAGAATGTAATTAAGCTAATTACTCTTTGATTATTCCATTAATTAATCTCAAACTTCTTATGTGAATTTAATAGGTTGACTTCTTCCGCCCCTAATTTTCTTGGGATTTATTAATGTTTAATTAGGGTAATTATTCATTCTTAATACTCTAATGTAATTAAGCCTAATTAAGTGAGGTTTAATCCCTTGATTGAGTTAATTAAAGTTTGTTTAAATGAATAGAGGTTTAGGGAATAATTTTGGGATATTTTCTTAAGTTATTCCCCTTTCTTCCTTCCAAATTCAAAGGATTAATCCACCAATTGCTTACCTAATTAATTTGATAAATTCTAAAACCTTCTTGAACATAACTAATTCATCTTGGGTAGGTGCTTAGGTGTTCAATAATCTAAGTACATTGAGGAAATCAAAATCCAACTCACGTGTGTGAGAGGGGTTATGAAAGTACCTAAATTAAATCTTTTAGCTTAATTAATCATTAATCATGAGCTAATTGTATTAGGCCCCTTTCTTTCTTAGGTGCATTGCTGATTTAAATTCCTTGAGTGATTTTATGTCATATATTGGCTCATAATTATTTGATTAATTATGCTAAGGTGGTGTAGGTAATGGGTAATTAACATACTTAATTCACACCTTAACTTGAAAAAATATAAAAATCACCTAATGATCCTATGAACAAACTAAATTAACTCACATATGGGGAAAATGTGTTAGGACTAGCAAACATTCCTTTACATTTCCTAAATCAAACATAAAGAAAAAATTCAAAACAAAATCACATTAAAAAACTTTGATTCACTTTGAACTTATTTCATAGGATTATCTTTAGAATTAATTAGGGTGAATGAGTTTACATTGCTTTCATCACTTTATTTCTTTCCTAGCATGCTAAATGTGTATGTTATATGAAAATCATGCATCCATCCCTTTTAAAAATCAAATTAAAATGACATATTTCCTTTTTGTCAAATTGTATGTTTTGGCAAAAGTAAAAATATGAATGGCTATTATCACTATTAAATTCAAAATTATTTTTAAAACTTATAAATCAAACATCAAAACTGAAAGGTATGCTACTTATATTTCATTTATAAGCTTACATGTGAATATAAAAATGTGTCTTATGTTTGCTTCCTTTCTTTCCTCTTAATATGGATTTGAACAAGATTTACAAAGTGTATAGTTCTATTAAAAGAATATAACACTTGCTAAAATCTACTTATCATCTTTCATGTCATAACTTAAGAATGATCTTTACATTTACACATAAATTGTATAAACAAACCAAAAATTAAATAAACATAAACTCTTTCTTTTTTTTTTCATTTATCTCTTTTATACATGCATATGTATTTAAGGAAAGTGTATATTAGTGTGACAACGGGATTATGAATTTAAGTAGTTAGAAGGTCTTGTACATACCTCCTCTGATGTTAACAATAACACATCAGACTCACTTATTCCTTTCATACATACACATGTGCATATGAATAAAGGATAAAAGAATAACCCTTTTCTACTTAATGAAAATCATGCATCATAAAGCATTCAAAATTTCTTAAGTAACATTTCTTAGCATTCATCATAAAGTTGCTAAACATTTTTATTTGTATATATAGATATATTTAGGATCCATTCATATGAATGTCATACATGTTGGGAAAGAAATGAAGTGTTGTGTGTTTTGTGATTTTAGTTCACTTTACTTAATCTTAAAATGTCTTTCTTTTGAATAGGTTTGTTTAGGAAAATCTAAACTTAGGATTAAAAAAACAATAAAACATTTACTAAATAAAATCAAACATGAACCTACTTTAAAATCACTTAAGGTAGGAAGGAAGAGAAGTTCTCTCTCTTTTCCTCTCTTTACAACTTAGTAATTAATTGTATGATTCACTCAAACCTAATCAAAATACAAAATAAAATTAACCCAAAATAACTAAACAACTTAAATTAAAACCATCCCCTAAGTTGAATATTTTTATACTTAGAAAATTTAAACCTTAAACCCATAGCTAACTATACCTCATAAACTTTAAATGGCACACACATTAGGCTAAGTCACCCTTTTCTAGCTTTAGGTTAGGGTGGTTCATGGCTTAATGTGTGCTTTTATTTTGTGATGTATTATTTCTAGTCTGGATGTTAAGGTGTATGTGCGTAGACTCAATGGTAGGATGATTTAGTTTAATCATTATCTTCTACATAGGATTGTGCTTAGGGGTCATTGTAATAAAAATATAACTACTTATGTGCTTTATACCCATAAATAATAATAGCCAACTGGACTTGGTTACTCATGTAAGTCCAATATACATGTTTGGGATTTGTATGGTTTCTTTTAATAATCTTTTTTGTGTTAATTTACTCTTCTTTTTATGTAATTTTGAAATTAAGATTTTGGAATGATTGTTATGGGAAATTAGATAAACATTCATAAGATCTCATCTTATGTACCATGTGAAGCCTTTGGGGCAACCACATTCCAACCATCCAAAAGGAGAAACCAAAGAAGAAAGAAGAAATAAGAAATGAAGAATGAAGACCCCCATAACATGAATTTTCTTACTTAATTGTGATTAATTCATTTGTAATAAGGGTAGAGCTTGGCTACCCTATTTGTTTTCAGGTTTGTGTGATTGTGCCAGCCCACAAATGGCTTTTTATTCTTTTGCGTTAGCTTTATAAAATATTTGATATTTTGTTTAGGTTGTGTATTAGAAATTACATGTTTTCTAGTTTCTTCCTTGCTTGATGTAGATGACGATTAAGCTCTTAGGGAAAAATAAATCTTCTACCAAATTAAAGAACTCAAAATTAAAATAAACAACTCATACTCACCTAAAGCTTAGGCTAAAATCAAGATAAAAGAATTAGTAACTTATGGATGTGTACTTTCTTTTCCACATGCATAAAAGCATATTATTTCACTCTTGATTGGGGCTTCCAACTTGCTGAGAACTTGGCTTGACCTGAGAGCCATGGTGGAAACACACCTCCTTATAATATAATCTAATTTAATTAGGCAAAAGAATCCTAAAGCCTATGTCAAAATGATTGTCCAAAATAAAAAATAAAACATATGAAAATTTTTTTAGATTTAAGTCATGAATTCATGCCCTACATGATCTAGTCTCTTTAGGGAGTGTGTTTAAGGACTACTCTTTCTAAAGAAATAACAACATTGCTATCTTGAATAAACATATGACTTGCCTACATATTTTAAATCAGGAGGAGTTATACACCCCCGTTGTAAGTCCAATCGATTTATCCTCTCTCATGGAGCCAAATCAATACCCACTTTTGCCTTAGATTTAGGTCATACTTTTGGCACTCGCCAAAGCTCCCTAGATTTAGGTTCTGAGATTGCTTCTCCCCTTTGCGGGCTATAAGTATAAATCCTCACATCTTAGGCATTTCCATGATCTTGTGTCATGGAATCATAACCCTAGCATTCTAATAAAAATTCAACTCAAACACATTAATTCAATTTTAAAATATAAAGCCCAACCATGGGTAGTTGATGCCTAGGCTTCCTAGTATCTTAAGCATCCTCTACTTATTTTCATTTTGATAAGAACTCTTCTTGATTGATCCCACTTGATTCTAAAAATAAAACAATCGATTGATAGTCCTACCTTAAAGTCTTTGGAGACAATGATCATTTACCTTAATCGAGTATTCCTAAGGAATCTGTTTCTTAGAATGTAATTAACTATGGCTTGCCTATAGGAACTTAACAAACTATAAAATAAACTCTATTTTTCATGTAAAGTGGGGAAGATTCTATTACATATGCACTCATTGTTCTTAGTCCTTATTCAAGTGATTAGGTCCATTGGGGTGGTGACTTCTATCTTTCAAGATAGTACACCTCTTCTCAATGTCATACCCGATCACCCTAATAAGAACATCTGCAGATCAATGGTGTTCAAATGCAAAGAGTAAATTTCTATCTTCATTTTATCCATATACATTGAAGATGGAAGTATACACTTAGAAATTAAAATTTTCACCACCAATTTTTCTGGCGACTCCACTCGGGATGGTTCCTCTCTCCATCTTTGGTAAATGATTGTTGTCTTCAAGTATCAATAGTGGGTTATACTTTTGTATGCATCCAAGACTATCTTTCTTTCTATTAGTACTTAGCTTATTTCATCCTTAAGTTAAGTTAGCCAACATCTTTAGGTTTTAGGACCTCACCCGGTGTTAGGTTCTCCAATGGGTGAAAATAAAAACTGAATAAAAAGAAAATGATCAAAGACTTCTTGCTTACCATTTTTATGGTAAGGAAAGGTTCATTCTAAAAAATAAGGATAAAATAAATCCTTCATAAAAGTCTTTCTTTTTAAAAAGCACTTTTCAAAATACACTTAATAAAATATTTTTACTACATCTAAAAATGTTTCACAATTGTTTCATCTAAAAACATTTCAAAAATAAACCAACAATCATATTTTCTAAAAGCATAAATGAACTTCTTCACTCAATTCATTTTGATGAAGACTTCATTTTCAAAAATAAGATTCCAACAATCATAAACTTTCAAAAAGTACAAAAATTTGAAGATCTTCCATTCAATACATACACAAATGTGTTGGATGAATGCTACATCTTCAAGCAAAATCAACTTTGAAATTCCACTCAACACATTTCACATGTATTAAGTTGAATTTTAACCTTTTCAAAAGCACATGTGAAACCTCTCCATTAAATATACACACATTTGTTAAATGGAGGTTTCCTTTCCAATCAAAATAAATAAAAAAACAATATAGTCTCCATTCAATATACACATATTTATTGAATGTAGGTTTCATTTCCAATCAAAATAAAAAAAAACTTTTAAAAAGCACATATGAACATCCACATTCAATATACCTAAATTTATTGAATGAAGATTTTATTTTCAAATAAAAATAACATCATTTTGAAATCACCCCTAACATATTCCATACATGATTAGGTTGAAATTTCCTCTTTCAAAAAGCAATAACCACACATGAAAAAACCTATTTGAAAAATGAAACATAATTGGTTTCCATCCTACATATCCAAATTTGTTAAATGGAAATCTCTCTTTCAAAATCAATAAAAACACAAAATTTTAAAACACATTTTTAGAATTTCATTTAGCATACTCAAAATTTGCTAAGTGAAATCTCCATTTTCAAAACACATTGGAACTTCATTCTAAACCATATTTGCTAAAGTGAGGTCTCCATTTTTCAAAATGAAATCCAAAATAAAAGAAACACATTTTGGAACTTCATTCTTTAGTATACCCTATTTTCTAAAGTGAAGTTTCTATTTTCAAAACAAATCAAAACACAAAAATTTGAAACACATTTTGGAATTTCATTTAGCATACTCCTAAGTGAAGTGTCCACTTCACAAAATCCAAAATTAAAGAAGCACATTAGGATATCCTTAGCATACGCAAATTTGCTAAGAATCCTATTTTTTGAAACATAATCCAAAACAAAAGAAACACAATAGGATTTCTTTAGCATGCCCAAATTTTCCAAGGATCCTATTTTTCAAAATCAAAATTTTTAAAAACAAAAGAAACACATTAGGATTTTCTTAGCATACTCAAATTTGCTAAGAGTCCTATTTTCAACAATTTTCAAAATCAAAACACACTTGGAATTCCTCATTTAGCATACCCAAATTTGCTAAATGAGAACTCCATTTTCAAAATCACAAATGATTCACAAAATAAAGAAAATAAAGAAAAAGAAGAAATTATTTTCAAACACCTCACCTAGCCTACTTAAATTTGCTAAGTGAGTAGATTCCAAAAATCTCAAATCAAAAATCAAATTGA
Source organism: Cymbidium sinense (assembly GCA_021442155.1). NCBI lineage: Eukaryota > Viridiplantae > Streptophyta > Magnoliopsida > Asparagales > Orchidaceae > Cymbidium > Cymbidium sinense. The sequence continues at coordinate 265,564,907 of CM038214.1, read as the reverse complement.
CCCTTTACTTTAACATACCCAAATTTGTTAAATAAAAGATCCTCAAAACAAAAATCAAAATTCAAATATGAACCTATGGAAGAATCTCTTCAAAAAAATATTTTGAACCCATTTTCAACATACCCAAATTTGTTGAAAGTGGATTCTACATCGAAAAATTCCTCTTTCCAATCAAATTTCAAAATCTATTCTAAATCATTTAAGCTCGACTTAACACTTTCAAGATGTTGAGTATGGGTTCAAATTTTAAATTGAAAATCAAAATCATGAGAATTTAAGTTTATTTTCAACACATTTTATTCAAATTCGCAATTCATCAATTTCAATTTCAGTTGATAGCAATGACTGCATAGAGATATGTGTTTACCTTTCACCATGGGATGGATCAGGCCAGCCTTCCCCTCTCTGATTATGCCCACATCATTCACTTTGGATAAGGTTTTGAGGAGGCCAGATTACATGTGAGGGCACTCACCTCACGACTGTTACCAAGAGCATAGTGGTCGGGTAGGAGCCGGTCATTCGGGTCGACATGTCGTCAGATTTTGAAATTCCCTTAATGAAGAGGAAGGCAGTGGTAGTTCCCACTACAGCAGGAAGGTGCTTGTGCCCCCATGGCCCCTCTGCTAGGGCTAGCACCCACTCACTAGCACCCTCAAAGGGGAAGGCACCCCTGATCCCAGGGATTGTCTCCTCTTACTCTGCTCGCCCCACCAAGACCCAAAGGAGGAAAAAGAATCGCATGATTAAGTGGTACCATACTCACATTGCTAGGGAGATGGAGGCAGCTACATGGTCTATTATTGAGGAGTTTCCCACTTTAGTTTCCATGCTAGTTATAATGAACCCATTCCATCCTCTCCTGGTGGAGAGAGATGGGAGAGGATCTCCGCTTCACCTCCACCAGATTCAGCCACCAGTCGAAGAGATCATATCGCCTCCATTCAATTCTACAAAAGTGAACTCTGGATGATGGATTTAGTTGATTTGAGATTCATTATCAGCTGGGAAGCATATTCAATAGGAGAGGCCGTGAGGCCCATACCTCGCCTCATATCACCATGAGAGCGGAGGTTTAGTTAGCGGCTTTTGCACTTGTTGATTGATTGCTGCGCATCGATCATACCGTGTATGCTCAGGACTACCCATCAGGAGAGAGCTCCTGTTCAGAGAGAGTCGATGGTGTCTCCACCACACCACTCTACCCCACATCCGCCATCTCCTATCCATGTTCTAGCATCTCCAGTTCACTAAAGACCATGAAGGCCACATAGGGGGAGAAGAGGACCCTATTGGTGATCCGGCTATGGCCAAGAGATCCCATCCTATCTACACCACCTTGTGGCAGGCCGAGCTCTCCGACCTTCTTCCCCTAGTGAAGAAGGAATGGCACTAAGCATAGTGGTCCCCATCACTCCACCACCCACGGTGACATGAGATGGTTACATTGCAGAGGGAGAAGGTGATAGCACTTATGATGATAGAGCCTCCTGAGTGTCACCCCATGCATTTAGTGACATGAGCATATTTCTTCCAAAGTGAGTATCCCTCATGTGATTCTCCAACAAGTAGGGGAGGTCTGGCCTCACAAGACATGATCCCACCATCACCAAAGTCATTTGTGCTAGTTCAATATAATCTCTAGATGAAATAGTAGCCCATTATTTCATGGAGAAGAAAGAGATCCTAGGATATGACCGGTCGATGAGGAGAAGATCCTTTGATCCCAATGAAGATGATTTATTGGGAGACTTAGGGTTTGCATGGTAGATACTGGGATCCCTCCTTAGAGCAACAGACTATGGAAGGTGTTGAGGTGCATGAAGATACAACCCACCCAACACCTCCTAGCATAAATAAAGCAAAAAGATGAAAAAATAGATAGGATAGAGAAGAGGCTCAAAGATATGTTAGCAGCTATCTTAGCGCAACCAAGCAAAGTTCATCATCCTACCATAATAGATTAGTCAGAGTTGGTGCATGTCACCCAAGACTTTACCTCTAGTAGAGGTAGCATCACCATGTATAGGAAGGTAGTGGATAGTACCTCCATATAAGAAAAAAACATCAAGAGCATGGTTGAGCAACAGGTGAAGAAGCATTGGCTCAAGGAGGATCATCAGCCCAAAGGGTAGACCCTACCGAGGAATTTGATGCAATCCAATATCCTAAGGGTTTCGTGCCACCTTATTTCAAGAGTTTTGATGGCAGTTGGAACCCGAGACAATACATTGCGCACTTTAAAGCTAGTTGTTGCAACGTTGGTGGCAGTGATGCTTTACTCATCCATTTCTTCATTAGTAGCTTAGCAGGTATAGCATTTGACTGGTACGCTGAACTTTCCAATAGTTCAGTGAAGACTTTTGCTGAGTTGGAGTAACACTTTATCAAGAGGTTTGGAGCTCAAAGAAAGGGTCACTTGGCATCTCAGTGGCTCAACAAAATCTTGGTGAGTCCCTCATTGATTACATTCTCAAATGGCATAATTTTAGTATGAAATGTGAACCACAACTGTCTAAACAATATGTCATTAAGATTCTGCATAAGAATATCCATGTCCTGATCATCTTCATTCTCAAAGGTTTCACCATCAAAATCTTTGAAAAATTAATCAACAAGTGCTGTACTTTGGTAGTTAAGAAGCCAAACAAGCTGCCTCTATGGCCTTACCAACTACCTCCATGCCGCCATCACGCAAGAATGATATACACATACCCACCGCTGGTAGCTATGGTCCACCTACTCTTTGGATAAACTTAACAAGCCTTATTCATTTAAGAGGGAGGTAATCGTGAAGATCTTTAAGAATCTCTTAAAGAAGCTAATTTTAGCTACCTAACCTAGAGACCAGGAAATGGGCAAAAAGCCATGATCCTAACTTTGCCCTACCATCATATGATAGGTCATGTTTTGGAAGATTACATTTAAGGACCGGCTTGAACATAGCTTCAAGACCAAAGTTATATCCCAAGGAATACCTTATGGAACAACCATCCACCATTGTGGTAATCCTTGGGATACTTAATCCTTCCAAAACCAAAGAAGGTTGGGATATCTCCTTATCCAAAACCTCTAAGAAAATTGTATCAAAGATCAAGAAACTTTCCTCAGTGCTGAGTAACCTCAAACCTCCAACATCAAGGAAGGTTTGCAAGTTGTGCCAACTTAGGAAAGGGGAGCTCAAGAAGAAGATGTGCCGCCCCGATAGCCAGTAATAACCACCCACCGAGTCCCCCCCATCACATTGCCTACTACATCGGACCACTCCACTTCGCCTTTCTTCTTCTTCTAGTAGACATCTTATATCGATGGATGAGGGCATCAAATCCCTCACCCTCTTACTTTACTTGATTTCTACTATGTACCTCCTATCAAATCCAAGAAATTGAAGAATAAAGCTAGCTTGAATTACATCTATGTCACTTCTGATGGGTTGTCTGAATCTATTCCTAATAACTCTTCAAGTCTAAACAACAACTATAACAATTTTGATCTTTCTCTTTCTATTTTAGAGTTGGATTTTCCTACTCAATACTACTTCTTGAGATAGACTTGAATCATCTAATTCTGAGGGTCCCATAGGAGAAGCGTAGGTGAGCAGCAGTAGACCTTCCATTACCCTACCAGAGATCATCAAGTCAACCTCAGAAGTGGCAAGGTTCTACCTCCTGGCAAAGACCTCAAGATAAGGAAACAAGTCATTGGTTCAGGGATCGAGAAGCCCTCCAGTGATGCTCCACCCTTGGATATGCTTATGGAGGATCAACCCAAGGACTACAATATCCTTTTCTCACTAAGAAAGTTGTCCCAAGCTTGGCATATATGATGCCCTTATCTTATCCAAAGAGATGAGGAATCATTAATCAAGGCTCTCGATCTAAGATATGCTTAGCTCATACGCTATTGGTGAGGAGGCACATTATTCGAGAAGCTCAAGGGATCACTTTCATAGATGAAGACTTCTTCGGGATGGAGCACAACCATCCTCTACATTATAATGGACATGGAAGATTCTGACTTATTAGAGTTCTCATGTGCATCGGGAACATTATGAGTCTAAAGACTCCTATTTGAGGATCGACATCTCCACACTCGAGGAGATCGGATGATGTTGAGAGGATTCAATGAACAAGGCAGTGGGGCTTTGTGTTCCATAGTGTTACCTTTGGAGATAGTGTGGAAGACCAAGCCAAGTTTTATATCATTGATTTGAATACTTCATTCACTACTTGCTCAGAGGCCTTGGATACATCAACAAGATGATTCCATCCTCCCTCCATCGCTGCATCAAGTTCGAAGGATGGGATTGAGTAATGTCAAAGGAGATGAAAAGCCATTTTTAGTTAGAAAGATTGAGATATATGAGGATGCGACCTACTATCTTCTTCAAAATATGCTTTCTCATGAGCTTGGACAAAATTCAAAAGAAAAAGAAAAAGAAAAATAAAAATCCAAGTGAACAACAAAGGAAAATTGAAGAAGAAATAGAGCCATATATCACTTTCCACCCACAATTTATTTCATCATATGGACATGTGGGTAGGATGACTGACCTCCACCGGTAGAGGTAAATAGGCGTTCCAGGTGGAAGACCCCTCGTTGGCCATCACCAACAGGTTAACTCATGAGTACCCCTATTCACATAGACTTGGAATCCAAAGGATGAGTCTAATGTGATTAGCATACCAACCAACCCTCTGGGTTTCATTGGAGGTGACACTGAGAAGGATGAAGACTGGCCTCAGACAAAGCAAAGTATTTGAATCAAATATATGTAAAAAAACTATCAAGAAGGGAACCTTAGCTTAACCTCACTTTCATCTCAAAAAAGTTGAAGGTTTAGTAGTTAAGGAAGCCCCTAAGTCTTCCAAAGGATATGAAGCCAAAGAGATTATTTTTGGATCATCCTCCTCAATCCCAAGTTGATGTAGAACTTGAGAGAATTCATACAAAGAATTAATGGAATTACCTTTTGATTGGTACCTTTGTATATTAATCTTGCAAATAAGGGTTTGATTCCTTATTCATGGTCCAAGCAGTCGAGTACTTTGAAGCTATGGAACAACACAAAGATGATGCACAATCAAGATCGTGGACTAGATTCACAAGGTCCATGATGATGATGATTACTTAGTTGTCACCAACCATTTGGAGTCCGAAAGTTCTTTTCACATAAACCAACCTTATGAGGATGTGTGTTTAAAACCTCATGATCTAGATGATCTAAATCAAAGATGCACCACCAAGATTTGAGAAGGAGATCCATTCAACAATTGACAAGCTTAAAGAAATCAACCTTCGGATAGAAGAATATACACACCCAACATACATCCCATTGTTGAATGAAGAAAACTAATGAATTAGTTAGGTATTGACTAAGTTTAATAACCGCTTGCATGGAGTTAAGAAGAGATGCCCAATTATCTCCTATAGTAGACAACTATAATGATCCTAACAGCTATCAAGCAAGTTTAGATGCATGGAAATCAACTCATTTTTCAAAGTCAAGAAATTGATCGATGGTTTCAAAGAGAAGAAAAATACCCCACTTAGCTTGTCATCCCCAATTAATAGAATAATGGACAATTTCACATATGCATCATTTGGACTTAAAGGCATGTCCTAAGATGAGTTTCCTATACCAAAAATTAATGGTGGACATCGTCATCTCATATAATTTTCTTTTTTTATGGATGGGCCATCTAGCTACAACCAAATTAAGATGGCCCACGAGAATGAAAGAAACACTGCTTTTCAAACCCCAGTCAAAATCTATTATTAAAAGAACATATCTTTCGGCCTTAAAATGCTGCTACATACTAACAAAGATATTGGGATCTTCAACAAACTCATCCATCATCGTGAGTGCATTGATGATCTCAAATGCTTGAGAAAATGAAGCCATCTTGATGAAGGAGAGTGCTCTACTACCTTAGTCATTATTTATTCCTTGAAGCAACTATCCACCTATTGAGAAACATTGCCTATCTTTGATCTTTGCATCCCAAAAGCTATGATACTAAATACGTTCTCATAAGGTGAACTTGATTTCTAGAACCAATCCACTATAATATCTCATAACATGGCCAATGCTATCTAGACATTTAGCACAATGGTCCATGATCCTCTCATAGTTTGATATCACATTTGTACCCCTCTGTGCTATAAAAGGACAAGCACTGATTTCTTAGCAACACACCCACTTCCTATTTGATTCTCCTGCTAGTGATGATCTCCCGATGAATAAATCATGAACTTAGGGAGGTTGACAACCCGATGGAGATGTATTTTGATGGTGCGCTTTTCATAAAGGGAAGCAGATCTACTCTTCCGAAAGGAGGTAGGAATAGTTCTCTTAACTCTCACAATGTGATGAGATTCTCATACTATTTTTCCAATCCTCGCAAACAACAAGTTGAGTATGAGGCTTTGATTACCGACTGGAGTTAGCTATCACGGTGTGTCAAGAGCATCAACATCTTGGGGATTCTCGCTTGGTCATCAACTAGATTGTCCTACAAGTTCTCAAACCCAAGCTTCTCATTACCATGAGTATACCATGAAGTTGTTGGCCCAAATCCCTAAAGTCACCATCTACAAGGTTCCCCAAAGAACATAGTAGCAGATGCTTTGGCCAAACTTGCCAAAGAATTGGCATGTCCGGAAGATGAGTCCATTCCAATAAGGGTCCAAAATAGACAAGTCTTATCCCTTATTGATGTTGAACTCATCGAGAGACTTTCTCTTGAAGGGGAGGTTGTCATTTCCTATAAGGACAAGGAGCTAGATTGGAGGCAACCATTCATACTATTTGAACACCAACAAACTACCTCAAGAAAAGTCAAAAGCCCATCAGGTGAAATAAAGAGCTCTCTCCTATGCTCTTGTTGATGACACCATGTATCGACGGTCCTTTGACCAGATGTGGTTATGTTGTTTAGATAAACATGACAAGTGATATTATAATCGAGGTACATTGTCTATGCATGCATCAATCCTAAGATGAAGATGAAGATCAAGAGACTAGATACTCGCCTTCGATGATTATACATGGATGTAGCTAGAGATGCCATCGTTGTCGTACACGGTGGTCCTACATCAACCACTAACATACATTTGGCTACATTTGAGTGTTGGGTACCATTATGGGTCCATCGATCCTCCTTCTTCCAAGGGTCATCGGTTCATCTACCACCGACTACTTTTCCAAGTGAGGTAATCCCACTCAGAGGTCATACCAACATGTGCTTCTTTTTAGAACCATATCGTATATAGGTTCGGGGTGCCTCGAATTATATCGATAATGGTGCTACATTCAAAAGCACCAAGATCAATAACTTCGAAGACATGGTATAGATTGGAGATACTCACCATCTACTACCAGAAAATGGCTTAGCAGTAAGCATTCAACAAAAACTCTCATCCAAATACTAAAGAAGACTCGATGATAAAGCAAAGTGGAATGAGCAATTGTTGAAGCCTTGTGGGCCTACCGCACCACATACCAACTCCAACTCTACCCCATTTTCCTTGTATGGGTCAAGTCATTCTACCTTTAGTTCAACTCCCATCACTAAGGATAGCATTGGGTACAAGATCACTACAGCATAATGCAAAGTTATGTTAGAAGAGCTCAAGGTTTGGAGGAGAGTCACATGCGCATGAACCTCGAAGATAAGGCCAAAATGATTCAAGCTCACAACAAGGTCCACCCTAGGTCTTTCAAGTAGAGAACTTGTGTTAGGAGACCAATTATTGCCCATCAAAGATGGGAGGCAAGTTTGAACCCACTTGGGAAGGCCCCTATGTCATAAAGAAGGCCTACCAAGGAGGATCTTATTATTATTATTGTAAAGGGGAACACCCATGCTTCCAATTAATGGGCTCTATTTGAAGAAATATTACCCATAAATCATGTTTGAAAATAATTATCAATCAAAAGAACAAAAAATTTGATTCCATTTCATCAAAATCTTCTCTTTGAAGCATTGTATTGCTTGTCTTGAGAATCACCATGATGTTAGGGTAGGTGTAAGAGTCCCAAGCATCCTATCCCTCTTTCATAACACAAACACAATCAAACATCCCAGCTATAATAATAGGAGAGAACCCAAGAGGCATCCTATTTTGATTAGCACAACTAAGTTAGGTATAAGAGAACTGCATCCTTTCTTGGAATGCTGCCATGGCACCATTTCATCAAAATCCCAAGTGTTTTAGGGTGAGGCATCATATTCCTTTTAACACAAGCACAAAAATAAACACATGCCTTTTGTCTCAAACTACTTTGATGTGGGAGCAAGCCCCATGTGGCACTCTCTCATTAGCTACTCTAGGTCGGGTCTACATGCTACCTGCTAGTATGTCACCTGATCACTTGTTGAAGATATGAGTCCTGCTTTCTTCCTAACTTGACCATTACAAACCAATGAGCCCTTGTTAGTTTAGTGATCACTACCTCAAGAAACTACCTCATGTTGATTTTGTTTAAGAAGATGTGAGTCATGATTTCTTCAACTAATCATCATAATCTAACTAGGTGAGTATATTTGAGGTTTGGATAAGTCCCAGGCTCCTTTCCCCAACTATATTTGATCGATATAAGTCCTCCAACGGCATTGCTCAAGAGTCCCCTAGGTCGGATGGCACTGTGAGTCAAATGACTATCCCAATCAGTTACCATAGGAGGATGTGAGTCCTCGAAGCTTTCTTCCTAGATTGCAAATCAACGGGCACCTTAGGTTGGTTGATGTTCACATGCAATGACTCACCCGTGATACACCACTCTAGATATGAGTCCCCGCTTTCTCCTTGAGTTGGCCATCAAATACCTATTTGATATATGACTACCATGTCATCTTCTGGGTTTTGGATTAAGCCCTTAGTGGCTCTCCTGGGCATTCTATTTGGATCATGTCCTTTGCAACCCCATTTACTACTTACATTGGATTGACCCTTTCCTAGTAGCCACCCCTATGGTTGGAGAATTTGTTCAGTGGATGCACAAATTCTCCCTTGGTTCAGTAAATATGAGATATGTCTAGGCTGATATAAGCTCCTTCTCATTTTGATCCCTAGCAAACTAACAAGGTCCATGTTAAAATAAACTAAATAAATAAACAAAGTAATTTGCTTGTGGATTAAGAATTCAAGCCCCCAAAGGGCCCCTTCCCAAGAAGGCATCCTATATTTAGGCGTGTCGAAAACTCCCTATAGAATTGCGACTACCCAAGTTGAGATAAATTCCTCGGTACTCACATAGTCTCCAGTAAGTTCAATTTGTTTTCCCCAGGTTACCCCCATCATTTCTTTGGAAGATGTAAGACTATGATGCATTCTTTCTAGCATGAGTGTCGTAAATTGACAGGCAGCCCTAAGTCGGGTTTGATTTGTTGTCCAAAGCAACTGATCACCCAAGTGGTCTTTTGTAATGGGATATGTGAGTCCCTGAGCTTTCTTCCCTTAAATTGATCATTGCAAAACCGAAAGGCACTCCTTTGGTTGGATAGTTCTCTCATTAGCCGGGAAGCTACTCCCTTTTGTTCAATAAATTTGAGATTGGTCTAGGCTGATATAAGCTCCTTCTCAGTTTAATCCATCGCAAACTAATAGAATTCATCAAAATGAACTAAAAATGAAATTAATTCTTGACTATCTTTGAGTTGATTTGAGTCCCCAAGTGACATTCACTCAATAGTCAGCCCTAGGTCGGGTTTAATTTATTGCCTAGCCAACCAATCATCCCAATGGTTCCTTATTTTGAGAAGATGTGAGTCCTCGTGCTTTCTTCTTAAGACTTGAACATTGCAAACCAAAGGCACACTTGGTTGATCCTTGTGGTTGGTAGACTACTCCCTTTGGATTGGAAAAATCTGAATTAGGTCCAGCCTCCATGGCCCCTACTCAGTGCAGTCCATCGCAAATCGATGGGATCCATCATGAATCAAAATAAATTAAAGAATGAAATTAATCTTGACTATCTTTGAGTTGATCTAAGTCCCCCAGTGGCATTCACTCAATAATCATCCTTAGGTTGGTTCAATCTGTAGCCTTGCCAATAGATCACCCTAGCAACTGGTCCCTACTTTGGAGGATGTAATTCTATTATGCTTTCTTTCTAGTACAACTATTGTACACCGAAAGGCATCCCTTTGGTCGGTTAGTCCTACTATGTGGTTAATAGACTACCCCTTTGGATTGGTTAATCTGAGTTAGGCTCAGCCTCCATGGCTCTACCATGCCATCCATAAACCAAAAGGGTCCATTTCAAAATCCAAAAGTAAAATCAAATAAATTCAACCTTCCTCAATGAAATAAAAAAAAATAATCAATCAATCTAAATCAAATCTTTTCTTCTCGAGATGAAAGTCTTTCAAATTCCCCAACGGACTTAGAATTCTAATCCCTTGGCGGATTTCACAACCTTTCCTCCCTTGTGGATGACTTGAACTTGCCTCCATAGTGGAGAGTTCACTTTTTTATCCCTGATGGAGTCAAAACAAACACAATTTAACAAACAACAAATCAAATCATCATTTCTCCCTGGGAATCAAATCAAACCTCTCATCCCTTTATGGATGATTTTAACATGCTTCCCTAGTGGAAGGTTCACATACTTTATCACTACTGGATTCCTCCTTCCCTCTCTTATGTACTTAACATGAGTAGAGTCATATTGCACTAAACTTTAGATTCCTTCTACGCCTTGGGTTAGGACTAGATTGTTTCTATTAGTGCTTGTGATCATTTGGTGTTGTTGATCATTTCGGTCAACACCAATACGCGGTTGTGTCCACACCACACCTATTGGGCCCTTTGTTGACCTTATTTTGGAATGAGCTCTCAACCCTCCATCTTAGACATTGATTTCTTTAGACTTTAAGAGTTTTAGTTAAAACACATCTGATTAGGTGGACACTCAACCTAGCCCTAGAGACTTAGAAGAATTAGCCATACGAATAGGTCATGCCTTAGGGGTGTTACGAAAATTTCTCTATCCTATAACTTGAACCAAATTCCACACTTCCTTCAAGTCAAACTTAAATCAATTTCAACTTAATATAACTCAAATCACTTCCAAATGATTAAAATTCATGATTAAAACAAATGATTGAAGCTTATGATTGAAATTCCAAATATTTCCCAAGTCCTTTGATTCCCTCTTATGGACTTAACCTAAATCAAATCTAAATCAATTCAAATTCAAGAAATTTTCTCACAACCCATTTATATTCTCATTTATATTCACATATATAAATGAAATATAAATTCAAATCAATCAAACCAAATTCAAAATTCAAATCCAAATCAAAAATCTTTCCTAAGTCCTTTGATTCCTCTCATGGACTTAGCCTAAATCAAGTTCAAATCAATTCATTCAAGGAATTTTTTCATAACCCATTTATATTTTCATTTATATTTACAAATATAAATGAAATATAAATTCAAATATCCAAAATTAATTCAAAAATTAAACTCAAATTCAATCAAAATTCAACCTAAGCCTTTCCAAGTCAAAATCTTGAACTTAGCCAAATCAATTTCAAATCAAGCAAACCTTGATTTTCTCTTCATGATTCAATCAATCCTTCAATCATGAATCCAAATATAAATACAAACTTCAATCACCAAACCAAAACTCAATTCAAAAATCAAACCCCCAAACTCATGTTCACCCTTTTGACCTTGAAATTGTCAAATGAATCAAAACCCATTTGACTTCAAACCACTTACAAATGGATTTATATTTCAATCATAATCCATATGTGAGTTCAATCAAACTCAAATCAAGCTTTGACCAAGCCATTTGACCCACTTAGGCTCACTTGACCCAAAGTGACCTAAAGTACCTCTTATGAGCCAAATTCTAATCTAACCAAATTGGATTGAACTCCACCTAAGCCTCTCATCATGATCAACAATCATCATAAGATGATCAATCACTCAAATTGGGTCAAACCAATTCAAACCTAAGGGTTGACCAAGTCAACACTTAGCCAAAATGAAATGTAAACTATCCAAAATCACCATAGGACAAATTGATTGAAACCATTGATCAAAACTCATTCATGATCAATGTTTGAACTTGACCAAGTCATCATTTGAGCCTAACCTAGCAATTGGCCACTTGACCCAAGTTGACCCAACTTGACCTAAAAAGTCAAAATATGTCAAAACTTGATCTAAGCCAAATTGATTGAAACCAATGGGTCAAGTTCATTCCAAAATGATTGTTGAACTTGACCAAAGCCTCAATTGGCCAACTAGATAACCTAGCCCAATTGACTATGAACCCAACTTGACCTAAAAGGTCAAATTGAGCCAAAATCATAAACCAAATTGATTGAAACAAGATACCAATCCATTTCATATGACCAAAAACCTAAACCAACCCATGACCTAACCTAAATAGGTCAAATCAAATTGGTCAACTTGACCCATTTGACCTAAATGAAATCAAATGAACCAAAATCAAATATAAACCAAATTGAACCAAACCAAACATTTCAAATGGTCATATGAACTTGACCCAACCCTTGGTTTGACCCAATTTGACCAATTGGTCAACGAAGTTGACCCATTTTGACTTAAATGGGTCAACATGAGCCAAATCATATCAAACCAACTCCAAATTCAATGAAACTTGGCCCAACCTATTTTTCAATCATACCAAACATACTCAAACTAAAATAAAGGTCAAATGACCATTTTACCCCTAGGCCATAGGGTAACCTAAAATCAAAACCACTTGGAATTTGGTCAATTCCTTTCATGGACATGCATCTCTTAGTGGACCAAATGGTCACTAATGAGTGGTGCACATGAATGGGTTTGGGTCCAAACCCAACCCAAGGTCAAAATGACCACCCTCATGGAAATGAGCACATGGGAATCCTTCCTCTCCACCTTATTGCACATGGCAAGCTCCACTCCTCTCCGCCAAAATTGAATGCCATGCCCTAAACGCCAAAACAACCAATGTGAATTTGATCAAAATGGCACAAGCACTCAGGTCATCCGATTGCTCTAGGGGAGATATACTCCCCCTAATTTCATTTGAATCAAGCACTTCCAATTGACAAGCTGGGAAGCAAGAACCATTTCCAAGTCTCCCAAGCTTCCTAGAGTGAGTAATTTCCCATTTCAATTTTCTTAGACTAAAAAATAGTGGAGCTCCACCAAATTCCATCTCATATACACTAAAACCAGCTAATTCCTCCATCAACCCTCGAGGATCAACTCACCCCTTTTCCAAGCTTCAAAGGCAATGGAGGTGCTACTTCAATCAGACCAAGCTCATGAAGGTGACCTATAGAAGATCCATTCAATCTCAAGGCCTCAAAACTTCAACAAGGCTTCGCTCCACCAGGAGCTACTCAAGGGAATCGAGTGGTGATAGCCCAAGGTATGTTAAACTGCTTAAATTAGCCATGTGTGGTCCTTTGTAAAGTGAAGTTTCATCCCATGAGAATTAGCGTTAGATGTAATCTCCTTGCATGGTGATGGTGTGGTTGAATTTGGATTCAATCCTCAATCGAGCTCAATCTTCCAAGATGGACGGTGGCCATCTCTGTGGAAGATGAGATCATGGACGTCCATCCATATTTTGATGGATGGCCATGATTAAGATGTAGATCCATCATTTTAACCCTTAAGAACTGGCTTGATCTCGCCCCGATCCTTGATCGATGATGGAGAAAGCAATAGCACCGTGACGTGCTATGATGTGATAACTTTAATAGCCTCCCACATGCCATGGAAAGTGTTGCCACCTCCAATGGTGTCAATGGGATAATTAGGTGATTAATTACCTATTTAATCATGGAAACTTCAAATATTCATATCTATTGTAGAAAGATCAGAAAAATATGAAATAAATTGCATATGAATGATATTTGAGAATATTATAAAATTGATTTTCATGGATTTTGAACAGTATTATTTTCTGAATTTAAGTTTTATTAAGAATGTAATTAGGCTAATTACTCTATTACCATTAATTAATCTCAAACTTATTTGTATTTAATGGGATGACTGCCTCCCCTAATTTTCTTGGGATTTATTAATGTTTAATTAGGTAATTATTCATTCTTAATTACTCTCCTAATGTAATTAAGCCTAATTAAGTGTGTAATCAATGGTTTAATCTCTTTATTGAGTTAATTAAGGTTTGTTTAAATGAATAGGAGGTTTAGGGAATAATTTTGGGATATTTTTCTTAAGTTATTACTTTAATCCACTAATTACCTACCTAATTAATTTGATAAAATTCAAAACCTTCCATAACTTAACTAATTCATCATGGGTAGGTGCTTATGTGTTCAATAATTTAAGTACATTGAGAAAATCAAAATCCAACTCACATGTGGGAGAGAGGTTATGAAAGTACTTAAATTAAATCTTTTAGCTTAATTAATCATTAATCATGAGCCAATTGCATTAAGCTCCTTTCTTAGGTGCATTGTTGATTTAAATTTCTTGTGTGGTTTTATGTCATCCATTGGCTCATAATTATTTGATTAAGAATGCTTAGTGGGGTAATTAACACTTAATTCACACCTTAACCTAAATAAAATATAAAATCATCTAATGATCCTAAGAACAAAACTAAATTAACTCACATATGGGGAAATGGGACTAGCAAACATTCTTCACATTTCCTAAATCAAACATAAAGCAAAATTCAAAACAAAAATCACATTAAACAAATTTTGATTCACTATGAACTTTCGTATTTCATAGGATTGTCTTTAAGAATTAATTAGGGTGAATGAGTTTACATTGCTTTCACCATTTTATTTCCTTTCTAGCATGCTAAATGTGTATGTTATATGAAAATCATACATTCATACCTTTTAAAAATCAAATTAAAATGAAATGTTTCTTTATGTCAAATTGCATATTTTGGCTAAAGTAAAAAATATGAATGGCTATTATCACTATTAAATTCAAAATTATTTTCAAAACTTATAAATCAAATATCAAAACTAAAAGGTATGCTACTTATACTTTATTTATAAGCTTGCATTAATATAAAATGTGTCTTATTTGTTTCCTTTCTTTTCTTAACATGGATTTGATTAAGATTTGTAAAGTGTATAGTTCTTTTAAAAGAATATAACACTTGCTTAAAATCTACTCTTATTCTCTTCCATGTCATAACTTAAGAAGGATCTTTATAATTACACACATAAATTGTATAAGCAAACCAAAAATTAAATAAACATAAACATTGCATCTTTCTTTTTCCATTTATCTCTTTTATACATGCATATGTATTTAAAAAAAGTGGTATATTAGTCTGGACAACCCCAGGGTTGCGAGGCTTTAAGTAGCCCTAAGTAGGTCTTGTAATTTACCCCGGTGCTAATGGCATCTCACTTATGTCTTCATACACACATGTGCATATGAATAAAGGATAAAAGAATAACCCTTTTCTACTTAATGAAAATCATGCTCATAAAGCATCCAAAATTTTTTAAGTAACATTTCTTAGCATTCATCATAAAGTGTGCTAAATATTTCTATTTCTATGTATAGATATGTTTAGGATCCATTCATATGCATGTTATACATGTTCAAAAAGAAATGAAGTGATGTGTATTTTGTTATATTAATTCACTTTACTTTATCTTAAAATGCCTTTCTTTTTTATTAGGTTTGTTTAGGAAAAATCTAAACTTAGGATTAATTAAAATACATAATGAAACATTCACTAAACAAAATCAAACATGAACCTACTTTAGAAATTACTTAAGGTGGTGCGGAAGGAAAGAGAAGTTCTCTCTCTTTTCCCTCTTTACAACTTAGTAATTAATAGGATTCATCAAACCTAATCAAAATAAAAATAAAAAATTAACCCAAATAACTAAACAACTTAAATTAAAAACCACCTCTAAGTTGAAAATTTTCATACTTATAAAATCTAAACCTAAAACCCATAGCTAAGTATATCACACAAACCTTAAATGGCACACACATTAGGCTAAGTCATCATTTTTAGCTTTAGGTTAGGGCAGTGCATGGCTTAATGTTTTCTTCTATTTTTTGATGCATTATTTCTAGTTTGGATGTTATGTGTATGTGTGTAGACTAAAGATGATTTAATCTAATCATTATCTTCAGGGATTGTGCTTAAGAGGCATTGTAATAAAATATAACTATTTTTGTGCAGGTGCTTATACCCCTAAGCATAATCCAATAGGCCAGGTGGACTTGGTTACCCATGTGTGGGGTGCTAAGTCTAATATATATGCTTGAGATTTGTATGATTTCTTTAGCTAATCTCTATTTTGCAGGTGTTAGTTCGATTTATTCTTCCTTTTTATGTAATTTTGCAATTAAGATTTTGGAATGATTGTTATGGGGATTGATGAACATTGGTCATAAGATCTCATCTTATGTACCATGTGAAGCCTTTGAGCAACCCACATTCCAACCATCCAAAAGAAGAACCAAGAAGAAACAAGAAAGAAGAAAGAAGAAATGAAGAATGAAGACCCCCATAACATGAATTTCCTTGCTTAATTGTAATTAATTCATTTGTAATCTGGGTTGAATAAGGGTATAGCTCGACGACCCAACTTGTTTTCGAGTTTGTGCAATGGTGCCCGACCATAAATGGACTTTTATTCTTTTGTGTTACCATTATAAAATATTTAATGTTTTGTTTAGCTTGTGCATTAAGATGGCATGTTTTCCTAGTTTCTTCTTTTGATGTATGCCTCGATGATGATTAGGCTCTTAGGAAAAATAAATCTTCTACCAAATTAAACAACTAAAAATTAAAAATAAATAACTCATAACCTCACCTAAAGCTAGTTAAAATCAAGATAAAAGAATTAGCAACCCATTAGCTGGATGTACTTCCTTTTCTAACATCATGCATAAAAATATTATTTCACTCAATGGGGCTTCCACCTTTGAGAACTTGACCTTGAGAGCCATGGTGGAAACACACCTCCTTATCTTACTGATTTTGGCCTATAATCTAATTTCTCATGCATTAGGCATAAAGAATTCTAAAGCCTGTGTCAAATTGATTGTCCAAAAGAAAAATAAAACATATGAAAAATTTGCATTAGATTTAAGTCATGAATTCATGCCCTACATGATCAAGTCTCTTAGGGAGTGTGTTTAAGGACTAAGTCTCTTTCTAAAGAAATAACAACCTTCCTATCATTCATAAACATATGACTTGCCTACATATTTTAAAATCGTAGGAGTTAGTTAACGGCCACCCTTAGCAAGAGTCAAACAATGAGTGGTTTATCCTCTCGGAGGGAAACCAAATACCCCTTAGATTTAGGTCATGCTTTTGGCCTCCAAAGCTCCCTTGATTTAGTTAAGGTTGCTTCTCCCTTGGGCTATAAGTATAAATTCTCACCTCTTAGGCATTTCATGATCTTGTTCATAAAATCATAAGCCATAGATTCTAATAAAAATTCAACTCAAACACATTAATTCAATTTCAAAATGTAAAGCCCAACCGGTAGTCTGGGTGCTTACTAGGCTTCCTAGTATCTGGCATCCCCTACTTGTTTTCATTTGGCTGATAAGAACTCCTCTTCTTGATCGATCCACATGGCTTTCTAAAAATAAACTAATCGATTGATAGTCCTACCTTTTGAAATTTTTAGAGATAATGATCATTTACCTTAATTGAGAGTATTCCTAAGGAATCCAAATCCTTAGGATGTAATTAACTATGAGGGCTTACCAGGGAACTTAATGAACATGATTTAAAATAAACCCTACTTTACTTTTTTTTCATATAAATGGGGAAGAATCTCTAGTACATGAAGACCCATTATCCTTATGAGTCCTTATTCAGGTGATTAGGTCCATTGTAGGGTGGTGACTTCTATCTTTCAAGATAGTACACCTCTCCTCAATGTCATACCCGATCATCCTAATAAGAACATATGTGGATCTATGTGGTGTCCAAATGCAAAGAGTATATTTCTATCTTCATTTTATCCATATACATTGAAGATGGATGTATACACTTAGAAATTAAAATTTTCACCACATACCCACTTCCAAATGATCATTTGAACTTGACTCTAACCCATGATTTGACCAAATTTGACCAATTGCTCAACCTAACCAAATTGACCCAATTTGACCTAAATTGGTGAAATTGAACCAATTCAAAGCAAATGAACCTAAATCACTTGAAATTTCCCAACCCACTTTTGAATCATTTCATCTGCCAAATAAAAATCAAGGCCAAATGACCACTTTACATTTAGATCACAGGTATCCCATTTCCAAATTCATGAATTTG
This sequence comes from Cymbidium sinense, assembly GCA_021442155.1. NCBI lineage: Eukaryota > Viridiplantae > Streptophyta > Magnoliopsida > Asparagales > Orchidaceae > Cymbidium > Cymbidium sinense. The sequence goes on along the minus strand of CM038214.1, from coordinate 265,546,618 downwards.
GCCAATTTTTCTCATGGCCACTTGGCATCCTCATTGTCTACATGGACATAAAGAGGGTGGTGAAGACTCAATCACCTTAGGTTAGCCATGACCCAACCAAAAATCCCTTTAATGCAAATTGGACATTTGGATCACCCCATACTCACTAACACATGGGCACTCTCCTCCATTCCTAAAATGAATCACATGGAGTGTCCAATATTCCAAACCAATCAATCAATCAGGGCAATTAAGCTAAAGTGTCAAAGCTTCTCGCCATCAAAAGGGGATATACTCATTCACTCAAACCAGAGACATTGCATTGAAGCTCTAAAATAAAGCAAGCTTCTCCAAGATTTTCAAAGTCATTTGCAAGCCTCAATTTCTCCTTCTCGGTTTCATCCAAAATAGGTGAAGTGAAATTTCAACTTACTCAACTCTCCATCAAATTCAAATTGCTCTTACAAGCACCATCAAGGGACCTAGTGAGCTCACTCAAGGTGTTTCCCATGAATGAAGGGGACCTTGATCAAAGTCATTAAAGGGGAGCTTAGTCAACCAGCAATTCATTTCAAATCAAAGCTGATACCTTCAAGCTTCAATTTTCAGACAGCTACCTCCTCCATTGAAAGCCTCCGTGAGGTATTGCTCAAAATTGATCCTAAGTTAAAATTTCTTAATTTTAAAGAATTGTAATCCCATTAGATCATTTGCATCTCTGCTTGTGCTTGAAGATGCGGGTGAGTTTGAACTCATCAGCTCATTTCATGATCGATGGAATCCATCTCTCAGAAATAAATTATACAATATATTATGATTGGAACGGATGGTTCATTAAATCAAAAACTCCCTTTAATTTTAGCCAAAAGATTAATCATGGCCATGATCTAGATCAAGAAAGCACACCACAAACTAACGTGATGCGTGATGTGAAACTTAAATAACCAATCATCAAGCACACCACGCCAAATCCTGGATCAAATTAGTTAATTAGGTTATTTTAATTATCCATTAATCATAAAAACTTCATAAAATCATAATTAGATGTAAAAAATCCAAAAAAAATAGAAATTAGGGATCGTTTTAAAGATAATTCAAAGAAGAAATATATAAAATTAAGTAACCTTCACTCAATTTGAGTTTTATTAGAAATGCAATATTAATTAATCCTTAATATTTCAATAATTTTCCAAACTTCATTAATTATTGGATGACACCTCTCATGATTTTCTTGGAATTTATTATTGGATTAATTAGTGTAATTAATTTTTCATCTATAATCAAATCAATTAAAAGATTAATTAACCTATTAAATGGTGATAAATTTATTAATTGCTTGTTAATCATCTTGAAATAGTAAATGGACTTGAAGAGATTAGAATTTATTTTCCAAATCTTTTCTCCTAAGTTTATTTTATTTGAATAAAGACTTCATTAATTTATAAAATTGATTAATGATTTAATCACTACAAAATGGCTTAATTAACTAAACTCAAAATCAAATTATTAACTTAATAATATTAATCTGTAGATTCTTTGTTCAATAACAAAGGCTTCAAATAAAATTATAATCAAACTATATGTAGATGGTTATGAGCACTTAATTAAACCCTTTAGCTTAATTAATCAATAATTATGAGCTAATTACACTAGGCCCCTTTATTTCTTAGGTGTATTATTGATTTAAATTCATATGGTTGCATATCATATGTTGGCTCATAATTATTTATTTAATTATGTTAAAGTGGTATATAAAATAATTAATGGACTTAATTCACACCTTAACCTAAATAAAATATAAAATCAACCTAATTCTTTTAAAATTAAACTAAACCAATTCACACATGAGGAAAATTGGTTATGACCAACAAACTCTTTTCACATTTCCTAAGTCAAATCAAATTCAAAAATAAATATCTCTTTAAAGAATTTTGATTCACTTTAAATGATCTTATTTTATAGGATTATCTTTAGAATTAATTAGTGAATGAAGTCAGCTTACATCACTTTATTTCTTTCCAAGCATGTTAAATGTTATTTTCATGAAATCATGCATTCATTTCTTTTGAAAATCAATTAAATAAAATGTTTCCTTTATGTCAAATTGTATTGCTAAAAGTGTTTATCATTATCAATATTAAAAAAAGTATTTTCAAAACCTATAAATCAAATATTATAAACGAAAGTTGCTACTTATAAGTACTTATAAGCTTGCATGTGATTATAGCATAAGATGTGTATTATGTGATTTTCTTCTCTAACATGGATTTGAATAGATTTGCAAAGTGTATAGTTCATTTGAAAAGAACATAACAATTTCTCAAATCTATTCCCACTTCTATGTTATGACTTAAGAAGGATCTTCACATTTACATGTAAATTACACAACCAAACCAAACATAATCTTTGCATTCTTCATCCATTTGTTCCTTTTGTATATTTACATGTATTTAAGAAAAAGTGGTATATTAGTCTAGACATCCCAATTACAGGGCTTTAAGTAACCAAGATGTCTTGTACCTTACACAACCCTAGTGTACAAAGGCATCATACACTTATGTATTTTATACATGTGAATATACATTTAGCTAATGGATAAAATAATCCTCTTTTCTACATAATAAAACATGCATTCATGGAATATCCAAAATTTCTTAAGCAACATCTCTTAGCATTTATCATCAAGGTGTGCTAAAGTTTGCATTACATGTATAGGTATGCTTATGATTATTCATATGCATGATGTACATGGCGGAAAGAAATAAATGGTTGTGTTATGTGATAGTAATTCACCTTAGCTAATCCTAAGATGTCGTTCTTATTGAATAGGTTTATTTAGAGAAAATATAAACTTAGAGTTAATTAAAATACATAACAAAAAATTCACTAAAGAAAAATCACTAATGAATCTACCTTAGAAATTACTTAAGGTAGGGATGAAAGAGAAGTTCTCTTCTCTTTTCTTCTCTTTACAATATTTAGTAACTAAGTGTAAGTTCATTCAAACCAAATCAAATCATCAAATAAAATTGACAAATCAATTAAATCACTTAAAATGAAACCACAAGTTGAACCCTTCATACTTAAAAAATTTCAACCTTAAAGCCTAGCTAAGACATGCCACACAAGCCTTAAATGGCACACACATTAAGCTAAGTCACCATTTCTAGCTCTATGTTAGGGTGGTGCATGGTTTGATGTTTGATTTTATTTTGTGATGTAATGTTTTTAGACTGGATGTTAAGGTGCATGTGCATAGACTGGATGATAGGATGATCTTAGTCTAATCATGTCTTCTACAGGGGATCGTGCTTAAGGGGCATTGTAATAAAAATATAAATACTTTTGTTGTGCAAGTTGCTTATACCTCTATGATCCAAACTAGGACAGTGGACCGGTTACCCATGTGTGCTAAGTTTAAATTATTCATATAACTATTTGGGATTTGTGGTATGTTTAGCTAATGTCTACTTTACAGGTTTAGTTAGATTTATCTTTTCCATTTTAATGTAAATTTTGTAATTCAAATTTGGAATGAATGTTATGGGGGGATTAATGTGAATGTTGATTATAAGACCATGTCTTATACACCATGTGAAGCCTTGGAGCAAGCTACATCCCAAATTGAAGAAAGAAATCATGTGAAATCTTGGAGCAAGCTACATCCCAAATCAAGAAAAAAGAAAGAAAGAAAAAAGAAAAAAAATAAAGAATGAAGACCCCATAACATGAATTCCTTTTTATTATAATTTTTCATTTGTAATCTGGGTTGTAAGTAGAGCTACTATTTTCCTTTTGGTTTGTGGGAGACCACATCAACACTTTATTCTTTTGCACTAGCTTTATAAAATTGTTTAATGTTTGTTTATGCATTAAATGGCATGATTTTCCTAGTTTTGTTAATTGCTTGATGGTTATTGAATGGCCTGGATTTAATTAGACTCTTAGGGTTCTATCCAATTAATCAACTCAAAATTAAATTAAATAACTCATAACCTGACTTAAAGCCTAGGACATAAATTAAGATAATAAAAGACTTAGTTGGATGTTGTATGTTTCACATCATGCATAAAAATCATATTGCTTCACTCTTTCTAATGGAGGGCTTCCATCTTTGCCAGAGAAAATGGCTTGACCATTGAGAGTCATGGTAGAAACACACCTCCTTATTTCTGATTTTGGCCCATAATCAATCTTCTCATGCATTAGGCATATGAAATCCCATAGCCTATGTCAAATCAAAATAAAACTTAACAAAATTTGCATTAGATTAAGTCATTATTCATACCCTTCATGATCTAGTCTCTTAAGGAGTGTGTTTAAGGATATAGTCTCTTTTCTAAATAAATAATAGCCTAGCTATCTTGCAAAGCATAAGACTTTCCTACATGTATTTAAAATCATAGGAGTTAGTTGGTAGACACCCCTAGGCAGTTGTAAGCCCAATAGTCGGGTGGTTTATCCTCTCTTATGAAGATAGATCATATACCCATTTTCGCCTTAGATTTATGTCATGCTTTGGCCCTCTCCATAGCTCCCTAGATTTAGGTTTAGAGGTTGTTATTTCCCTTTGCAGGCTACAAGCATAAATCCTCACCTCTTAAGAATTTTCATGATCTTGTGTTATGGAATTGTAAGCCCTAGATTTTTAATAAAAATTCAACTCAAACATATAATCCTCTTCAAATTTCAAAAATATAAATCCCAACCATAGGATAGTTTGGGATGCTCACTAGGCTTCCTAGTATCATGAGCATCCCCTACTCATCTCCTTTTGGTTTCAAAAATAACTCTTTCCTTTTAATCAACCCCACTTGATTTTCCAAAAAATAACCAATTTATTAATAATCCTATCTTTGAAATCTTTGGAGACAATGATCATTTATCTTAATCGAGAGTATTATTAAGAAATCTTATTCCTTAAGATGTAATTAACTATGGGGGCTTGCCTCTATAGAAAACTTAATGAACCTAGTTTAAAATAAACCCTACTTTACTTTTCTATGTAAAGTATGGGAAAGATCTCTGGTATATTCGAAGACCCATTATCCTTAGGAGTCCTCATTAGGTGATTAGGTCCATTGTAGGATGGTGACTTATGTCTCTTGAGATAGTACATCATTCCTCAATGTCGCACCTGATCACCTTAATGAGTACATTTGTGGATCTACGTTGTGTCCCAATATACACAATAATTTATTTTTCAAATTCCCAAAAGTTTGAGAAATAAAATACACCATAATAGTGCAACCACCGATCGAGCCCAGCCTCCATTCCACCATTGCAACTACTACTTCAGCCAACATTTCTACTTCAGCTAGCTCTTTTTCTAGTAGACATCTTCTATCGAGATAAGGGCATCAAATCCCTCACTCCACTTACTTTACTAGATTTCTACTTATGTACCTCCTTTTAAATGTAAGAAATCAAGAATAAAGCTAGTTTGAATTACATCTGTGTCACTTCTGATGGTTATCTAATTATACTCTTTAGAAAACTCTTCAAGTCTTAATAATTATAATAACTCTGACCATCCTCTTCTGATTCAGAAATGGACTTTATTTTTTTGAACACTACAGGTTCACCTCTTAAGATAGACTTGGAATCATTTGATTTCGAGGGTCCTATAGGAGAAGTTGTAGGTATGCCTGATGAGCATGTAGAATCTTCCAACTAACTTGCCACAAGAGGTCATCGAAGTTAACCTCCATAGTGGCAAGGTTCTACCTCCTAGAAAGACCTCAAGATAAGAATAAGAGAAAATTGTCATTGGTAGCAAGAAGCCGCTCCCTAGGATATTTCACCCATTGATATGCTTGTGGAGGACCAGCCCAGAGTTGATTACAATGTCCTCGCTCACCTAAGAAAGTTGTCAACTAAACTAAGCATATATAATGCTCTTATCTTATCAAAAAATATGAAGGAATCATTAATCAAGGCCCTTCTTGATCCAGAGATATGCTTAGCTCAGTTGACCGCTATTGGAGATGAGGCACATTATTCAAGAGAAGCCTAGGGAGTCACATTCACTAATGAAGACCTTCTTCTGAGGGACATATACAACCCCTTCTACATCACAAAGGGATATGGTGATTTAGACTTTCTATGGTTGATCTGCATGAATATTATGAGTCAAAAGACCCTTGCCTATTTAAGGATTGACATCTCTAAGCTCTGAGGAGATCGGATGATGTTGAGATGATTAAATGAACAAGGTGAGCGGGTTTTAGGCTCCATAGTGTTACCTTTGGAAATAGGCGACTAGAACACTGAAACCAAGTTCTATATAATTAATTTGAATACATCGTTCACTGCTTTGCTCGGTAGGCCTTGGATACACTAGAATAAGATGATTCCATCATCCCTCTATCAGTGCATCAAGTTTCAAAGAGATGGAATCAAATATTGTGTCAAAGGAGATAAAAAGTACTTTTCAGTTAAAGAGGTTTAGATATATGAAGATGCAACCTACTATCTTCCTCAAATTCAAAACACCCTTTCTCACAAATTTGGTCAAAATTCAAATACAAAAGAAAAAAAAAGAAGAAAAAAAGAAATAAAAAGAAAAAAAGAAAAGAAGAAAGAAGGTACAAATGAGCAAGAAAGGGACACCAAGGAAGAGGTAGAGCCACATGTTACATTCCACCCACAGTTCATTCCACCATACAAAGATATGGGTAGGATAACTCAACCTCCACCAAGCAAAGGTAGAGGCAAATACAGAGGTAGTTCCAGAGGTGGAAGACCCCCTGGTTGGCAGTCAGCCAATAGAGGCCATATTCCAGTTCACAGGAGTACCCCTGCTATTCAGATAGACTTGGAATCTAGCTTAGAGGACAAGTCTCATGTGATTAGCACACCAACCAACCCCTCTTAGCGATTTTTATTAGAGGTGACACTCAAGCCATACAGTGATGAATGAAAAATAGGCCTCCAAGAAGGCACGAATGTATTCGAATTAGATTTATGTAAAACTATTAGGCAGCAGTTGAGAACTTTAGCTCTAACCTCACTTTCTTCTCAAAAAGTTGAAGGTTTAGTAGGAAGCCCCAGTCTTCCATGAATGATAAGCCAAAGATATTCGGATCATCATCCTCAAGTCCAGAAGCTGATGTAGAACTTTAGGATAATTCATATAAAGATTTAATGGAATTACCTTTGATTGGTGCTCGCCTTGTTTTCATAATCTTGCGAAGAAAGATTTAAATCCTTATACATGTTCCAAGCATAGGTCAGAGTAATTCGAGAAGTTATGAAACAACAAAGGCAGGGATGCACAAATAAGACTAAGACTAGGATTCAGCACAATGGGTCCAGTCGATGATAATGATTATTGTTTAGTTGTCACCAATCATCTGGAGTCTGATAGGTTCTTCTCAAACCACACTAACTCTAATGAGGATGTGTGCTTAGAAATTTTAGATGATTTTGATGATCTTCAAATCAAAGATGTACCTCCAGAATATGAGAGGAAATCCATTCAACTATCGACAAGTTTAAAGAAATCAACCTCAGGATAGAAGAAGATTCATGTCCTTCATATATCAGTTCTATGTTGAATAAAGATGAAACCAATGACTTAGTTAGGCTATTGACTGAGTTTAAGGACTACTTTGCATGGAGCTATGAAGAGATATTTAGATTATCTCCTGACATAGCAGTCCACAAACTAGCAATAGATCCTAATGCTAACCCTATCAAGTAAGCTCCTAGACACATGCGATTAGAAATCAAACAACATGTCATTTCTAAAGTTAAGAAACTGTTCAATAATGGTTTCATCTGGGAAGAAAAATACCCTACCCGTTAGTCGCAAGTTAAGAAAAGAATGGCCAAATTTGCATATGCTGATTTGTGGACTTAAATAAGGCATGTCCTAATGATGAATTTTCACTTCTTATATGAGAATTGATGGTGGATATTGCCTCATCTCATGCAGTATTCTCCTTTATGGATGGGTCATCTGACTACAACCAAATCAAGATGGCCCCCAAAGATGAAAGAAATACTACTTTTTGAACCCCGATTAAAATCTATTGTTATAAAGTCATGCCTTTCGGCCGTAAAAATGCTAGTGCTACATACTAGCACGCCATGACTTAGATCTTCAATGAACTCATTCATCATCAAGTTAAATGCTATAATCTAAAAAAAAGAAAAGGAAGATCATCTCTTTGACTTGAGAGTAACGGTTAAGATAATTTAACCTCAAAATGAACCCCAAGCAAGTGCTAGAGTAGCTTCTGGGAAGGTCCTTAGGTTTGTTGTCCAACACTGGGGAATAAAGATAGACCCAAAAAAGATCAAAGCTATCTTAGAAATGCCACCGCCTAAAAGTTTAACTCAACTCAGATCATTCCAAGGGCAGTTGGTGTATCTAAGATGCTTTATCTCCAATCTATTGGGGAGATGCAAGCCATTTTCAGCACTTATCAAAAAGGATGCTAAGTTCAAGTGGGATGACAAGTGCTAGCATGCTTTTGAAGATATCAAATAGTATTTGGAGAAGCCGCCAGTTCAGCCCTTATCCCAGGCAAGCCACTTATCCTCTACACTATTGCATTGGATGACTCCCTTGGTGCTTTGTTGGCCCAAGCCAATGACGAAGGGAAGGAGAATGCTCTACTACCTTAGCCATCCTTATCCTGAAGCAAACTACCCACCTATTGAGAAACATTGCCTAGCTTTAATCTTTGCATCCCAAAAGCTATGGCATTATATGCTTTCTCATAAGGTGAACTTGATTTCAAGAATCAATCCACTATAGTATCTCATGACATAGCTGACATTATCCGGATGGTTGGCACGTTGGTCCATAATTCTCTCGCATTTTTATATTACATTTGTACCCCTCCATATGGTGAAAGGCGTGCACTAGCATTTCTTAGCAACACACTGACTTCTTGATTCCCTACTTAGTGATGATCTCCCTGATGAACAAACCATGAACTTAGGGGAGGTTGACAATCATTATTGGGAGATGTATTTTGATGGTGCGACTTTTTTTCACAAAGGAGAAGAACCATGATCTACTCTTCTAGGAAAGGCAGGGGTAGGAATCGTTCTCTTAACTCCAAACCGAGATGTGATAAGATTCTCATATTATCTCTACAATCCATGCACCAACAATGAAGTCGAGTATGAGGCTTTGATTGCACATCTAAAGTTAGATATTATAGTGTGTGTCAAAAGCATCAACATCTATGGGATTCTTAACTGGTCATCAACCAGATTGCTAGATCCTATAAGGTTCTAAAACCTAAGCTTCACCACTACCATGAGTACACCATGAAGCTGTTGGTGCAAATCATTGAGGTTGCCATCTACAAGATTCCTTGAGGAGAGAACGCAATAGCAGATGCTTTGGCCAAACTTGCCAAGGAATTGGCATGTCCGGAAGATGAGTCCATTCCAATAACGATCGATAATAGATAATTCTTATCCCTTATCTATGTTGAACTCACCGAGAGACTTTCTCATGAAGAGGAGGTTATTGTTACCAATAAAGATGAGGAACTAGATTGGAGGAAACCATTCATAGATTACTTGAACCCAGGAAAACTATCTTAAGAGAAATCACGAGCCCTTCAAATGAAGTAGAGAGCTCTCTCCTATGCTCTTGTGGATGGCACCTTATATCGATGGTCTTTTGATCAAATTTAGTTACGCTGTTTAGACAAACAGGAAGCCCATAAGATCATGATCAAGATACATCAGGTCTATGTGGAGCGCATCAATCTGGTCCAAAGATGAAAGAAAAGATCAAGAGACTATGATACTACTAGTCTTCGATGATTACAGACTGTATGGATATAGCTAGAAGATGCCCTCAATGTCTAGTACATGATGTGGTCTTGCACCAACCACCTAACATTCTACATCCTACATTGGCCTCATAGCCATTTGAGTATTGGGGTACCGACATAGTGGGTCCTATCGATCCTCCTTCTTCTAAGAGTCATCTTCATCTTCCGCCAACTACTTTTCAAGTGGCGAGGCAATCCCACTCGAGAGGTCACACCAAAGATGTGCTCCAATTTTTCAGGAACCATATCGTATATATGTTCAGGGTGCCTCGATGAATTATATCCAATAATGGTACTATTTTCAAGAGCACCAAGATCAACAGCTTTGCCAGGAGACATAGTATAGATTAGAGATGCTCTTCCATCTACTATCCCAGGGAAAATGGACTAGCAGAAGCATTCAACAAAACTCTCATCTAGATACTAATGAAGAAACTCAACGACAATAAGAGATAGTAGCATAAGCAGCTAGTTGAAGCTTTATGGGAATACCGCACCACATACAGAACTCCACTCCAACCCAATCTACCCTGTTCTCTGTAGTGTATGGGTCTGAAGCCATTCTACCCTTAGAAGTTTAACTCTCATCACTAAGGATAGCAACGGGTAGTAAAATCACTACATAGTAGAATGCCAAGTTGCGGTTAGAAGAGTTCAAAGGTTTGGAGGAGAGACATCTACGGGAGTGACAGAACCTCGAGTTATACAAAGCCAAAATGATTCAAGCTCACAACAAGCTAGTTCCGCCTAGAGTTTTTTCAAGTGAGAGCTTTTTTAGTTCTAAGGAGACCAATTATTGCTCGTCAAAGATGGGAGTAAAGTTTGAACCCCCTTTTATCATAGAGAAGGCCTACCAAGGAGGATCTTATCAACTCATTGATTGTAAAGGGGAACACCGATGCTTCCAATTAATGGGCTCTATTTGAATAAATATTACCCATAAAATCATGTTTGAAAATAATTATCATCAAAATTCTATTCCAATTCATCAAAATATTCTCTTCATTTGAAGCATTGTTTATTTGTTTGCGAATTCACCATGATGTGTTTAGGGTAGGTGTAAGAGAACCAAAGAGGCATCATATCCTTCTTTCACAACACGAACACAAATTAAACATAATTCCCTAGCGCTATTAGAGTGGGTGTAAGAGAACCTGAGAGGCATGCTATTTTGACTAACATAGCTAAGTTAGGTATAAGAGAACCCAAGCGGCATCCTTTCTTGGTGGGATCACAACTGCCATTCGTGGCACTATTTCATCAACTTTTCAGTGTGTTTTAGGATAGGTGTGAGATAACCCAAGCGGCATCCTGTCCTCTTCGAACACAAACACAAACACAAAAACATATCTTTTGTCTTGGGCTATTTTGATGTGGGAGCAAGCCCCTGTGGCACTCACTCATTAGTTGCTCTAGGTTAGGCCGACATGCTACCTTGCTAGTGTGTCACCTCAGTGGTCACCTATTTCAAAGATGTGAGTCCCTGCACTTTCTTCTTGACTTGACCATTGCAAACCAACGAGCACCTTGTAAGTTTGGTAGATCTCACTGCCCAGCAAGTAAGCTACCTCATGCCAACTTTGTTTAAGAAGATGTAAGTCTATACGCTTTCTTCTAACTAGCCATCATGATCCTAGTCAAATATATCCGAGGTTTAGGATAAGTCCCCTGGCTCCTTTCCTTTCACTACTTTTGGGGATATAATTCCCCAATGACATTCACTTAGCCGCCTCTAGGTGGGAGCACTGTGCTAAAATAGACTATCCCAAAGAATCGTTGTAGAAGGATGTGAGTTCCGATGCTTTCTTCCTAGTTGATTGTCAAACCTATGGGCACCTTAGGTTGGTTGATGTTAGCTATGCCGACAAGGACTCACCTTGGATACACCACTCTTTGATGTAAGTCCCGCTTTCTCCTTGAGCCACCAAATACTTATAGATATTATCTTCGTGGTTTTGGATAAAACCCTGCTCCCTCGGCACTCTACTTGGATCACGCCCTTTGCCCCATTTAAACATTACCACATTACTTTTGGATTACACTCCTTTCCAAGTAGCCACCCCGTGGTTGGAGAATTTGTTCAATGCATGATTCTCCTTAGTTCAAGAAATCAGATGAAAGCGTGATATAAGTTTTCTCGGATGATCCCTTACAAACCAACAAAGTTCACGATAAATAAATAAATTTATTCACTTGTGGAGAATTCAAGCCTCCAAGACATTTTCCAAAGCATACATCCTATCTTTTATGTCAAAGAAACTACCTATAAGAATTGTGTGACTACACTTGAGTTGAGATAAGTCCCAGACTCTCTCGTAGTCTCCCTTAGGGATCAATCTATTTTGCCAAATTCCAACTCACTCAATTCTCCATCAAATCCAAATTACTTTTGCAAGCACCATCAAGTGATCTCGTCGAACTCAATCAAGTTGTTTCCCAAGTCACCAAGTCACAGGAAGGAGAACTTTGATCAAAGCCAATTTCCTTTGAAGAGGAGCTTGATCAACTGAGTCATCCACTTTAAATAAAGGCTTGATACCTTCAACAGGGCTTCATCTCTACTAGACATAGCTACCTCCTCCGTTGGAAATGCTAGTGATAGCCTCCGGTGAGGTATTGCTCAAAATTGATCCTAAGATAAAAATTGCTTGGTCCTTGTGAAAGGGAATTGTAATCCCATTAGATCTTGGCCAATGGATACCTTACTTGAGCTCCTCAAGGTGAGTTTGAACTCCATCGAGCTCGGGTGAGCTCGTGAGATCGGCGACGATCGACGACGGCACGATATCTCGCCGAGAGGAGATAGATCACGCCGCCCATTCTCATGAAAGCATTGTGATTAAATCATGATAGATCTCCCTTTAATTTAAGCCTAAATCATGGGATTAATGTGGTCGTCCGATCTAAGCTCGGACGGCCCATGGAGAAAGCGCGTCCGCAGCCGGCTGAAGTAGTAGCGGATGTGACAACTTAAATAACATATCCCATCACGCCATGTGGAAAGTGCGCCGCGTAAGCTACCACGTGGCCCGATGGGATTAGGGGTTTAATTAGCTTAATTGATTCAATTTTTATCATGGAACTTCCAAAATTCTTAATAAATTGTAAAAAAAATCCAGAAAATACAAACTCAAGTTCATTTTAAAGATAATTCAAAGGAGATTAATATAAAATTAAAATTAATTAATTTTAAATAGTGATTTTAACTTAATTTAAGTTTTATTGGAATTATAATTAGGCTAATTACTCCTTAATTACTTCAGTCATTAATTCTAAACTTCCTAAGGTTACTTTGTGGGATGACCTCTACCTCCCATTATTTTCTTAGAATTTATTATTAGATTAATTAGGGGAATTGCTTGTTTCATCTCTAATCACTTTATTAATTAAAATGATTAATTAATCAATTAAATAATGATAAATTCATTAATTAAGCTTTCTAATCATCATTAAATAGTGAATTGACTTAGGAATGAGATTAATTTCTTTTCCAATCTTTTCACCCAAGTTTATTTCACTTAGATAAATTTGTAAATTAATTAATGATTTAATCACTTCATTAAATGGCTTAAAACTCAAAACTAAATTATTCCAGAACTTAATCTCTTAATTCTTGAGTAGATTCTTAGGTGTTCAATAACCTAAGAGATCTTCAAAGGAAATCATAATCAAATGACATGTGTAGGATGGTTATGAAAGTACTTAATTAAACCCTTCAGCTTAATTAATCAACAATTGTGAGCCAATTGTATTAGGCCTCTTTATTTCTTAAGTGCATTACTAATTTAAATTCCATGTGGTTGCATATCATATATTGGCTCATAATTACTTGTTCAATTATGTTAAAGTGATATAGGTAAGGGGTAATTAATGGATTTAATTCACACCCTAACTTAAACAAAACATAAAATCAACCTAATTGTTCAAAAAGTTAAACTAAACCAATTCACACATGGGGGAAATGGGTTAGGACCAGCAAACTCTTTTCACATTTTCTAAGTCAAATCAAATTCAAAAATAAATGTCTCTTTAAAGAATTTTGATTCATTTTAAATAATCTTATTTTATAGGATTGTCCTTAGGAATTAATTAGGGTGAATGAAGTCATATGCTTACATTCCTTTATTTCTTTCCAAACATGTTAAATGTTATTTTCCATATGAAATCATGCATTCATATCTTTTGAAAAATCAATTAAATAAAATATTTTTTATATCAAATTGCATGTTTTGGCTAAAGTAAGAATATGAGTGGCTATTATCACTATTAACCAAAAAAATTTATTTTTAAAACCTATAAATCAAAGATTATGAATGAAGTGATGCTACTTATAATTACTTATAAGCTTGCATGTGATTATACCAGAAGATGTGTTTTATGTTATCTTCTTCTCTTCTCTTAACATGGATTTGAATAAGATTTGTAATATGCATAGTTCATTTGAAAAGAACACGACACTTGCTTAAATCTATTCCTACGCATTTCTACGTTATGACTTAAGAAGGATCCTCACATTTACACATGTAAATTATACAACCAAATCAAATAAAGATCTTTTGCATTATTTTTCAACCATTTGTTTCTTTTTGTACATCTACATGTATTTAAGAAAAGTGATATATTAGTATGGACATCCCGTATGAAACTTTAAATACCCTAAAAGTCTTGTACCTTACCGTGTAGAAAATAATGGCTACTCACTTATGTCTTTTATATATAGAATGTGCATTATGTTAAAGGATAAAGAATCCCTCTTTTCTACATAAAAATACATGCATTCATAGAATATCTAAATTTAAAATCATTTTTCTTAGCATTCATCATCAAGGTGTGCTAAAATTTGTATTGCATGTATAGGTGTGCTTAGGATTATTCATATGCATGGTATACATGGTGGAAAGAAATAAAGGGTTGTGTGTTATGTGATAGTAATTCACCTTAATTAATCCTAAGATGTCTTTCTTATTGAATAGGTCTTTTTAGAGTAAATCTAAACTTATGATTAATTAAAACACATAAAAAATATTAACTAAAAAAAATCATTAATGAATCTATCTTAGAAATTACTTAAGGGATGAAAGAGAAGTTCTCTTCTCTTTTCTTCTCTTTACAATATTTAGTAACTAAGTGTAGGTTCATTCAAACCAAATCAAATCACCAACTAAACTTGATAAATCAACTAAATCACTTAAACTAAAACCCCCCTTTAAATTAAATCTCTCACACTTAGCAAATCTTAAACTTAAAGCCTAGCTAAGACATGTCACATAAGCCATAAATGGCACACACATTAGGCTAAGTCACCATTTCTAGCTCTATTTTAGGGCGGTGCATGGTTTGATGTCTGATTCTATCTTGTGAGGTAATATTTTAGACTGGATATTAGGGTGTATATGCATTGACTGAATGATAGGGCAAGCCTAGTCTAATCATGTCTTCTATAGGGGATTGTGCTTAAGGGGTGCTTTAATATAAAAATAAAAATGTTTTTTGTTGTGCATGTTGCCTATACCCCTAAGCATGATCCAAATTAGGATAGGTGGACTTGGTTACCCATGTGTGGGGTGCTAAGTCCAAGATATTCATATAACTGCTTGAGTTGTGTGGCATGTTTAGCTAATCTCTATTTTGCGGGTTTAGTTAGATTTATCTTTTCCATTTTGATGTAAATTTTGTAATTAAGATTTGGAATAAATGTTATGGGGGATTATGATGAACATTGGTCATAAAATCATGTCTTATGTACCATGTGAACCCTTGGAGTAAACCACATCTCAAGTTAAATGAAGAAAGAAAGGAAGGAAGAGATGAAGAAATGAAGAAATGAAGAATGAACACCCCATAACATGAATTTCTACTAAATTGTAATTATTCATTTGTAATCCGAGTTGTATAAGGATAGAGCTTGGTTATCCACATTTCTTTTAGGGGTTGTGTGGTGGAACCCAACCACATCGGCCTCTTATTCTTTTACACTAGCTTTATAAAATTATTTGATGTTTGTTTAGATTGTGCATTAAAAATGGCATGATTTTCCTAATTTCTTAATTGCTTAATTGTTGTTGAATGGCTTGGATGCGATTAGGCTCTTAGGAAAAATTATATTTTTTTATCCAATTAATCAACTCAAAATTAAATTTAACAACTAATAACCTCACCTAAAGCCTAACACATCAAGATAATAAAAGATTTAGCAACCCCTTAATTGGATGTTGTATGTCTCACATCATGCATAAAATATATTGCTTCACTCTTGCTAATGGAGGGCTTCCACCTTTGCTAGAGAAAATGGCTTGACTTTTGAGAGCCATGGTGGAAACACACCTCCTTCTTTCTTAATTTATCCCATAACCAATCTTCTCATGCATTAGGCATATGAAATCCCATAGCTTGTGCTAAATAAAAATGTCCAAAAATGAAAATAAAACTTAACAAAATTTGCATTAAAGAAAGTCATTTATTCATGCTCTTCATGATCTAGTCTCTTACAGAGTGTGTTTAAGGACTTAGTCTCTTTTCTAAACAAACAATAACTTAGCCATCTTGCGAAGCATAAGACTTTCCTATATGTATTTAAAATCATAGGAGGAGTTAGTTGGCAGCCACCCCCAGGTGGTTGTAAGTCCAACAGTCGAGTGGTTTATTCTCTCTTGTGGAGATAAACTATATACCCATTTTTCGCCTTAGATTTAGGTCATTCCTTTGCCCTCATCAAAGCTCCCTAGTTTTAGGATCTGAGATTATCATTTCCTTTTAACAGGCATAAATCCTCACCTCTTAGGCATTTCCAAATCTGTGTTGTGGAATTGTAAGCCCTAGATTTCTAATAAAAATTCAACTCAAACATATAATCCTTCTCAAATTTCAAAAATATAAAGCCCAACCATAGGATAGTTTGGGATGCTCGCTAGGTTTCCTAGCATCATGAGAATCCCCTACTCATCTCCCTTTAGTTTTGATAATAACTCTCTCTCTCTTGATCAATCCCACTTGATTCTCTAAAAATAACCAATTTATTGATAGTCCTATCTTGGAAATCTTTAGAGACAATGATCATTTATCTTAATCAAGAGTATTCTTAAGGAATCTCAATCCTTTAGATGTAATTAACTATGGCCGCTTGCCTCCATAGGGAACTTAACAAACTTAGTTTAAAATAAACTCTACTTTACTTTTCCATGTAAAGTAGGGAAAAGATCTATGGTACATTCGAAGACCCATTGTCCTTAGGAGTCCTTAGGATGGTGACTTATATCTCTCGAGATAGTATATCATTCTTCAATGTCATGCCCAATCACTCTAATGAGTACATCTGTAGATCTACGTGGTGTCCCAACTATATATTTTTCAAATTCCAAGTTTGAGAAATAAAAACACCACAATAAACATCTAAACTAAATGAAATTTATCATTTAAATACTTAAACCAAATTATTCATCCACCCATCCACCATCATTTGTTGGGGATGATAGATTAAGAAAACTCTAGCTCACAAAGGAGCTAATGGCAAGTCAAATAAATCACTATATTCAAACTCAAATAATCTCATGTCAGTAAGGACATGGCTCGTGTCCTCTATCCGCATGGTTTGGCCAGCTCTACATATGATGAGGTTACAATCCTCATCGAGTGGTTCGCCAAATGGCGCTATTATATTATGGTCATGACTATAGCCCGTATGCTACCCAATGGATCAGCCCTTTGAGTAGTGAATCATAGGGTATATTTGATAGGCACAAAGCCATTTTGTCAGCAAAGGTAGACTTAAGATTGTCCTGTCAACACCAGTCTACAAGGATTACTTGGGCGACCAACTCATGGCGACAAGATTCTTGATCAAGTTGGGTCAACTACCTCCTCTAACTAAGTAGACTATGGATCACAATAGCCTGGGATGACGGAACCATGGGATCTAGATCGAGCACATCATCATTCCACCAACCATATGCTTTAAGGTAAATAATGGTGAATTTCATAAATTCTAAACCCCAAATTTTAAACTCCACATACTACTATATCTTTGCATTCTGAATGACTAGCCTTAATCAAAGTTCTCTTAACATTGGGAGGGGTAATTAACTATAGGTACTTGCGCCTATAGGAAACTTGAAACCATATCTAAAGTCCTCACAAAATGAGGGAAAATCTCTAGGTAGTGTCTTACCTATTATTCTATCTGCCTTCTAAAAATTACACCAACACATAAATCATACTCTCTTCATATGCGAGAGGTCGGTGGTGAATTTTTGAAGCCCACAGATTTCTAGCGACTCCACTAGGGATTGGTTTCTCTTTCCATCTTTAGCAAGTCAAATTTGGAGTATAAGTAATAAAATTGAAATTTAGTCATAAAATAAAATCTTTGACAAACATAATAATTTGTTGAGTATGATTTTATTTGCTCAAAATTTTCTTTTGAGTATGTTATTTTATTTTTATTCTATTGTATCTCTGCATTTTGAAAGTATGGGGTAGAATTTTATTTCGATTATTAATCCCCATCTTTTGTGTAGATGGATCTTGAGAATCTCATTATGAAGGCGGTAGTCTAACATTTGTCTAGCTAATGATATCATCAACTAGAGATCTTTGGAGCTACCATTGAATTTAGTAGTGTTGACTTTCCAACAATCATGACCAAAGCTAATGTCACATCAATCAGATACCTCGCACATACATGCCATGGGAAAATATCAAGTAGTTACGATTGGAGCTCCCCAAAAGAGAGCTTCTATGTTTCAAAGATTGGGATATTTCAACTATGAAAAGAACTATTGTTGGGCAAAAGTCTCAACATGCACTAAAACCACTCTACCAATTGAACCTTTGTACGAAAGCATGATCATGAAGCTTCCTCATCCGGAAAATTAACAAAAGAAGCAGAGAATAAGGATGAATAGCAAACTAACTCAACTATTGTCAACAACATGCTATGTCATTAACCTTAGAACTAGAAGCAAGTATTCCCACCCAGAATAAATTTGAGAACATAAAATGGGTGAAGAGGAATAGCTTTACTGGTGAGCTGAAGCAATCTTTTTGGGATCCACCACTACATCAAGCTCCGGTGCCCCAAAAGAAAATTATTGAAACCTTATCCGCTAGAGTGAATTGAGTGCTAAAGGTTGCCAAGGAAATAGGCCTAATGAAAAGAAGGGTTTAAAGGACTATGATAATCGAAGCAGATAATGTTCCACCTAGTAGACTACCACCTGTTGTGAGAGCTCATGACTGATTCAAGCAAATCCCGTATGGTGAGCATCAAAGCATGACACCCAGATCGTATGTCAGGGAATCCACTTTTGAAAAGTCCCAACGGAAGGGCAAGCAAGCTTAGAGGCCAAGTCCCAAAGAAACTATTGAAAATAAAGGAAAAGGTGTGACATCTAGTTCGCACTAGAAATATTCCAATGATAAGAAACAAGCGGGGTTCAAAAGAAGAGATCTTATGATGATGAATTACATGATGGTCGACACGGAACATTCGAGGGAATCCATCCATTGGTCAAGCGAATCTCCACAAAAAAAAGTTGACTTTGATCATAGCCTCAATTGAAGAGAGGTTTATCTCGAATCCAGAGCCAAAAATTCACTCGAGGAGACATTCTGAAGTCAGATTACAAGAACATGAAGAATATGATGAGGTTACTATGAAAGTAGAAGTAGTGTATGTGGTATAGCACGTTGGAGAACCATCTGGTGCACGACAACACCAATATAGATGGTGTGGAGCTGTACCTCCTATTCATATTGAAGAACCAGCTCTTGAGAAAACAAAGGGGGGAGCTTCAAGCACATCCTCAGGTGATGAAGAGGAAAAAAAACTAGAAAGAGAAGAGGATAACTCTTTCTTTGCCACCACATTAGCCCAAATGCAGAAACGAATGCAATGGCAGATGAAAGCAAAATATAGGGAGATTATTCAATTAAATGCAAAGATAAATCAAATGATGGCACAAATGAATGTGATCGATGATGCGAGAAATGTGACGGCGATTTCTATTCCATTCCACCACCTAGTAATGCTACCCGATCCACTAGTTGACCCAAGCTCGGGCAGAATGAACCCGGGGAGAAATGAAGTCAACCAACTTCTTAACCCATCCCTCAAGATGTGCCTAAAATATTTGAGCTCGTGACAACGGCTCAATTGGAAATAATTATAAATGAAAAGATCAAAGCTATCGCGCAGGTAAAAATTGGTAAGCAAAGCGTACCCAGATGCATCAAGTGTCATACCCTAAGGGTTGGTGCCTAAACTCAATACATTCAATGGCACCAGAACCCAGACAAGCTTAAAGCAACATGTGGAAATATAGGAGATAATGATGCACTATTATGATTCGTTAGTAGTTTAATCTCAACTACTTTTGAATGGTACGATGAATTTCCTATTAACTCAGTCAAGACTTTTACTAAATTAGAGATGATGTTTGTCAAGAGATTCATCAGTGCAACTGAAAAGATTACAATTGCTGACCTCGCCTTAGAACAAAGAAGAAAAGATTAGTCAGTGACTAAATATATTTCATATTGGTGAGATATGAGCATGAAATGTGAACAACAGCTAGAAGAGGAACATGCAATATAATTGTTGATGGGTAACATCGATGATAAGATGACACCATATTTATGTATGACCTCTGTCTCAACATTTCAAGAGTTATTGGACCAAGTGGCAAAGTCTGAAAAATTGAATCGCTCAAAACCTAAGTCACTCAGAAAAGCTAAAGAAGAATAAATTCTTAGGAGGAGGAGGGGAGTCTCATACAACATCCTTCGAGCGTGGAAAGCGAGCAACTTATACTATTGATAAAGGAAAATAGCTTATGCGGAAGGTAAAGCAATCAATGAGAGATGATGGCGAATGAACTCGTCTCTAAAAGATAAGATGAATAAGGAATACTCTTTCAAGAGAAAAAGTGTGGCTAAGTTATTCCACCAAGCGCTTAAAGCAGGATTAGAATTGTCAGAATCCAAAAGACCCGAAGAGTTAGGTCAAACTGATAATCCAAAATATTGTCCATATCATCGAGTAATTAGCCACTCAATTGAAGATTGTTATGTCTTTAAGGATTGGCTGGAGAGAAAATATAGAAATGGTAAATTCACATTGTTTGATAGTGTCCTCGTTCATCCTAAAAGAGAATCTGCCATAATGGTTACGTCCACTTTAGCACCATTGATTGATGGAAGGAAAAAGAAAAGTAATACAAGAAGAGCAATGGGAGGCGGTAAGAAGACCATAAAAATCTTTGAAGTAGCTAAAAAGGCGTCCCCTAGGGTTAAGTGGGAATCACCACTTGAACCTATATTGGACTTAAAAGAAATGCCTAAACCAAGCATTTTAGCTTCCTAGTGGAATTTTGATAAGGCTACTTCATCAGAGCACGAGGAGTAAACATAGATCTCATAAATCAAAAAAAATTATAAGAAAAGAAGATCAAGAAGAGAACTATAACTCAAAAATCATTAATAATCTAGTGGAGTATCATCAGCGGATGAGACGGACTATCGCTTGATTACATGTCGGACTTTGGATCAGAGTCAAATGAAGAAGAAAATAGTAATGAAGACTTGCTTCCTAGAAACATGTCAGTTATTTCTATGGTGTTTAATTTTATCCATGCCTGGATAATTGGAATCAAGTAGCTTTGAAAAATACAATATGCAAAAATTAATTCAAGAAGTTTGTCCCACCAAGCAGGACAACTCCTAAGCCTAAAATATCAAAGTCGTGCTTGATGGTGCGACAAATAGAAGATAGCTCAGAAGAAGACTTATGTTTTCCTAACGAAGATGAGTTTGAGCCTTCAAAGACATCCCAAGTGGGCCGCTTGAAGCTTGGCAGTGACTCTGAAGCATCCTCACAGTCCTCCGGGGTAGATGGTGACTCAGAAGCTACCACATCTAAAGAGTCTAAGCCAAATAAAGCGGTCAAGACTAAGGAGTAAGATACTACCACCTCCATTAAGGAAAGGGTCATCCAATAAGCATAAAATTAGAAATGAAGGCAAAATATTGAAGGTAATGAAGATATCATCCCTAACGACTCTAAGAAGAAAGTAAATTCAAGTGGAGGAATCGATTATAATATCTATCGCATCGATAAAGATCCACTGGCGAGGTGTGTGTGAGGCTCTCTTGATGTCAAAGGACCTTCAAGAAACACTAATTCAAGCTCTTAAAGATCCATAGAGATATGAAGTTTATTTTGTTGAACGACGCATGACTGAAGTTTTGCAAGCTCAAGATCTCCCGATGATCACTTTCTCTACAGAAGATCTTTTACTAGGGACAACGAAACACAATCGTTCATTATATATAGCTACAGAGAGTGATGGAATTATGATCAATCAAATATTGATTAACCTAGGTTCATTAATAAATCTTATGATTTTGTGAGCACTTAGGGTGTTTTTCCTAGATATTCAGCACCTTGGATGAGATAAATTGATGGTCCATGGCTTCAATGAAATGGGGTAGAGGACTCTCGGGTCTTTAATTCTACGGCTTAGGTTTGGATAACTCTATAACCAAGCTAAATTTCATATGATAGATGCCGACACCTCATTCAAAGCTCTATTAGGCCGTCCTTGGCTCCATGAATATGGTATGGTTTGGTGTTTACTCTAGATCAATGTATGAAGTACATAAGAAATGAAGCAGAACACAATATTCTCGACACTATTCAGCCATTTACAATTCATAAGGCAATAATTTATGAGGATGCAAAGTATTTTCTTTCAAAAGAAAGTAAGCCTCAGTGTACAACTCAACTTCAAAAAACTACAAAGCAACCCAAAGAAAGAAAGAGCAAAAGGAGGAAAGAAGGCTATATTAAATCTCTCAAACTTATGACGTGTCACCTGGTCGAAGAGGCTTGGTGATCTGAAGGAGAAGAAGATATTCCAATTAAACTCAAGGAAAAATGTGAGCCTTCAACAAAAGCAAATGAGATAAATTACTCCAATTTCGATTATGATTTCAAGTCCATCTATGCAAGTGAAGTTCAATATATTTCTTCTAGAATAGCTGCTAATATATTATTATCAAACAATTCATTCGTAGTTACACCAGTTCCTCCTCGATATTTCAAAGACGTTACATCATGCAATGTTCACAATATTGAGGAACTAAAATTTTTTTATGTACCTCCACTAACAGCATTGGGAACTTCATTCTATAGATCTAAGGAATGTCAACATTATGACGAATGGCTTATTGAAAGAGATGATACCCAGGGATGCAGATACTATCCTCAAAAAATTTGAAGGATGATGCACAAACTTGGAATCGATGTTGGAACTGATAGATGGCGAGCTCTCTTCTTTGATATCCTATAGAGTTCAAAGAGTCCATAGACCTCTCGAAGAAGCGATAATTATACCACTAAGAGTCTCGGATACATCCAACAAAAGCATCATCAATGGAACACTTGTTATACGGTAATCGAAAGTGAGATTGAAACTGAAACTTAAAATGAACATAACTTTTATGAAGTCATTCTCGCAATAGATGGGAAAGTAGAAGCCAAACTGACACCTAAAGAACTTGAAGATAGTGGGCAAACTTCTACCATGGATGAGTTGAAATAAATTAATTTGGGGACTGAAGACCCCGTCCAACCTTCGTTAGTGACCTTCTACCTGATGATAAGGTTGAAGGAATAAAAGCATTACTTTGTGAATTCAGGGACTGGTTTGCTTTGACATACTCTGAGATGCCTGGCTTATCCCTAGATGTGGCAGTTCAAAAGCTACCTATCAATTCTGATTCAATACTAGTCAAACAAGCTCCTAGAAGAATGAGGCTGGATGTTGAAGAACAAGTGGTCATAGAAACAAAAAAGCTAATTGAAGCAGGTTTTATTCATGAGAAGAAGTATGCATATTGGATAGCCAATATCATTCCTGTAAAGATGAAGAATGGTTAGATTCGAGTCTGCATCGACTTTCGAGATCTGAATAAGGCATGCTCAAAAGATGATTTTCTCACTCAATTAAATTGCTAGTGGATACCTCCAACTATGATATGTTCTCATTTATGGATGGATCATCGAGCTATAAAGATCAAGATGGCTCACGAAGATGAGAAACATACATCATTCAGAACACCAATTAGTATTTATTATTACACAGTCATGTCGTTCAGATTAAAGAATGCTAAAGCTACATATCAGAGGGTCATGACACACATCTTCGATGAGTTGATTCATCATAAAGTAGAATGCTCCATTGATGACCTCGTCATTAAAAGCATTGATCAAAAACATCACCTTAAGGATTTAAGGATTATCTTTGAAAGGATCAGGAAGTACGATCTCAAGATGAATCCTCTTAAGTGTGCTTTTGGGATTTCCTGAAAATTTCTTGGATATGTTGTAAGACAAGGCAGGAATTGAGATTGACCCCAACAAAATCAAGGCCATCATGGAGATGCCTCCACCAAGAACCTTCAGCTTTGCTCTTTTACAAGGATAACTTCATTGGGTTTTATATCAAACTGTCGGAAGATGCCAACGTTTGCGAATGAAAAAGAATGCTCCATTCAAATGGGACGAGGAATGGCAAGAAGTATTTGAGAGAATTAAAAGCATCTACTCAATCCAATTCTAGCATCTCTTATCGAAACCTCTTATCTTATACATCGCAGAGAGGAGTCCCTAGAAAATGCAACATAATAAGAAAATGTAGTGGGACCCAAAGTATGCCACTCTCCAATAGAGAGGCACTATCTAGCACTAATACTTTCATTTCAGAAGCTTCACCATTACACACTTTCTTATAAAATCACACTAATCTCAAAGGTTGATCCATTGAAGTTCCTTATGATGACACCAATATTGACAGGTCATTTAGCTCGATGGGCAGTACTCTTATTACAATTTGATATTCCGTGCCTGATGAGATCTGGCGCCCACTTCTTCTGATGACTTGCACCCTCCAAAACGCATTTTCCATTAATTCCTAATCTGTCTCCTCATCAAGAGGCATCATAAGACATTCATGGCTCCTCAATAATGAAGCCAACTATGAGGCTTTTAATAAGCTTTGAAAGCTATTTGCAAATTTTTGGAGACTCTCTAACATTAATCAAGTTTTGGGAATTTATAAGATCACTAAGCTTGAGTTAGCCTATTATCATAAGCAAGTTCTCGAGCTAATGATATGAATTTTGAATGTTACATTGGATCAAGTCTCTCGATCTAAAAATAGTAAAGCAGACTGCTTAGCTAAATTAGCCAAAGAGATAATAAGCATGAAAGACATGCACGTGTTGATAGAAGTTTTCACCCATCGAGTTCTATAGCTAGTGAATCCATATTCCCCGTAGGTAGAGGGGACATCAAACTCAAGCCAGCAGGAAGCAATTCAAATTGCTCCTCATTCTCCCAAAAAACAATAAGTACAAGAGAAAGAAAAACTCAAAAGTACTATAAAAAAATCATGTGAAGCTTTCATAGTGGAAGAGCCTGATGATTGCAGACAACCCTTCATCCATTATTTCAAGAAAAGCAAATTGTCGAGCAATAAATAACTAGCCATGCAAATTGCAAAAAGGATCCTACTATATGCCTATGTTAATGAAACATTATACCGTAGATCCTTTGAACAAATATGGTTGCGATGCTTAGGGACGGATGAAGCCAACAAAGTGATATCTAAAATTCATGAAGGGCTATATGGTGAACACCAATCAAGTCCTAAGATAGCAATCAAAATCAAGAGGATGGGTTATTATTGGCCATCAATGGTGAAAGATTATATCGACCAAGAAAAAAAGTGTCATGAATGCCAAGTCCACTGGAATCTCATTCATCAACCTCTGAATCCACTGCATCCAATGGTCGCATCTTGGCCATTTGAGTGTTGAGAACAGATAATCGAACCTATTGATCCACCATCATTAGCATGTCATTACTTTATCTTAGCAACAACTGACTAATTTTCCAAGTGGGCAGAAGTAGCTCCAATTAAAGAAGTTACTATTGATCAAATCATCGACTTTTTCACTCATAATGTTATCTATAGATTTGGTATACCACGATGAGTCATCTCAAACAATGGCCTAGCATTCAAGAGTACAAAGATCTATAGATTCGTTGATCGATACAAAATTGATTGGTGATATTCATCAATTTACAATCCAAGAGCCAATGGTTTGGAAGCTTTTTAATAAAACACGTCAAGCTACTCAAAAGATCCTCATGAGGAACAAGAGAGAGTGGCATATCAAAATGCTTGAAGCATTATGGGCATGTAGAACTACTTACAAGATGCCAACTAAAGCCACTCCTTATGCTTTAACTTTTGGAGTCGAAGCAGTTTTGCCACTAGAAGTCAAACTACCATCACTTCGAGTAGCCATCCAATATAATCTCACTCAAGAGAAAAATACACATTTATGGATGGAAGAGCTTGACATGCTCCATGAGATCAGACTTCAAGCCTAACACAGCTTAGAAATCTATCGAACAAGAATGTCTAAAGCTTTCAATGGAACAGTATATCCTCAAACTTTTCAAAGAGGAGAGTTGGTCTTAGTGCTGAGAAGATCAATAATAAAGAATCGATGGTAAATTTGAAGCTAATTGAGAAGCCTACCAACTTGTTGATTCGAGTGGTCGACGGCCTATGCCACCCATCAATGGTCGTTATCTCAAGAAGTATCATGAGAGTGCACATGATTGCTTGATTGGATAAATATTATATTCATGACTCCTCATATTATATATGTGTGTGTGTGTGTGTGTGTGTGTGTGTGTGTGTGTGTGTGTGTGTGTGTGTGTCATCTAATTTTAGCTCAAAAATCCCCATGTCAAACAGGGGCATTTTAAATTTTTATAATAGAAAAGTACTTATGCCTATTTTGGGTTGACATCACGACTTGTGTTGAGAGCCCCAAATAACATTTCAAGTTATATTTGTTTAAGTCGCAAGTGTCTATGTGAATAATAGGTAAAATTACATCCACTCAGGACATGTAGAGGATAACTTCAAAGGCTAGAGGTTCACCTCCGGAGCTCATCAGAATCTCAAAGATCAAGAGAAAAAGCTTCCAAGTTTAGTTGGACTTAATAAGCCCAAATGTAGCCGAGTCACTGATTGCTCTTCTCACTCAACAAATTGTAAAAGAAAAGTTGCAAGGAAAGAGCCCCTCTCTTGTTTGTCTAATGACTACAATTGTCTATCCTCCAAAACTGATCCAACTCAATGAATTTAAGTGATCCAAGTCAGAAGAATCTTTCCAATTGATTGAAGAATCAACAGAAGATCTCAAGAGAAGTTTGAGTAACCATAATGCACAGACCTACATAACTTTTTCAATAAGTCCGAAAAACAAGCAAACACAGGGCCGAAGAAGCTATCTTGAAGTTCGTAAAAAGCTCATAACTGAACTGAGAGAATTTTGTAGTCAACCATTCCATTAAAACACCAAGTGTTGAATTAACTACTTTTTTCCATAGACCAAACACTCGCCTTGAAGACTAGGTCGCTGGCTTACACTCTTCAACAAGTCTGCCAAAAGCAAGCGAAGGTATGCACATTCTTCTGACAAGTTAATTTGGACAAGTTAATCCTTCAACAAGTCCACTAAAGCAACAAGCAAAGGACCGAAGGTATGCACATTCTCCTGATAAGTTAATTCAAACAAATCAGGTTAATCCTTCAACAAGTTTTCCAAAAGCAATAAGCAAAGGACCAAAGGTATGCACATTCTCCTGACAAGCCAATTTGGAAAAATCAGGTTAATCCTTCAACAAGTTCACCAAAGCGATAAGCAAATGACCGAAGGTATGCACATCCTCCTGACAAGTTAAGTTAGACAAATCGGGTCAATCATTTATCAAATCCATCAAGCTCAAAGCTAAGACAGAAGGAACCTAAATCACAAAATAAATAAAATTCATTCCTTCATCAAGCCTACCAAACATGAAGCCAAGGCCGAAAGAAGACCAAATTTGTAAACCACTAAGATCAGACCTTCGACAAGCCCGTCAAAGTATTAAGCTTATGACCGTAGGTATCTCTCTTCTTACCTGATAAGTCAATAAAGACAGATAAGGTCAAATCTTATATGGTCAACTAGTTTGCAATAAATATGATCTACTTCATACGCGCATCATATTTGTTGGGGGAGAGAGAGGGGGGCGTCATTTGTTTACTTACATATATGCTCCATCTCAAGTCGAAATTCACGAGCCAAAATTCACGGACCGGATGCAATGATGCACAAATCGAAGCTAAAATATACTCGACATTGTCAAAACTAGTTTAAGTGATCTCTGATTGATGAACGGACTTTGTCATCACGTTCAAAATATCGAAATTGATCAGAATATACATATTGCATAATTCGACGGTCGACCGATCAAGAAGAAAATCCATCGATGTGTCTACATGCATATCAGAGTCGGGAGGCTGCGACGATGCTCAAACAACATCCATTCATAAAATTAATCATGTCGTTAGTGTCAAAACATTGAAACCTATCAAATGAGACGCTATTCAATTCAATGAGTCCGCATGGATTCTCGAGACGATGGCGTATTTTGAACTAAAATTGACTCGATTCAGTGTCGACTTTAATCAAATGGCCTCCAATCACAAAACAGATTACGTTGTTGAATCTGCAACGTCAAATTTACCTAAAAATAACACTCATATTATGTGGGTTTGATTTTGATAAGATTCACATAAAAAAATTTGACATGATATCGTGAAAATTAGACATCTACTTTAATTAAATATAGGTCGATTTAATTTTAATAATTAAATCATAATATGACTAATCAAATTATACACTTTTCCAAAATGCTCTATAATGACGTTCAAAATTTCACTCCAATTTAAAAAAATCCTACGTAAACTCATAAGGAAAGCAATTAATATGAAATTAAGGGTTTCAATCCCCTTTTTCTTTCCTCTCAGGATCAAAAATAAAGAAAAAAAACTGCCTCGCTCCTTGAAGCCACAGCCCCCTCTCGTCCGTCCTCCACATCTCTCTCTCTCTCTCTCTCTCTCTCTCTCTCTCTCTCTCTCTCTCTCTCTCTCGATCCATCTGTTTCTACTACAGGCCGAGCACCCGATATCCTCATGTGAATCCCATCGGTCGCTACAATACCCGTCGCACTGTAGCATTAATTCCTCCAAAAAAAATGAATCCTGTGGGGTACTATAACACCGACTATAACAATATTACTATAGTGAAACACTGTAGCAAGATATTGTAGTAAAATACTATAGCAATTATTGTAGACCTGAAAAAAAAAAAATTTCTATCCCTTCTACTATAGTACCCGCAACACCAACCTCTCATTCATCCAAACCTTCCCATAATCCATATTCTCTTGCCGTAATCAAAGGCAACACTGTCATCAAGAGGGTTCCTCTCAATTTTTGACACCTTCCTCCTCCTTTCCCTTTCTCTCAACATACTTTCTCAATTTTCTACTCCGATCATTCCCTTTGCCACAGCCGAGAAAGAACTTCATCATTAAGGAATAGTGTACTATCTCAAGAGATAGAAGTCACTATCCTATAATAAACCTAATCACCTAATGAGGACTCCTAAGATATGATGGGTCTTTGAATATACCAGAGATATTTTCACTGCTTTATAAGGAAGAGTAAAGCAAAGTTTATTTTAAGTTGAATTCATTAAGTTCCCTATGGAAGCAAGCCCCCATAGTTAATTACATCCTAAGGAATGATGTTCCTTGGGAATACTCTCGATTAAGATAATGATCATTGTCTCCAAAGATTTTAAAGATAGGACTATCAATCAATTGATTATTTTAAAAAAAAAATTAGGATTGATCAAAAGGGAAGAGTTTTATTGAAACCAAAGGGAGATGAGTAGGGGATGCTCATGATACTAGGAAATCTAGTGAGCATCCAAAACTATCCTTTGGTTAGGCTTTTTATTTTTGAAATTGAGGAGAATTATATGTTTGAGTTGAATCTTTATTAGAAATCTAAGGCTTATAATTTTACAATACAAGATTGTAGAAAAGCCTAAGATGTGAGAATTTATGCTTATAGCCACAAAAGGAAACAACAACATCAAATCCTGAATCTAGGAAGCTTTAATGAGGGCCAAAGTATGACCTATATCTAAGATGAAAGTGGGTATATTGTTTACCTCCATAAGAGAGCCGACTGCTGGACTTATAACTGCCTAGAGTGGCAGCCAGCAGACTCCTCCTACGATTTTAAATGCATGTAGGCAATTCATATATTTTGCAAGATGGTTAGACTGTTATTTACTTAGAAGAGAAACTAAGTCCTTAAACTCACCCCTTAAGAGACTAGATCATGAAGGGCATGAATAATGACTTAATCCCAATGCAAATTTTGTCAAGTTTTATTTTGATTTTGGACATTTTTATTTGACACAGCTATGAGATTTTATATGCCTAATGCATGAGAAAATCAGTTATGGGAAAAATCGAGAAAGAAGGAGGTGTGTTTTTACCATGGCTCTCAAAGGTCAAGCCATTTTCTCTAGCAAAGGTGGAAGCCCTCCATTGGCAAGAGTGAGACAATATGATTTATGCATGATATGAGATATACAATATCCAGCTAAGAGGTTGCTAAATCTTTTATTATCTTGATTAATGTCCTAGACTTTAAGAGAAGTTATGAATTGTTAAATTTAATTTTGAATTAATTAATTGGATAAAATATTTGTTTTTGCCTAAGAGCCTAATCGCATCGAGGCCATTCAACAATCATCAAACAATTAAGAAACTAGGAAAATCATGTCATCATAATTGCACAATCATAAACATAACATCAATCAATTTATAAAATTAGCACAAAATAATAAGAGTAATGTGGTGGGTTCCACATAACTCAAAAGAAAAATGGGTAGAGCTCTACCTTTATACAAGTATAATGAAAGAATAAATTACAATTACGAAGTGATAAGTGTTATAGGGGTCTTCATTCTTCATCCTCCATTCTTCACTCCTTGTCCTTCATTCCTTCATCTTTGTTTGCTCCATTTCTTTATTTCTTTTGGTTTAACTTAGGATGTAATTTGCTCTAATGCCTCACATGGTATATAAGACATGATCTTATAACCAATGTTCACCTTAGTCCCCATAACACTTATCCTAATCCTAATGCAAAAACTACATAAAAAGGAAGGAAAGTAAATCTAACTACACCTACAAAATAAATGTTAGCTAAACACACCATATAACCTAAGCAGTTATAGGAATAATTTGAACTTAGTACCCCACACATAGGTAGCCAAGCCCATCTGTCCTAATTTGGGTTATGCTTATAAGTATAAGCAACCTACATATCAAAAAATATTTATATTCTTATTATTGCCCGCATAAGAAGCATAATTAGGCTAATATCGACCTAACATCCGTCACTCATACACCCTAACATCCAGTCTAAAATAATACATCACAAAACTAAACATTCATCAAACCATGCTCCGCTCTAACCTAAAGCTAGAAATAGTGACTTAGTCTAATGTGCATGTGTTAGAGCTTGTGTGGTATGTCCTAGCTAGGCTTTAGATTTATGATTTACTAAGTATGAGAGGTTTAATTTATAAATGGTTGATTTCTCCTTAAATAGTTTAGTTGATTCGAGATATTTTACTTAATATTTTCTCTTATTTCATGTAACCTACACTTAGTAACTAAGTGTTATAAAGAAGAAAAGAGGGAGAGTGTCTCTTTTATCCCTAAGTGATTTCTATGGTAAATTGATTAATGAATTTTCTTTAATGAGTATTTTATTATGTGTTTTAATTAACTCTAAGTTTAGATTCACTCTAAATAGCCTCCATTCAATAAGAAAGACATCTTAGGATTAGTTAGGGTGGATTACTATCACATAACACACACTCATTCATTTTTTTTCACCATATATATCATGGATATGAATAATCGTAAGCATACATATACATGCAATGTAAATTTTAACACACTTTGATGATGAATGCAAAGAGATGTGATTTGAAAATTTGGATATTTCATTTATTAATTGGATCATCAATGCATGTCTTTATTATGTAGAAAAGAGGGATTTTTCATCCATTAGCTAAATGCACATCCGCATGTATAAAAGTTATAAGTGAGTACGGTGTCATTATTTCTACACCATGGGCGTAAGGTACAAGACCTACTTAGGGCTACTTAAAGCCTTGTAGCCCCGAGATGTCCAGATTGATATACCACTTTTCTTAGATACATGTCAATGTACAAAAAGAACCATACAATAACAAACAACAGCCTTAATACTTGGGGTGTACATGAATCCTTTGTCTCCATTGTGTCCTATTATGTGTCAAATTCTCATTTAAATCAAGTATACTAAGATCATTTTTATACATCTTAACCAAGTCTTTTAGGTCTAGCTCTACCTTTCTTAACATAATCTAATGCATCTACTCTCTTTCATGGACGGTACGCTTTATATGGCCAAACCATCTAAGACGACTCTCTAATCCTATCTGCCACTAGAGCTACTCCAACTTTTTCCGAATATACTCATTTTTCATTCTATCTCTAAGAGTAAAGCCACTCATCCACTAAGCATCCTCATCTGTAACACTTAACTTAGTCTTATGCTTCTCTTTTATTGGCCAACATTCCATAATCATTGCAAATCTTACCACCATCTTATAAAATTTTCCTTAAGTTTAAGTGGAACTTTTCTATCACACATAATAGCGGATGCATTCCTCCACTTGATTAGGTTGATTTTATATTTTGATTAAGTTAAGTTATGAATTAAATTCATTAATTATCTCTTATACATACTTTACTTTAACATAATTAAGTAAT
Source organism: Cymbidium sinense (assembly GCA_021442155.1). Taxonomy (NCBI): domain Eukaryota; kingdom Viridiplantae; phylum Streptophyta; class Magnoliopsida; order Asparagales; family Orchidaceae; genus Cymbidium; species Cymbidium sinense. The sequence goes on along the minus strand of CM038214.1, from coordinate 265,514,014 downwards.
TATGAGCCAACATATGATATACACTATGAAAATTAAATCATGCACAGAAATGAAGGGCAATGCGTCTTACAATTATTGGTTAATTAAGTTAAAGGGTTTGATTAAGTACTTTTATAACCTTCTTACATAAGTAGTTGATTATAATTTTCTTTAAAATTCTCTTAGGTTATTGAACACTAAGAATCTATCCAAGAATGATTGAGTTAGAATGATTTGGTTTTGAGTTTAATTAATTAAATTATTTAATGAAGTGAAGCCATTAATTAGTTACAAATTGATTAAGTATTAGCCAAATGAAATAAATTTTAGGGGAAAAGATTGGAAAAGAGGTTATAATCTCATTCCTTATGTCAATTCACTATTTCATAATGATTAGCCAACTTAATTAATGGATTCATTATTATTTAACATGCTAATTAATCATTTAATTAATTAAGAGAGGGATTACGAATGAAACAAGCAATACCCCTAATTAATCAAACAATAAATTCCAATAAAATTATGGAAGATAGATCATTCCAATAATCAATGAAAGTTTGGAATTAATTGCTAGGAAATTATGAGTAATTAACTTAATTATATTTCCAATAAAACTCAAATTGAGTAAAATCACTATTCAAAATTAATTGATTTTATTTTTTATTATTCTCCTCTAAATTACCTTTAAAATGAGAATTTATTTGTATTTTTTTAAATTTTTTTATAATTAGTTATGAATTTTGAAACTTTCATCATTAAAATCAAATTAATTAAGCCTAATTAAACTCTTAATCCCGTCAGGCCACATGGCGGTAGACGCATTCCATGGTGTGATGGGATTGGTTATTTAAGTTTCATCCATCGGTTGAGTCGGTGGCGTGACGCATTTTCTCTGCGGTGATGTCCGTCCTCGACGATGATTAATCCGGTTAAGGAAAATCGAGAGATCTAAAGTGTTGTCATTAAAGCCAATCAATCATGCGAGAATGGTCCATGATGTCTCCTTTTGGCGGCGAGATGGATGCCCCATCGATCTTATTTCGATCACTCTCGAGGAAGCACAAATAACATCTACGGTGGAGATTGCATGACATAATGATTTCTTTCATAATGGACTAAGCAAATTTTACTCTAAGATTGGTTTCAATGGCATAACTGGGCTATCAAGTGCTTCCATGAAGGATGTAAAGTCACAATAGACGGCTTCTATTGAAAAAATTATCTTAATTTGAAGTGGTTTGCTCGGTTGACCAAGCTCCTCTTCAATGGCGATTGATCTTGATCGAAGTAGCACTTCTCGTTGCTTAGAGGCTTGGGAAATGGTTCAATTGAGCTCGACGAGGTCCAAGAATGGTGTGTGCAAGATTAATTGCACTTTGGTTGAGAATTGAATGAGTTGAGCTCAGGATTGATGTCCCATGTTCCGATTTTGAGTGAAATTAAGGAATGTGAAGCAAGGAAGCTCGGGAATAGCTAGGCAAAGCTTGTGGAGGCTTCGATTCAACTTCTAGAGCTCTGAGGAATGAATGTCTTGTGGTTTGAGTGAGAATAAGGGAGGGGGTATATCTCCTCCTCCTTAGATCAGACGGCGGATGGCTAATTTATTGTTTTGGCTCAACGGCTTGGATTGGCTGATCGGTTTGAGTTGGAAAACATCCCACATTGGTCATTTTGGGTGGAAGAGTGAGGGGGAGTGGCTTCCCATATGATTGAAGAGTGGGTGGTGAAATATCCAAGGTGTGATTGGGAAGGTTTGGCCTTACCTTGGGTCATGGCTAACCCAAGCTCATTGGGTCATGTTCACCACCCTCCTTGATGCCCATGTGGACCAATAGATGGGTGCCAAGTGGCCTTGGGAAAGGAATGGTCAAATTCAAAGTGAATTTGGTCATGGGATACCCTTTGACCTAAGGGCAAAGTGGTCATTTGGCTATGAGTTTGATTTGAGCAGATTTAAAATAAGTTAATAATGTGTTGAGCCAAATTTCAAGTGATTTGGAGTTTATTTGATTTGATTTGGGTCAATTTGACCCATTTGGGTCAAGTTGGTTCAAATTCGGTTAGGTTGACCAATTGGTCAAATTGGGTCAAACCATGAGTTAGGTCAAATTCAAATGATCATTTGGAGCCTATGGGTATCATTGGTTTGATTTAATTTGGTTTAGATTGGTTTTGGTTCATTTAGGTTCATTTGGGGTGGGTCAAGTTGACCAATTTGACTCATTTGATTAGTGGGTTTGGTCGGGTTGGTTTAGGGTTGATCATTTGAAATGCATTGCAAACTTTGGTTTGTCAATTGATTTGGTTTGATTTCAAGTTGATTTGACCTTTTAGGTCAAGTTGGGTTCATGGTCAATTGGGCTAGGTTGGGTCTAATTGGTCAATTGAAGCTTTGGTCAAGTTTAACAATCAATTTGGAATGAATTTGACCCATTGGTTGCAATCAATTTAGCTTAGATCAAGATTTGACTCATTTTGGTTTTTTTTTAGGTCAATTTAGGTCAACTTGGGCTAGGAGAGCTAACTGGATTTGGTATAGCTCAAGTGAGGGCTTCATCATGTTTAATAATTAATTATGGATTGGTTTAGATCAATGGTTTCAATCAATTTGTCTCATAGTAAATTTTGGCTTGTTTAGGTCTCATTTGGGCTAAGTGTTGACTTGGTCGAAAACTAGGTTTGACTTGGTTTGACCCAATTTGAGTGATTGATCATTCTAGGATGATTGTTGCTCACAATGTGAGGCTTGGGTGGCCTTGGTTCAACCCAATTTGAGTTGGATTAGAACTTAGCTCAAAAAGATCTTTTAGGTCACTTTAGGTCAAGTAAGCCTAAATGGGTCAATTGACTTGATCAAGGCTTGATTTAACTTTGGTTGAACTCATATATGGACTTATGATAGAAATATAAATCCAATTGCAAGTAGTTTAGAGTCAAATGGGTTTTAGTTCATTTGATAATTTCAAGTCAAAATAATAAACATGGGTTTGACTTAGGTTAGTTTGATTTTGGCTTGGTGATTATAGTTTATATTTATATTTGGACATGTGATTGAAGGAGTGATTGTTTGAAGAGAAAATCCAAGGGTTTGGATTGATTTGAGAATGGTTTGGCTAAATCCAAGAAATCAGCTTAAAGGATATGAATTGAGTTTGGATTTAAGTTTTGAATTTATATTGATTTTATTTTGGCCATTTGAATTTATATTTCATTTATATTTGTGAAGATAAATGAGAATATAAATGATTTATGAGAGAATCATGTGAATTAGGAGTGATTTGATTGTGAATTTGGCTAAGGTAGATCAAAAGTTTAAAAAGGGAGTTTTGATTTGGTTTGATTTATATTCATTTGATTTAGATGATTTGGATGCCAATTTCATTTATAGTTATGAATATAAATGATGGAATAAGTGATTTATAAGGAAATCACTTGGCTTTGGGTTGATTTGAAGGGTTTGGCTAAGCTTATGGATGTGATTCATAAGGCTTAGGAAGGTTATGGATTTGGAATTGATCATGAGTTTCAATCATCTGGAATTGGAGTTTGATTTGGAACCGATTTTGGATTTGAATCATTTGGGATTGGAATTGAATTTGGAGTTGATTTTGGATTTGAGAAACTCAATTGAGTTGGGATTGATTTGAGATTTTAGAAAATCAATTGAGTTGGAATTGATTTGAGATTTGATTTGGATTGGTTTGAAGGAGTGTACATGGGCTGGATTTGAGCTATAGGGTATGTGGTTGCCTTAAATCCCTAATGCATAGCCTAATCCTATGATAAACTCTTCTAAGTCTCTAGGGTTAGGTTAAGTGTTCACCTAATCACTAGAAGTGTCTTAAGACTAAGGAACTCTTAATGTCTAGAGTAATCCCATGTAAGATGGAGAAGTTAAGAACTCACTCCAAAAGTGAGGTCAACAACATGTTAAATGGAGATTTCCGGAGGATTACTTATTCTGATTCTTAAACTAAGGTGTCTCAAATTCAAATTTATAAATACAAGTTGTAGGCAGATCATCATCTAATAAAATAAGTAGAGTTGACAAGGTCTACGCTGATGATCAGCGTTGCTTGAAAATCTCAACCTGGAGGATATTATCATCAAAGATGCTTAAGCTCTAAACTAATTCATCTTAAAACTAAATTTCAACTAAGTAAACATCTAACTAAATGAAATTTATCATTTAAATACTTAAAGCAAATAATTCATCCACCCATCCACCATCATTTGTTGGGGATGATAAATTAAAATTCTAGCTGAAAAGAGCTAATCAAGTCAAATAAATCACTAAATTCAAACTCAAATAATCTCATATCGGTAAGGATATATGTGTGTCTTTGTCCATGGTTTGGCCATAGGCTCCACATATGATGCGATTCACTGAGTCCTCTGATCGGTGATTGTGCCATTTAATTATATTACGTTATGAATGTAATGCTCCCCATGGCTCTTTGAGTTATGAATCATAGGTATATTTTATAGGCACAAAGCCATTTTGTTAGCTAAGTGGTAGATTATCTCCCGACAAACATCACCCTACAAATACTTGGATTACCAGACGACCAATCCACTTGATCATCGTCGGGTTGTCAACTACCTCCTTTACTAAGTAAGTAGGGACCACGATAGCCCGGGATGACGGAACCATAGGATCTAGATCGGGCACATCATCATTCCACCAATCATATGCTTTAAGATAAATAATGGTGAATTTCATAAATTCTAAACCCCAAAATTTTAAAACTTCACTACTTATATCTATGTATGCAAGCGATAATGACTAGCCTTAATCGAAAGTTCTCTCGGCATTGGGAGGGTAATTAACTATGGGTGCTTGTGCTTATAGGAAACCTGGAACCAAATCTAAAGTCCTTACAAAATGAGGGTGAAATCTCTAGGTAATGTCTTATATACTATTCCATTTGCCTTCTGTAAATTACACCGACACATAAATCATACTCTCTTCAATGCGAGAGCTCGGTGGCGAATTTTCGGAGCCCACAAACTTATATATTAACATCATTTAATTTTCTTAATATATATGTTACAATATAAAAATAAATTATTAGCTTAAGATGATTTGCCAAGAACATTAAAAAGAATTATGAATACATTGATAATATGATAAGAGTAACCGGAAGAATCATGAAGCCATTATTGGCTCATATAGGGCTAAGATTTTGTGAGTTATATATATATATATATATCTATTAATAAGAAATAAAAAAAGAAATTAAAATTAGATGAATTTCTATCAAATAGACTACCTGAATAATGAATTTTATAGGCAAGTTATGAATGTTCATTTTCTAACTTAATATAAATTATCATTTATTGTTTTTAAAAAATAACTATTTATAAATCACATATTTATTTGGGGTAATAAAAGATGTCAAAAAATTTAATGAAAAGTATGGTCATAATTTAGTAGATATTCAAAGAATTAAAAGCTTCTTAATATAGAAAATTATACTCTTGTGCAGTTACAAAAGAATTGAGATATTATTAATGCATATTTTACATTAATTTGTAAAGCATCAAATATGTCATAGCATGTAATATATTTAAAAAGATAAAATTTAACAATCAAATATTCTTTCTATTGTTGTCAAATTTAATGATTTTGAATATTTATTTTTACTCATATATAAATTATCTATTGCTATTAATGGGCTAAAAGATTTATCGACAAAATTATATCAAGTTAAAAAAATGAACAATGATTTCTCAATGCCCTTATTTTAGTATTCAAATATGTCAAATTTAGGTTATTTTTCAATCCTGATCATTGAGTTATAATTTAGAATCAAATTAATCATTCAATTATACTAAGTTGTAAAGCATATCTGATTAATTCTATAATATTAAGTATTATATTTTCATTAAGTTCTTAATTGGTCCATTATTACCTTTTTTATATATTATAAATAAGCCATCTTAGTGTGATGTTGGGAATAAAACAAACATATAGAAGCACATGAGCCATGATTGTATCTCTTTTCTCCTTCATTTTAAGACTCTCTCTCTCTCTCTCTCTCTCTATATATATATACACACACACACATTGTATTAGCAACGTTATATTCTTTATGCTTAAAATTTGAAATAGACCTTAATAATGCAAATGAACAGGATTATTATTTTAGACGTATGATAAATAATCACTTATTCCTTTAAGACGTATTTATTTAGAATAGTGAAATTAGAAATAATAAAATATGAGTATAATTTTATTGTAGTTTAAAGAATTGGGAATTATTTCATCTAGAAAAATATACTCCTAATAAAGGACTTCGATGGTAAAACTACGCATTTTATATTAATCGTTAGTTCCATGAGTTGTGTTTGAGATCTATACCTTTGCAGCTTACACTTGAGTGAAATATAGTAATAAAAGTATTAGATTATTCTATAATTCAATTAGAATTCCATTAAATATTTAGTTTTTAATCACATAATATTAAAATACATATAAATTAATTGTTTATATCATAGAAGAGATATGTAAGATTAGAAGATTACATTATGTATAAATTATGCTAGATATTAAATTAATTTGGGTGATGTGTTTATATTTTTTTATGATAATTTTAAAATATGTTTCTTTTTTATATTAAGTAAATAAAGTAGAAATATATATATTAGATGGTTTTTATTCAAAAAAAATTCAAATATGATGTCCTCTCTTATGATTAAATAATATGTAAATATATTAATATATATAATTACACTAAGGGCAGCGGGAGTGGTAAACCTGACTTTCCAAACTACATGGCCGAATCCAACGGCCGAAGGTGAGCAAACCAAAACTTTGAATATTATTTCCTCCTTCCTTCCATCTTCATAAACCCTAACCCTGGATTCTTGCACGGCAACTCGGAGAGCTCGACAGTTCAATTATTTTCTATCGATCGTCGGTGGCAGCTATACGACCAGTGACAGTAAAAACTAAGAGATCTTTGATTGTTGTGTTAGTTCGCTGTGACTTAAGAGGTTGTATAGTGCTATTTGACACTCCCTAGCTTCACTTGCAGTATTTTTTTTTTTTTTGACATTTTCCATTATGATTAGCGGCACTAATTATGCAAATATTTTGTTGACTCCAAGTATGCACTAATCACTTTTTTCTTGTCTCACTCTTTAACTAGTGGAAATGTGATCTTAGGATCCTTCTTGGATAAGTTATGATGAACATTTAAGACTTCACGCCAATGGCCATGGTCACTAAATATAAAATCATTCACTCTGTCAAATTCAATTGTAACTTCTGACATCGTCATCTTACTATAACATGTTAGAAAAAAAATATTTGTATATGAGATCCGAAACGATCAAACAAAGAACACTGATACCTAGGTCATCTTTTTGGTTATTAGTATTATAATTTCATCTAAATCTCACTCACTTGTAAGAGAAGTTACTTTTTGTTTATCACTTTTGTGTGCTTTTAACTTCAAATGCTTAGCAATAAATATGTTAAGTCACACACACCATTTATTTGTCTTTGTGATTGAGGTATACTTGTTTATACTTTCAAATATCTAAGTAATAAATAATCTAAGCATTTATTATGAGTAAGAAAGTTTTCATGTATTCAGTGATATTTGATCTAGAAATTAGAATTTTGACATTGCAAAATTTTAGTTTAAAAACTGCTTTTAAACATGTTTTAAAAAGCTATATCAATGTCACAGTCCTACAAGAGAGAAACGGCGTTTTATCAAAAAATGCTTTTTAAAAATGGTAAGACCAAACGGACTTCAAAAAGTTTGAACTGCGTCCTGAGGATCAGCCATTATCGGAGATTGAACTGATGATGTAATACATGTTAAAATTATTTAAATATAATCAATTTGATGCAATGATGAAAATATGTATCAACCTATTTTAATCAATCTTAAACCGTTCCAAACTTTGTTAGAAGTTAGAACAAACTAATCAGAGAAAAAAGTCATCGTCTATAGCATGAACCAGTGCTCAACGAAGACCTCTAATGATTTCTTGGCTCTTAGATCAAGATTGTTCTGATGCACTATGGTCTATGTTAATCACAAAATCTCCTACTTCATCTCTAGTCTCCTCAACAAAATTTATAGCATGACTTGACATGAAATTATTGATTCCTGGTTATACTTTCATATTATATGTCACTTCAGTTTAAATATCTCCTCTTGATGCACTGACTCATGTTGAGCAAGCTTATGCACTCATTGTAATATTATCACCACAAATTTTTTTCAAATATTTGATACTGTTGAAACGAGTTTTTTCCGAGCCATCATATTTTTGGACATTCTTGTTTTGTAAGATAAAAGCCATCATTAAATTTATATATCTAACATAATAAATCTATAAATCTTGAGTAAATAAGCTAACTTATTCAAATAACGTCTTCACGTATTTCATCTGATGCAACTGGCATATTCATCGTCTCATCCCAATTCCATCCAATATAATTAGTTGATTGATATTACATACGAAAGTTTTCTTTCATGTTCTTGAAATGTGTCATAACGATGGTTGTTGTGTATTTTATTCCGAACTTCTTATTTATCATGGCAACAACTTTAGGTCATTTATTTCTCTTTAATACACCATTATATATATTATCTTACACCTAGTTTGAGCAAATCCCCAAAAGTAATGTTTTGATGTTCAAGTAATTTTGGAACTCTATTAGTGCTCCATATGTTCCCTTGTTGAGTTGTTAATTCAGCATTCAAATTAAGATGTGAACTTGTTGAACCCAGTTCTTTAGATTTCCCTATAAAAATTCTTTCACATCTACAATTACGAATGAACTTGTGTTAATTAAAAAATAATTGTGGTATTGAAAGGCTTGCAGGATTGAAAATAAATGCCTCGCACGAATAATAAATATCTTATTTTCAATGTGTTTGTTTACGACATATGTACTCAAGATTTGTTGACTCTTGATCAAATGCAACGTTACCAATATCAGTTATTTTGAGAACTTTTTGTAACATCAAACTTTGTATTTTTTGAATTTCTTCATAGCAACTGAACTTTTCAAGCTTGCTTCTGAATGTTGCAAAGATATTCAGATTATATCCTAAAGCCAGAAATTAAAAAATAATAAAAATATATTGAGAAATACATCTAAATTATTTTAAATACTATCAGGCAAACAGGTCCTCATCTAGAAATATAGAAAACTTTGACTGCTAGTGCAACAAACAAAACTAAGTGAAACAGGGAATGAAATTACTTTCTGATAATCAAACTATATTAGTTAATATTTTAATTATATTAAGAAATAATATGTAACATTACCAAAATCTTTAAAATATTATGTGGTTAGGAAGGCCATATAATCATGATATTTAACTTTTCATGTAATTCTAAAAAGATTTTGCTTCTTGTGTTACAATGTTTCAAAGCATGGTTTCTTCTTCTTCCTTTTTTTTTTCAAGTTAGATTTGGGTTATTTATTTTTTTTCACTCATGTTTTATTTCACGTCGCTTGATGTATCAATATTATAGATTGTATTTATCGAATTATGTAATTAGCTAATTTTTTTGCTCGCCTTTATTTTTTATATTACAACATTCCTCTTTTATATCAAAAAAGTGCATATATATATAAATCCTAAATTCTAAACTCTAAACCCTAAATCCTAAACCCTAAACCCTATATATATATATTCTTTATTCACAAAAAAGCAGTAGAATTAAGAGGGAAGTGCTATTAACTGTCAGCATTACTAAAAAGAATTCACTCTTAGTGATTAAACCAAATGATAAAAGTCAAGTTTTGATAATAGTTGTTTGATAAAAACCAAAGGGAGGTGGGTTGAATTAAAATTTTAAAGCAATTAAAAAATAATAATTAAATTACTAGCAATAATATAAATGCAAAATTAAACTATGTGCAAGTTAAGAAAACATAAAAACACAAATGATTTTTATGAGATTTGGCTTCCAAAATTACATATGTTCTATAAACTTACACTGTATAGAATCCGATGAACTCGATTTTGTGATTACAAGATTCCTTAAAAAGGATAAAGCTCAAATAGCCTATGTACTCAATGAGCGAATGCCGCTAAATTCTAAATACAAATAAATTTTAGTATATTTAAACATTTGGTACAAAAGCACATAAGAAAAGTGAAAGTAAAATGTGGCAAAAGAAAAAGAAACAAACTTTCTTTCAACATTAGAATTGTTGAAGAATCACTTCGATGCCATTGCGCGAATAATTTTACTTTGAAATGTTGATGCTCTTTACTCTTGCTGTGTGCTCTAAGGAATTTAAACTAGGAAGACTAGGAACTATAAGAGAGAATGAACTTGTAAAAATTTTGTTTGAGTTTTGCTAAGCTAAATATTTCTTTTGGTTTTTCAAGTCCAAATGCGATCTGTTATAAATCTTACACTCTTCTTCAACCTCTTTCAATGGCTTTCCACAATCATAAAAATTTAAGTGATCAAACCCTATACATATTTAAGAAGTCAATCTCTCCTCAACACAACGAGCCAAAATCGACATCTACGAAGGTCGCTCACAAACTCTTCCCTGCCCGACTCTCCTCCGACGCAACCTCCACAGTGTAAAAAATAAAAGAAGAAAAAGGGTGGAGAACACATACCTGTGGTCGCAAAGCAGCGAGAACCCCATAATGCAAGAGCTGCGGGTAGGGCAAACAAGCGATCAATTCGGAGCGAAGAACAAATGACAGATTAGTTGGGAGCGAAGAAATACACGAGCGAGTTTGGAGTTGCGACAAACCGGCTATTTCCCATCATACTGAAGCTAGCTCCTCTAAATCTCGTTAAATCCGCCGAATCGCCGGCGAGGGCTGCGGGTTTGAACGTTTTGAGCCTCAGTAGTATGACGAGAGAGAGAGAGATATAAAGAGAGCGTTAGTACCTCAAAATCCCGCCATTGGAAGAAAGCTCGTAATCTTTTCCTTCGACGCAGCAAACTAGCAAAAAAGCTGACAGTGCGTCAATGAAGCAGTTTTTTGGAAAAATTTTGAGGGCTTACACCCAATTCATTCCAATATGTAAAAGTAGTTACAAAGAGGTACAGAGGGGAGAACACAATGCTAAAAAAATAACAAAGGAAATATAGGGACAACTAGCCATTACACAACAGACACAATTTATCCGAATGGATCAAAAGAGAAGACAAAAAAATCAAATGCTGAGAACAATCAAGATTCATAAATTTTGATCTGGACTCAGACACAAAAAGCAGTAAAAACTGCATCACCCCAAAAAGCAACCTGATCGAAAAAACCCTGCGGTTCCCTTACTGCCATCCAATGGATGAAGAGAAGTTCACTCCTACCAGGTTGCAGAGAAGGGTATCCAAGCAGATATGGATGTAGCTAGCATATTAAAAGCACGAGGCAATTGTCATCATCGTCCAGGATATCCCGCAGCCACAAAACCGATAAGAATGAATCTATAGTTCACCAGCACTTGACCCATAATGAACAATTCGACCATAATGATACAGAAGAGAACAGAAATTGAACCAAAAAAACTCAGTATGTAAAAGATATGCTATGCCAACCATCCTTCCAGCCAACTAGAGGGCAAGAGGTGCAACTCCAAAGACATAAATATCATGACCAGCAAAAAACCTCTTCCATGGGTTATCATCATCAACTAAGAGCAAATTCTAGAGGGTAGGATATATCATCACATAAAGACAGATGAACGCATTTCCATTTTTGGATCACTTCCTGCACATGAGGAGGCCATGAATGTTTAATTTTCCAGTGCTGTAGTTTCGCTGCCACCCTAGCACGAATCAGATTTATAAGAATAGAAGCCGGAGTAGCAGTGGACGAAAAGAGCCTATTATTCCTTTCCCTCCATAAGGAGTAAACCAAGACAGCTGTAATCAGATAATGCAATCTGATAATCATCTTATGCATGTTGTCATCTACAAAGCTTAGTATTTGTGGAAGAGAATATTGTAACAGCAACCTTTCACCATTTGGAACTAATGCTCTCAATAATTTCATAGCAAATGGGCATTCAAAGAATAGATGAATATGTGTTTCCGGCATAGAGTAACAAAAGCAGCAATTGATGGGGGGCCCTATACCCCTCCTTACAAGGATATCAGATGTTTTAAGGCCATTCTTAAATGTCATCCAACAATATAAAGCATAATTAATGGCATTTCCTTTGAACCAAATTTCCTTGCTCCAACTTACATTAGGATGTGAATCAAAATAGCTTCTTTGAATTGTGATTGAGATTTATAGCTACCCCAACTCATGGAGTCTGCACCCCCATTGATAGGGGTATTATACAATAGCTTAGAGCATCTAGGGAAGGCAGAGTTCAAGGAGGAAGAAATATTCCACAACCCTTGATGTATTAAGGAGCAAACCCTATCTTTCTCGTGAGATTCCCAGCTTGTATCCCTCAAGGCCAGGATGCTATATAAAGATGTTCCTCCACACCATGGATCGTAAAGGAGGGAGAAAGAGCTACCACACCCAATATTATAAGTAAATTTATGTTTAAATTTATTGGTCTGTTATAAGAGATTTCCATAGAGGAGAGGATCGAGTCATAGTAGGATTCCAAATAGAAGTATGTTTTCTTTGCACCAGAGCAAATAAGGAGTCTCCAGAACATAGATTCCATAGGACCTTAAGTTTACAAATCTGATTACAAAAGCGAAAGTAATCCAATCCCTTAGTCTTGGGAAGCGAAGTACGCCAAGAGATTGTATGAAGCTTCTTATCCGGAATGATAAAAGAATTTTCGTTAGGGAGCAAATTCTCTTGATTATTCCATTAGGAATCGCCATCTGGAACCAAAAGAAAGGTAATCAAGCTTGATCTAATTAATTGAAGCCTACCTCCAAGAGAAAGTAATTTGCTTTTCCATCCAAACCATCCAAACCAAACAAATATCAAAGAGAGGATTAAAATGAGCCAATTTGATGGGGCCTTTAGCAAGAGGTAAACCCAAATACTTCAACGGGAATCGACCATGATTAATGCCTAAGTTGTTTAAGATATTCACCTCTCTACTACCAAATTTAGAAAAACAGATTGAAGACTTCGACCGATTTACCTCCAACCCAAGATAGGACTTGAGGGAATTCAGAGTATGATCTAAGGAGTTAAAGGTGGAGTAAGAAGCTTCGCCCAATACCAATAAATCATCTGCATATAATAAATGGGATATACTGCAGCTTCCCAATGAGAACAGATTGTAACATCTGAGATTTACTTCCATATCCATCATACATGAGAAGGTATCCATGGCAATAGTGAATAGGAAGGGAGAAAGAGGGCAGCCTTGCCTTAACCCATTGGTGGATGTAAAGTATCCTTTAGAGTTTCCATTCAGCACAATTGAGAAGGGGACATTGACAATACAAGCCTCAACCCACTTAATAAATCTAACTGGAAAACCTTTACAAAGAAGTCTATGAAGAAGGGATTGCCTATTGACTTTGTCAAATGCTTTTTTTAAATCAAATTTGGCAAGGAACAGATGGTTAGAGTGTGGAGAGGAAAATTCATTACAAGCCTCAAATGCCATTGCCAAATTGTCCGCTATATCACAACCTTTGATAAAAGCTGATTGAGCTTGATTAACAATTTCAGGAAGATATTTCTTCAATCTAGAAGCCAAGATTTTTGCAACCACCTTATAAAAGGTGTTACAAAGTGAGATCGACATAATCTTCAATCTATTAGAATGCTTGACTTTTGGAATAAGAGTAATCAATGTATGCTTGAAACCATTAGGCATCTTAGAGGTGTTAAAGAAGTATTTAACTGCGTTTATAAAGGTTCTTCCTGTGATCTCCCATGATGCTGTAAAAAATTTAGAATTGAATCCATCAGGACCTGGAGACTTATTTTCCGAAATACTATGTAATGCATTGAGTATTTCCTGATCGTTGATATCAGCCTCAATTTCAGCCGCTTGATCCATAGATAGACATGAACCCAGGGGTAGGTTTTCACCTGATATAACAAGAGAAGAGTTGTTTTAAAAAGATTAGAAAAGTACTTACAGAATTCCTCAGAAATAAGATTTTGGTCTGTCACAATGCCATCATCTACATGAATTTCTCTGATCATATTAGCATTCTTTCTTTCCTTGACAGAATTATAAAGGAACTTCAAATCATCATCGATTTAGTGAGCCAATCGCGCTTTAGACGTTGTTTGATCCATATATTTTCTTTGACAAGAATCTCAGTGTATCTTTCTTTAATATCCCTCGCATCATGTAATAAGGAAGTGTTACTAGGATCAGATTCTAGCTTTTCTAGGATCGAGCCCCGATCAATCCTTTAATTAAATTCTTAGGGTGCAATCTCCTTTGTTTTCTTCCTAAGAAGTATCTTAACTTGATGTAGCTTTTGGACAGATGTACGTGGATCCCCATGAAAGAACGCATCTGCTTGGCTGACCTCCTTAAACCAAGTTTCATGGTCCAATTCTTGAAAAGGAATCGATGCTAAAAGGGGGGGGTATGAAGGTAGGTAACAAGTGGCGAGTGATCGAAGATTGCGGGGAAGGACTTTATAGAACGAAGAAGGGAAATGCTCAAACATAGAGAGTTAAAAACACGGTCAAGCTTAGAAAAATCGGGCCAACTTGTTGGTTATACCATGTATAGAAAGCGTGTTTGATAGATCAAGAAGATTACAATCATTTATACATTCTTTGAACTCTAATGAGTTATTGAGAGAGACTATATTACCACCCATTTTATCGACTATATAATGGACAATTAAAGTCTCCCATGATAATCCATGGAAGAGTAGAAGAAGAGGCTAGATCATGAAGAGAGTTCCACGAGTGATTCTAAGTTTAGCATCGTTTCTGATAAATACAAAGTTAGAAAAGGTCAAGTTACCTTGAGCCGTGACCTTACCATGTATAAGCGAGGTTCATAGATATGTGCTCAAAATGTAACCGATCCTTATTCCATTTGATCCATATACCTCCTCGGAGAGCAAGTAAAGTTAGAAATACTAGCTTGTGGATTGAACATGAGAAATTGTTATAAGAGGAGGAGTTTTGTATGGGCCGGATGGAGTTTAGTCTCCGTAAGAGAGAAGGTCGAGGTGAGAATCCTTGATTAGCAGACAATCAAGCGACAGAGAGTCCTCAACGCTCCAAAGATCCAAGAGAAGTATCATTGGGATGAGGAAGGAGTGGCTTCTTGCCCTTTTTTGTTTCCCTTTTGAGGGTATGGGAAGGGATGTTGGAGGATTTGGAAGAGTCACCTTGAGCTTGCATCTTGTTGTTCTTCTCATTATTCTTTTGAGAGCTCTCACGACTTGGAGACATTGCAGCCGATCGAGTAATAACTCCCACAATAGGTTGTCCACCCACAAGATCCGAGAGGGAAGGTTCCTCTTGAACAATGGGAGATGTTTCTCCTTCCAAGTCCGGGTTCTTCCATAGGAGGGATTGTATAGGAAGGTGATTGAGGTGGTGATTGTTTTGAGGATGAGGGGCCTGATTAAATTTTAAGGCTCCTCTTGAGGTCTAGATTCTGGTTTCCAAAGATGGAATGGATCTATTAGGAGGGGATATAGTTTCTAACAGAACCGTGGGGAAGTAGTGGCTTGATTAGGATTTTTGCGTGCACCGACTCTGCCGCCCCTATTGTTAATGAGGAGTTGGATTTAGAGGGAAGATTGCTTGTCATGTGAGAAAGTGTTACAGACTGCACAAAGGCTTCCACCATAGACCACCGCATAAACTTCTTACCATTTAAATTGATATTGATAGAATCTGAAGAGGGAGGATGTGTTTATCCGCACACATATCCTTAAGGTGATTCTTGCTAGCTAGTTATCGACCGCCAATGGAATCCTGACAAACAGCAACCTTAGAGAAGCCGGACTGCTCCAACAACATGGGGGAAGTTCTAAGCTTTATCCAAAGGGGAAGCTCAGAGACAGGTTGCTTAGACGGCCGGAAGTCCCAAGCCCACTTTTGGAAGACAAACGGCCTACCGTTAAGGAAGCATGGTCCATTGTCCCACACCAAGCTGTAATCCTCATGACATGAGAATTTGAAGAGGAAGAAATCCCCCTCCAGTGTCAAAAGATCTAAGCTCCCTTTGAACTTCCATTTTTCCTTACATGAAGAAGGGAACCGTAGTAAGGCCGCCAATAGCATGTCCGACAGGAGAGATTCCATTCCTTCTTCCTAGCCGAGAGCTCTTCTTCTGAGAAGGAAATCTCCTCAGAATCATGGGGATGTAGGAGAGTGGAATAGTTTGGCTTTTTTCATTCTGAGCCAATAGAAGATCCTTCCAGATGCTTTGGTTACAACTGGAATAGTGAGGTGATCCAAGAATAGAAGAATGAGGGAGGGTCGGGGATAGAGGAGGGAAGGATGAGAGATTAGGTAATCCGGACTCCATCTGTAATGAGGGACCTCGGACTTGCGAGGTCAAGTGAGCAGTGAGCAAAACGTGGAGGCGGCACCAAGGGTTAGAGCATCATACGGGAGTTCAATGAAGCAGTTATATATAAATGCTTAAAGCGAAGCTGAGTTTGACATTTGTGGTAAATTGGTTGGTTGAAGAATAAAGTGCAGGTGCCTCCCACCATTCCAATTCCTCCTTTAAATAAAGTAATTGATGATTCTATTAATGAGATTTTTATTTTAATGTTGAGTAATTATAATATATATTTTATAAAATATAATAGTTATTCAATTGGATATAAAATAAATATAATAAATTTATTTTTTTACCTTTTAGAATATATTATAAATGAAAAGTAAATACTCTCTCTCTCTCAAGTATTTCTAATATATTAAGATGATAATAATAATGAGAAGGTTAAATTTTAAAATAAGCATTCTTAATCTTAATTATCAATTTAGGCATCAAAAATTTTTTTAAAGAAAATAGGCCTAGCCATAAGAGGCCATCTGTCAAACGACGACTTATGATTTTTTTTTTTTTTGGTAGGCAGAGAGAGAGAGAGCATTTTATTTTTTTATTTACATGTTACAGGGAGAGAAGAGAGAGAGAAGATATATATATATATATATATATATAAATTAATTAAATAAATAAATAAGTATATATGCATTAATAATTAAATAATTAAATAAATAAATAAATTTTTTATTTACGTGTTTTTTATATGCATTAATAATTAAATAAATAAATAAATTAATAATTTTTAATAAATAAGTATATATATATATATATATATATATAATTTTAATAAATATATATATATATATAATAATTTTAATGTATATATATTTCACACGATTAAAGATAAATTATTATTTATTTTTTATATATTTATATTTTGTATTTTTTTATTATTATTTTAGACTCTTTTTTTTAATTTATAAATCTTCATAATTTTAATAACTTTGATATTATAAATTAAAAAAATAATATATAAAAGTTAAATATTATAGCAATATTCGGAAATCGGAATACTGCAAATGCTAATAGGGTTAAGCCGTCGGGAGTCGGGACACTCGAGTACACGCGCGTGAAGAAGCGGACCGTCTGATCACTGATTGACGGCTAAGAAATTTGCGGAAAGAGAATCGGGTGGTTGAGCTGAACCGCCGCCGGTTTCATGGTTTCCCGGTCCAACCGGGTTTTCGAGCCAGTTGCATGCGAAACGGAGTCTTTATTTCTTTTAAATAATTGGACCGGCTACCAGGCCGGTTTGTTGAACCGGTCCAATCGTCCTTTAAATCCTGGTCATTTTTTTTAAATTAAGTATGATTAATTAAATAATTAAATATTAATAAAAAAATTTAAGAATATATATAGTCGCCCAATTAATGGGCGACTGACCACGCCACGCCGCCCGACGCATTGAGTTTCTGACCAAGTCACCCACCGAGCGACGGGTGATACAGTCGGCCGCAATTGGCGACGGCCCCGAATATATTAAGGCCGTCGGTCACGACGCCCTAGCTCCATAGTTTCGATTCGCCTCGTCGCTTCCTCCTGGTTGAGTCTCACCAAACTCCGGCCACCGAGCACGGTCCTCCCCCCCCCTCTCGGAACTTCCCGGCCGCCGCTGGCGTAAGTCTGACCGTCTGCATTGAGCATCTTGTCCAGGTATTCGATAGAAACTTCTTCTTTTTTCCCGACCGCCGCTTTTACTCAAATTGTTTGTTGATTCTTTTTTACTCTCAACATTTAACTTCTTGCACAAGGTTTTGAGGTTTGCATATATTCATCAATATATATTAGATATGATTTATCCTTTTATTGCACGGAAGATTTATTTAGAAATGCATTGAAACTATTTTTGAGGTTATTAATTAAGGCAATACAACACTTTTTTAGCATTACGTTTAGCTGTTAATTTTATCAAAAAATTTAAAGAGACTTAAATACAAATCATACAAATCAGCATAAATACACTTGGATTTTTAATATCACATCAATAACCACTTTCACTAATTTCTTTTTAAAATTAATACATCTTTAAAGTGTTAGAAAATCCAAAGTTAAGCCAGCGACAACTTAATATAGATTTTGTAAGTGCAAATTATTAGGTGATATCATTCACTTTTCTTTTCATATTTTTTTTTTTATTTTGCTTTCTAATAAACCTTTTGCCCATAAATCTCAACAATTGAGTGAAGTTTGTCAAAGGAGTTCTATCACAAAGCTCACTCGCATTGCTCTATAGTATTTGAGACTAATAATAAAATAAATTCAAAATTATATTTTTTTGATAAATTATGCATATTCATGTTTGGCATTTTTATTGAAATGATAAATAAAATAAATATGATATGTTGAGAGATTATAAACTAAATGTGAAAATCAGTTTGAGAGATACAGATCATATAAGAAATAACTGAGCTATGATTTATATAAAAAGAGGTCAACTTATGATGCTTTATATAAGAGCTATGATTTATGACTTTAAACCAACAAATCTCTAAAGTATATGAATATATATTCAATCACTCATTTCGGATTACGAAAGGTTTTGGAGGTTTGAGAGGGTTCATAAGTCGATCGCTCGTGTTTCTTGATAGTCGATAAGTAAATCCGGTTGTCTGATTTTGATGTGTGTATAAAGGGGAATATTGAAAAAAAAATTTCATTGTCATCATGTTATAATTTTAGTAATTGTATTATTTTTCTACTGATGTTTACCTATGATTGTGCTATACCTTTCCTACATAAGAGGATGCGAAAAGCAAACATCTACCCTTTGCCCCTTTGTTTTGATTTTTTGGGGACAATTGCATGACTTCAGTATCATTTGATGCATCGTGCCCTCATTATATTTGCGATGCTTTTCTGACAGGTACGATGGCAGAGGAGCACCACCTGCCGGCTAGACGTCGGCGACATAGACATGCTAAGGAGGCCAGCCCACCATTGGAGCCTACACTTGCTGAGGTTCATTATAGTATTGCCTCCCTACGTGGGCGACATCGAGCCGCTCATCCTGATACTGTAAGTGAATTTTATTTTTTAAATGGGTTACGCCTGCTGAGGTTCATCACAGTTACTTAGATTTTTTTTTCAGAGCACCGTACTTGAGGCCACATCACACTTGCTTATGTTGAAGGAGTGACCCATTACATGCAGACGATTCATCTAAAGTAGGTAAGCGTGGTCGTACGCTTCATCCGCTAGATCATCATTCACACCGCCTTGGTTGAGATGGTCGCAGATCAATACCTTCCACCCCAGTAGGTGAGATGGTGTGACGTGGGGCGATAATCGGGACTACGGGTTGATGGGCCACCTATCATAGGGACAGATTGGTGAGGAGAAGAGATGGGACATTGGCACACGCGATGATTTGTTGGGACATACCCCTTACCGTGACGCGATGTCATGATCCCATCACCCACCTGATCGACATTCAGGATGGGTCAGGCACACGCGACATGCATGCCACTGAGGTGGCTCAGGTGGACTTTCTACAAGGAGTCATACAATGCCTGGCACGAGAGTTTTTCCGCCACTCGCTTATATTTTATTTCGATTGGCCGCTACCGCCTCGACACTTCGGTTGAGGTCCACCGATTTACCACTCCTAGAGGACCTGGATTCCTTTAGCATGATGTCTATGGGTGAAGCAGTTTTAGCTCATCTATATAGGAGTCGACGAATGAGCCCAACAGGCCAATATGGTTGCCTACACCTCCTTCGTGATTTGGACTTGGGAGCATATTCATACGACCGACTTTAAATGTTCCATATCCGCAGAGCTTGTTGGTCTAGTGTTGGTTTGAGGTATGTGTTAATTGCACTTTCAAATTATGCATCTTAAATATATGTTTAAAGCGTATTCTATGTATGGAATGGGTATTCACAAGTACCAATGACAAATATGCAAAATGCTGAAATGAGCTGATGGCTATGCAAACACAGTTGGATCTGCAAATAACACTTTAGTTCAAATATCTGTAATGCAGATTATGTTTTAACATAATTTTTACTATATGTGTAGGTGATCTGGGAGTTATACAGTGAGCAGATCACAACACATCTATCAAATACATGCTTAGTAGGCTTTGACATATGGTTAGCACGAGTTCCTCTTATCAACTGGAAGAGGGTTGAGTGGCATTTATCGATAGAGGCCGCGCTACGCCTTATTCCCAGAGTAGATGTAGCCCCAGTTGACCCTAGTTTCAAAAGGGTCGATGGTCGGGGTAAAGCGGATACCGACTGGGTTGATTACCACCAGTCATACATTGCTTCTTGGGAGAGGCAGAGGGATTGCCTCATCGAGGGCTTAGATGAGGATGTGACGGAAGACCTATCACCGACATGTGTTGGTTCAGATCGTGAGCTCAGATATCGTCACCTGATCCTGCGACCACTTACTACGAGCACCAATGGAGCGTATTTATGTAAGTTCTGATATAAGTAAGTATTCATCCAATTTAATATTTATGTAAGTGCTAATTTTACATTCGTGTGGTAGCGGATATCAGCGCAACTCGGACATCTTTTATATTTCGAGGATGATCACCTTGTGGATGTGATGAGGATATGCGTGAGACTGGATGAGCGTGCATATTGGTGACACATATTACGGATCGGTCAAAGGGTGTCGACACCATGACCGGAGCGCCGTCCATCTACTGGCCGATCCAGTCCTTCTATGTATCCGACCCAGTCCTTCTACATATCGCCTACATGACTCGACCACCTATCTTCCAACACAGATGATATGACACACCGCCGAGGATCTTGCGGTAGAGGGCCACCATCACCGTGATCCCATCTCGACTAACCAAGACACACCCTGAGTGGTGCTATTCCACGTAGACACCGGAGGAAGACAGTTATCACACGGTATAGGGTTTAGGACAGTATAATATACTTTTGTGTCTGTACTACATTTTATTTATTTGTTTCATTACAAACTTGAGAGTCATGTACACGCTAACTTTGATTATGTCATAATGAACTTCTTATTATTTGTCCATTTAAATGAATTGATTAGCTTCATATGATTGTCATCCATTAAATTATTATCAACTTTATGCAATCACTAACTATTTCAAGCCCTAAACCGTGATGTTACTTATCTCACACAAATCACACCTTTAACTAAGCTGCCTCCTGTATGCGGCTTCACACCTTAAAAAAATTCTGAAGTCCGCCAAATAGTGAGCTTCATACTGAGCCTGCCTCCCATAGGTGACGGCTTTAGTATCGAAGCCCGCCTACCAATTGGACGTACTCACTATCGCGTGACACGCCCACGCCATGCCGAACCGAGCAGTGGTGACCGCTCACTAATTGGACTATACCTATTCTTAAATTTTTTTTATTAATACTTAATTACCTAATTAAGCTTCTAACCATACTTAATTTAAAAAAATTGCCTTTAAATCCTTGGTTGTGTTTGGCTGACTCCAGTTTACATTACAATCTTCATGCGTCTGATTTCTAAGACACCTGTCAAAATCTTCTCGACATAAGATGTATATATAACATTGCAACTCAATAGACGAGAACGAACATCGTGATCAATTGACTGGTGTAAGCTACATCACGGTTTAGGGTTTAATTGCGATGGAACTTATCCTTATCGTGACATCGACATCCTACCCTTTTTTTTCAAAATTCATAGTGTGATTGTTTCATTTCTTTCTTGTTGACATCACCAGTTATATTCTAAACAAAATTGGATGTTATCCGCTTAGAATCAAGAATATCACAATTGCATTAGATCCAAACTCGACTTAACAATTCCCATAAAGCTCTGAAAACTACTTACAGCTCAAAAAAATTCTCACCCAATCAGTATTACAATAAACATTAAAAAAAAGTAACGAGCTGATTCTCGTTTTTCAAGTTCAATTCTTTCTGGAACAAAGCTAAAACAATTCATTTATGGCAGTGTAAGTACATTTAATACATTTTCATGAACCTAATTCTCTCATACTTTTTAGCTCTACTGAACTATCAAAAACCACTAAATTTCAATTTATGTGGTATATGAGTTTTCATCAAAACAATAATGTAAGATCATCTATGAGTTTAATTGTATTTGCTAACAATAGTTTTATACAAAACTTAGTGATTCTTCAAGGAAGCAAACCATGTGAGGTCCGTTTGGCTCTATTAATACTACTACATTCTCCCCAAAATTGTTCGAGTGGAGTTATGCATCAATCCACCTAATTTGGACAAGCTCGTCTCAAATAAAAAAAATCATGCAAAGAATTTGGGAGCCACAAGATGCACCACTCGGATGAAGAAAAATAATAGCATATGCCGATATTTGATAGCTACAAAATGGTGAAGATCAATCATATAACAAATACCCTAAAAGGAGATGGTTGATGAGTGATTTTGTTATGGATCCAATTCCTTGAATTGGATTATATTGTAATTGAGTCCGGGTCAATGGTGCGTGCCAAATTACGGACCATTCTCGATCTCGGAGTTAACTCACTGAGTGGGATGAACACCGAAGTGAGTAATTAAAGGTAATGCGTGCCGTCAACCGCTGGATGACTTGTTTACCCTTAGTTGGATCTAGCACTCTGAGTGCTTCGGCTTTGATTTGAGTCGGGGACTCTCTTCGCTACCTTGGATTTGTGTTTTGAGGGCACTTTTCTTGATTTAATTTCTTCCGGATCTGATGGCTGATGGCAAGTGGAAGGGCTTGATCCGTACGCCTGGGCCACCGATGAGTTCAGTGGGATCCAGATGTCTTGCTCCGAGCCGTTTGATGAAGCGTCTCGGGGAAGTTTCTCGTTCAAAAAGGGAAAAGAGGAAAACTTCATTTCACCACATTCAGACGGAGCTCGAGAGAGAATTTGGGGAGAAGAAGGGTTCCGAGAGAAGATGGCGTTCCCACCATCTTAAGGGTTATTGGAAGCCTACCGTGGGAAATGCTCAGAGGAAGGAGGATTAGACTGGAGATGAGGAAAAAGGAGAGTTCTTGAAAGATTTCCTATATCCCCTCTGTTGCTTTTTTTCGATCTCTATTTATAGTCTTTTTTTTGCTCTTCTTAGATCTCTGTTTTCTATACTCTTGTAACCATTGCTACATACGGTTAAGTTGCTTGCTTCTTTCTGCTCGGATATTAGTGATACGTAGTCCGTTTCTTTGTTCTTTGTCTATTGGCGGTTATTTCATATGGACTTTTATTTTTACGGTTCGGACAAGGCTTTTGTTGTTTTATTTAAAGATCTACTGGCCTTGCTTCTATTGGTCTTTGATTCTGAATTGTTTCCTATATCTTGTATTTAGTAAAGTCTGTTCCTTTGGATATTATACTGTTGTTGCTATAAAAGGTGTTTATCCTACGACTCTCTATTATTGTACAAACTATTATATTTGTCTTGTCTTATTATAATCTTTATTCTTTCTGGTCTAAGCATGTAATTTACTCTCTGTTGATGTTATATTTTTTATATATTTGTGAAATCCTTTAGCCAACTTGGCCTTCTTCTATCCCTTTTATTTCTGTTGTTGGTTTGGGGATATGGACTCATATCATTACTCCCTCCCCACATTGACCTTGTCCTCAAGGTCAAAGTCAAAAATTTTCTTTATTTCTTCTTCTACCCAAGAAGTCTCTAGAGTAGTAATCCTTCCCATTGTGTTAAGGCTTCTTTAATCTGTTGATCTCCTTTAGAATTATTCGTGATCCGAACTCATAGCCTGACAAGATCCGCATCTCGAATTGTGTTGATAATTTTGTTGGGTGTATTGTAGAGTCTTGTCAGATTGCTTGCCTCGGATATATGAAATACATTATGTATTCTTGCTATTTCAGGCAACTCTATTTTATAAGCTACAGTCCCTATTTTCTGTAGGATTTTGAAAGGCCATAGTATCTTCTTTAATTTTGTATCGGTTCCCGAATCAAGTTTGTCTATATGGCTGTAATTTAACTAATATAAATTCATCTACTTTAAATTGAAGCTCTCTTCTATGTCTATCAGTTATTTGCTTCATTCTATTTTGGGCTTCCTGAAATTTATTTTAATTAGTTGGATCCTGCCCCTGTAAACATTGTTTCCACTGTGTTGGTAGTTGTCTTTTCATTGTAATGTATTACTGAAGGAGGGAGTCTGCCATATACAATTTGAAAAGGAGTTTTCTTTGTGGATGTATTGATTGATGTATTATATGAGAATTCTGCCCAAGGGAGAAACTGTAACCACATCTTTGGTGTCTCTAATACAAAACTCCTTAGATATTATTCCGTTTCGTTACTGCTTGTCCATCTGTCTATGGTATGCAAGTGTTTTAGTGTGGTTCCACTTAATAATTCTTACCAAAATTGCTCATAAAGATTGGGTCTCGAGATTATTTCTTGGGTATATGTAGTTTAACAATCAGAATGAAGATCTAAGCTATATAAGCTGTAGTGAAACTGTTTGGTATGGCTGAGAAGTGAGCATATTTTGATAGTCTATCAACCACTACTAATATAGTTATTTTATTATTAGACTTGGATATTCCTGTAATAAAATTCATTGAAACTTCCTCCCAAATGGCTTGTGGTATAGGTAAAGGCTTGTATTCCGGTAAGTATCATATTTGACTTTGACAAATAGGGCATGTTAATACAAAGTGTTTAATATCTTTTTTCATATGCTTCCAGTAGAATTATTGAGTAATTTTGGCCAAGGTTTTCTGAATTCCCCCATGGCCTCCTATTGGTGTTGAATGTAATTCTCTTATAATACTGTTTCTGCTTTCTGAATTTTGGGCTATGATAATCTTATCTTTATACTGTATTAACCCATTCACCATTCTCAGATTTAGAAATAATTGATTGTCGATATTTTTCTCGCTGCTTTTGTAATTCAACTAACCTTTATTTCCTCGTGATTTGTTGCAAAATATTGTTGAATTATTGAGTATAAACCGATAAAATAATGACATAAATGATGCCGATTTGTCAACAAGAGCTTTCTCAGATAAAATAGTTTTTTGGACAATGCATCAGCTGCTTTGTTTGTAATCCCTGGTTTATATTCAATAGTGTAGTCATATCCCAGGAGTTTGATTAAAAATCTTTGTTGTTCAGGAGTTTGAATTGTTTGTTGCATTAACTCCCTTATGCTCTTTTGATCTGTTCTGATTGTAAACTTATTACCTAACAAATATTGTCTCTATCTTGCTATAATTTTGTTATAGCATACAACTCTCTTGTATATGTTGATATTTTTTGTAATGATAGTGAGAGCTTCTTACTAAAATAAGCTATATGATGGCTATTTTGTATTAGAACAGCTCTAATTGTTGTACCAGATGCATCTGCTTCTATGATAAAAGGGTGAATAAAATTTGGATAAGCTAATACTGGTAGTGATGTCATTGCTTATTTTAATTGCAAAAAGGATGTTTTTGCTTCTTCTGTCCATTGAAACTGCTATTTGGCTAACATAGAGGTTAGTGGAGAGGCAATGGCTACATAGTTTTTAACAAATTTTCTATAAGAGCTCAAACCAAAAAATCTCTTAACTCTTTTATCGACTTAGGTAAAAGCCATGCTCAGCTTAAATCTTTTGGGATCCACCGCTATCCCTTGTGCAGATAATATGTCATAAATACTAATTTTGTTCAGATAAATGAGCATTTAGATTGATAAACAAGAATGTCGCTTTAGTTGTTCCAATACCATTTGGAGATAATTTTGATGTAACTCCAAGGTCTTGTTATATATAAGTATATCATCAAAACCACTAAGATAAATTTTCTTAAGAAAGGTTTAACTACATTCATTAAAGCTTGAATGTTGATGGTGCATTTGTGAGTCCAAATGGCATTGCCATAAACTCATAGTATCCCTCATGAGTTCTAAAGGTCGCTTTTGATGTCTTCTTCAGCCATTCTGATTTGGTGATAGCCTGACCTTAGGTCCAATTTTGAAAACAGTGTAGCTCCATATAATTCATTCATAAGTTTCTCAGGAGTGGGGATAGGAAATCTGTCAGGTATTGTTACTTTATTGAGGGCTATGTAATCCACACAAAATCTCCAAGTTTCAACCTTCTTTTGATTAAGAAGTCTTTGGAAGAGAAAGGGCGATGTTTTCTCTGTTAAGCCACGCCTAACATTTCTTTAATTAGTTTTTCAATTGCTTTGGAAATGTGGATACTGTAATTTTTACCCTCGGGTTGAGTTCCGTGCGATGGATCGATGGTTTATATCCCTTCTTGGAGATAAGCTAGATTTTAAAAAAGCTTTTAATATTGGGATAATACTTGTATCCTGTGTAAGTCAAATCTTTATAGAGGAATATGTTTCCTCTGTCATTTGTGATCTGGAAATATGAAACTATTTCATTTTTTTGCTGTAATTTTGTGAACTGATGGAATGAAATGCTATCCATTGTAGAGGCTGTATCCCCTTGTAACTGTACTAATCTATCATTAAAGTAGAATTTCATAGTCAGCTTTTTATAATTAATTGTACATTCACCCAATTATTCTAGCCATTGAACACCCAAAACTACATCCGCTCCTGCATAGCAACATATAGCAATCAATGGTAAAAGTATTTCCTTATAGTTGGATAGAACATTAAAACATATTTCAACATTTTAAAGTTTCTCCATTGCCTACTAATACTTGAAAACGATCAGTGTGTTACTTTGTAGTCAATAAATTTTGCTAGTTTTGATTGAATGAAATTGTGAGTCAATGACCGTCAATCAACTTGTACTTTTATATTTCCAATCAGCCCTTGTAATCTTAAAGTTCTAGGATTACGACTGTAAATGCATTGAGGCGATTGAAATTCTTGTACTACTTGCGCTCGGTTCGCCTCGTATGTATTGATCTTGATCCTCATTGATCATCATTAAAATAGTTTGGATTTACGATATGACCTGATACTTTTCATCATATTAAAACATAATCTTCCTTCTTCTTTCTTCAAACTGGTGTTAATTTCTGGATTGGAATGTTTTATTTGTTGGTCATATTATTACTCTGGTTAAATGCTGAAGGTGTAGGCAGTAAAGGTGGTTAGTAGATTTGTGGTTGTTTAACTAGTTGAGCTTGATTGGCTCTGTAATTTCTTGTCATGGTAACTTCATCAGCTAGCCTGTCTTCCATAAGTTTAGCTAACTGGAAAGCTTGCTGTAAGGAATTGGGCTGTAGGACTCTTACTTCCCTTTTGATATCATGTCTTAAGCCAGATTCAAAACAACTTTGTAAAAAATTGTGTGGGATACTTGAGATCCGACTAGTTCCTCAAATTCATTATAGAAACTCTGAACTGTAGATTTCTGTTGTAATTTAGTCAATTCTCCTCTCAAATCAATATATAAAGATGGATCAAATCTTTGAATGATCTGTTCTTTAAATTGTGTCCATGAATGCAACTGTGTTATTTAGTGCATCCATTGATACCAGCTTAATGCTAGTCCATCCATGTAAACAGATGCAATTAAGAATTTCTGGTCCTCGACAAGTTATAATATCAAAAAATTGGTCGCAAATGCCAACCTCTGGGTTTTCTCCATCAACCTTGGCATATCTACTTTCACGTCTCCATGGTTGTTGTTGTGGAAAGAAATTTCGATGAGAAGGGGTACATACCTGACATTATTGTTGTTCTTGATGATTATTTTCTAATTTTTTTCTATAAGATAATCTTCTTGCTACCTCATTTAATAGCAAGTGATTACATCTGCTCATGCCTTATGAGTCTTCCACGCACTCATCTATGGTCTGTTTGTCTTCCTTCGCCATACTTTATTTTTTAGTGAAGTAGTCAACAAGAGCACCATGATGGATCCAATTCTTGAATTGGATTATATTGTAATTGAATGCGTCAATGGTATTTGGTGCACAATGCCAAATCGGACCATTCCTAATTTAAGTCGACTGTGGAGTTAACTCACCGAGTGGGATGAACGCCGAGTGAGTAATTACGGTAATTACGTGTCTAAACCATTGGATGACGCTTTGTTTACCCTTAGCGTTGGATCAGACGGATCGCGGTGCTTCCGGGCTTTGATTTCAGTCATCCGACGGACTCGCCACCCTTGATTTGTGTTTCGGTGGCGCTTTTCTTGATTTAATCTTCCAGATCCGATCTTGGCTTACAGATGGCGCTAGTGGAAGGGCTTGATCCGCCTTCATGCCGAGGCCGTCATGAGTTCTGGGATCCAGGTCTTGCTCAGCCGTTTGATGAAGCGCCTGGGAAGGGGAAAAGAGGAAAACTTCGCTTCATTCGCCATTAGCACGCTCCCGAGAGAATTTGGGGAGAAGAAGGTTCTGAGAGAAGATGGTCTGCCCACGTCTTAAGGGTTATAATCCCACCTGGAAATGCTCGAGGAAGGAGGGTTGACCGATATGAGGAAGGAGGAGAGAAAGATTTCTTATATCCTCTGTTGCTTTTGATCTCTATTTATACTTTTTTTTTGCTCTTCTTAGATCTGTTTTCTATACTTTTGTAACTAATTTGTTACATACTGCAAGTCTATTCTGCTTCCTCGATATTAGTAGATCTCAGAATTGCCTGTTTCTTTATTCTATTGGCGTTATTTCCATGACTTTTATTTGCTTTTCTGGACAAGGCTTTTGTTATTTTATTTAAAGATCAGCCTCATTTTCATGGCCTTTGGCTCAAATCGCTTTCTATATTCAGAAGTAAAGATGTCCTTGGATATTATACTTGTTCTGTAAAGGTGTTTATCCTACTACTCTATTATGTATAAATGTTATATTTGTCTTCTTTTATTATAATCTTTATTCTTTCGATCCGGCGTAATGTAATTTACTCTGACAAGTTATATTTTTGATATATTCAAATCCTTTAAACAACTCGACATTCTTATCTCTTTGCTTGTTGATTTGAGAATATGACTCATATCAGATTTACCTTGCAGATACTATCGTGATGTTCCGATGTCCTCAATTTACCGGCCGGCACACTTCCGATCGCTGAACTCCTCTCGATTGTCAACACCTCGGGCAGATATATGATGCCCTAGTAGGGGCATTTCTTTCATGCAGGCAAAACTCGATCCGAGAGGTGTAAATCTTATATCGAGATTTTCTCAATTTTGGATAAGTGGCGGGGGTAATATGTTAAATTTAATTAGCGGACGGCGAAATGTTTCAAAATGAAAAGCAGGTAAAACGGAGCCCTAAGCCATGCAATTCTTGGAAGGCGATCTTCTCACTCTTGAGATTAAAATACGCTCAGGTCTTTGGAGAGGACAACTCCGACGAGTTGGCTGCGAATCCTGGTGAAAAATGGTTTGATCTATCCTGCGTGGAACATCATCTGGCTATTCATATCACTATTTGTGATACGGGGAATACTTCCAGTGGAATTGCCCACTGGTGTGCATGACGAATAGAGAAACTATCCAGATGATTAATCTGTCTTGCGCGGAACATCCAACGGTTCATATTGATGTGCACATGGCATACTCTCAATGATTTTGTTTGCAACGGTGACGTGGAAATAGCAGGAATGATCTAATTATTCCCTTTAATCTCAAACGAGAAAGGATCGCTTCGAAATTATTTGTCGTGAATAATACACTCTAAATATAATATGAAGAGCCAATAACGTGACAACTGTTATGTGAGATTTATATTTTATATTTTAATGGACCGATCTTGCCCAAAAATAAAAATTAAAATTTTGTTGAATTTTTTGTTACACTATAATCATAAATCTCAATGTCAAATATGATTTATATGAAACTAAAATCTTGAGAAATGAAATTCTAAAAGTTATTTGGGATCAATTTTATTTTGTACTTTTTATTTTTATTTTAATATTATTTTTATAATTATACTATTTGATGTGTTTTTATGAGCTTTAATTTTTTATTTTTAAAAATAAATAATATTATTTTAAAAATACTTAAACTAGTTTTTAGATATTTTAAGTATTTTTAAAAATAATAATTACAATCAAATTTATTTTACTTTGAAATAAAATATAAACAAAACAAAATAAATAATAAATAATAAAAATAAAATGATCCCAAATAGCTCCTAACCATACAATTTTATCATTCTATGACGATCGACGAATGAATGGCGAATTCAATTTTTATTTCTGGCGCTTGGGGACTTTTTAGACTTCTGGTATCAGTGCCCCGAATGTAGCTCCAGCCGTGAGCTAGATTAAATAATTTATAATTTTTATTTTTATTAATTTTAACTCTTCATGTATATATAAAAATCGATGAATTATAACTATAATTATATATATATATATATATATATATATATATATATATATATATATATATATATATATATATATATATATATATATATATATATATATATATATGTCAGGGTGAGAATTTTATTCCTAGACCAGATCTTCGTCAGTCAAAAATTATCCAACACATATGAACACGCGTTATAATGAAAACCCGCGGGAAAACCACCGGGCCTCAGAAAACTTTCACTATGTTCAAAAGATACGCGCCGCTTCTCGTTCTGAGAAAGGGCTTACAGTAAACAATATTGAGTGTAAAGACAATATCGAACTCCAACCCAAGGAGAAGTTTCCCAAAAGCGTGAATGATCTGAGCACCTCGATCTTCGGAGAAAGGAGCGAACCTGGTCTTTTCTACCTGGGGCGATCTCCTAAGGCGAAGCTGATCTTCGCACACTCACAGACTGGTGCTGTAGATCGTCGGCGGTCGACCGAGGTTCTCGAGCTTCCTCTTCAAATCGATGGCCCCTAAGAGAATGAAGCTCTATTTATGATTTTGGGAGTGGCAGCCTCAGAATTGGAAAACTCCAACCACTCCTCCAGGCGATCCCGATCGACGGTGTATTTTGATGATCCTGCCTTAATGATGTCTAATTGGGTGATCTTGGATTCGTTGGATTCGCCTGACGAAGCCGCCGACTATAAATATGTCGCTTTGGTGACCATTTGGCGGATCAGATCCATTTTCATGTTCGATTGATCTAAGTCGATTCGAGCTCGATCGACTATGCTTGATGTTGCTACGCTCGTCTCATCGAGACGGCCGCTTGATCAAAGTTGTCAAATCGGTGATTAGATCAAGCATTTCAAAAAATGCCTTGAGATTCGTGCTTGATCGATTAATTTTCCGAGGACGATCTTTATTTTGGGTGACATTATCTCGCCATCCAAAAATATATGTCAATACTTCAAAGCAAATTCTTCAATGAAATTTCAGAGTCCATCAACCGCCATTTTGAGAGAACATCTTCATGGAGCATGATATGACTACGGAAGTCGACAGTCCGAAATGTAGTATGCGCTGCGAGATTTCGAGATTACGGATCGATCCCGAGCGAACAGAGCTCGCGGTGCAGCTCACGGGCGCGCTGGTGACGGCTACATGCAATGCGCATACAAGATCGCCATGGCTACAACGAGTCATGCTCGGCTCTGGCGGTCGTGGAACGGACGCGCGGGTCAACGGGTCGGGTGCGCTGGTCGCGGTCTATGGAACGCAATCTACCGTCAAACGGTCGCTGGTCGGCTGCCGCGAAGCGAACCAGTCACGACCACGAAGCTGGCTGGTCATATTGGCGTTCATGGTCATGGTCGGGCCGGCTGTCGGCTTCATGGGCGAAGGGTTTCGCCACCAAAGGTCACCGACATAAGGACCTGGACCGCGGCTACCGATGCTGGGCTACATGGCGTGGCAGCTGGCTACATGAAGGGCGCTGCCACAAGCATGGGCGTGCAGATACGGCTGGAATGCCCACGTCCAACGTTTTGATGCTTTGAGCTGATTTTACGCTTTTGCCCCTGGGTCTATAAAACCCCTGGCTAAGGGAAAGGCACATTTTTCTCATCTCCTTCTCCTCTAGAGTGCATGCCTCCCTGGGAGTTTGCACTCTGATCTCCTCCTTCTCAGAGTGCATACCTCCCCGGTGGGAGTTTGCACTCTTGGATCAACCTACCTCTTCATCTCCAAAGCCAGAGTGCATACCTCCCGGTGGGAGTTTGGGCACTCATCGATAATTTTCATCTCGAGAGGCCAACCTCTCTGACAGGAGTTTGGAGGCGAAAGGAGATAACAACCCAGACGGGAATCGACGCGACGACGATGGTCCGCCATAGTGGTCGCCACTAGTGGCGATGGTGATGGAAAGGCCAGGATGACCGGCGCATGGTGGCGACCGCAAGATCGCTGACGCGTCGCTGAATGACCGCGACGGTGGCCGGCGCAAGACACCGACGTGTGGTCGGCAACGCAATGGAGACGGTACGGCACAAGCCGACAGTGAAGATGTCTACGATGGTCACGGCAGGGACCGCCACGATTTCGACGGCGACCGCGCCGATAGGTCGGATGACCGCGATAATGGTGATGACCGGGCGAAGATTGCCGCATGACGGCCGCCAGAGGACCGGCGACGGTAGTGAAATGGTTGACTACCGACGGGGTGTATCAACGCAATGGAGATCGTAGTCGATGGCGATGCGCCGCCGACAGTGAAGATTGCCAATGGTCACGCAGACCGCCACGATTCGACGGTGGCGACCGGCGCCGATAGCGGCGGATGACCGCGATATAATGGTGATGACCGCGAAGATTGCCGGCGACGACCCGGTAAAGGACCGGCGACGCCGGCGCGGTATGGCCGACGGGGATCTTTGACCTATCCGGTGTCGCTTTGTCGATGGCGACGCAACGGAAGAGGTTGAATCAATCGCCAAGATTTTGACCTATCCGAGGTTGTTTGTCGAGGACTCGATGACGCAACCTGCATAAAGAGGTCGAATCCGCTGCGATTTTGACCTATCCGGTGGTTGTGTCGAGCGTGACTCGATGACGTTAACTATGAGAGGTCGAATTGCCAGGCGATTTTGACCTCCGAGGTTGTTGTCGAGCGCGACTCGGCGACGTTAACGTGGAAGAGGTCGAAGGAATCTAAGATTTTGACCTATCCGGTTGTCTGAGCGATCGCGATGTTAACCGTTATGGAGAAAGTTGTGCCTATGAGATTGCCAACTTATCCAAGGTTGTTTATCGCTACTTACAAACTTGCACGAATATATTTATGAGGTTCTCGAACCTCTCTCATCTATCCTAGGTTGTGTATCGAGCGCACTCACGATGTTAACCTCGCTTATGGAGAAAGTTGCATGTAGATTGTCAACTTATCCAAGGTTGTTTATCGAGCTACGACGATGTTAACCTCAGGAAGATCTCAATTGAATCCGCCGAGATTTTGACCTATCCAGGTTGTTTATCGAGCGCTACATGATGTTAACTGTATGGAAGAAGTCGAAGTCCACTAAGGACCTTTTGACCTATCCCGGTTGATAGTGTAGGTGCATCCGAAGCGATCAATGTCCCCGATGTCGCATCAACTAGGTCGACTGAGAAGGGGAAGCTATCTTTGGGGCATACGCATCAAGGTCGGTATAATGCACATTCTCAGAACCGCTTCTTGACTAACACACGTTAGCCAACCGTGTGGGGTAAGACTCGAATGAACTTGACTTTAAGTTTGGTGATTTCTTGTTCTATGACCCGCAATCGCCAAGGTTCTTTTCTTCTCAGACACCGCTTGTAGGTTGAGTCAACTTTGAGGGAGTGCGTAATGACTTCCCGTCAATGCCCGAATATCGAGCGCGCCCGTGCAAAGATATCTTGATTTTTACGCCAGTAAAATTTACGATTCTAATTTCGATCGAGACAAACGATCCCACCTTCACCTTCGCGATGGATCAACTTCGAGATAGAAGACAAATTACATCTTCAACCGGAGAAGCCCTTCGTGAGGCATCCTCATCTCGGTCAAGTTCTCGATGTTGAGGTTACCGACGTAAATGGTCTTGTTTGAAAGACGCCAGGTTATCTGTGATTCCCACTTACCACGCCGATGCCACCGGTGTCGGAATTTCATCTTGAGGTGAGGCACGTGATCGCCGAATATGACCGGAGAGGTCTCCCAAATATTTGCATTTCCGGACTGACTACAATAAATTGTATGGGGTTCGGAAATTCTCCAAGAGTTACGGAAGACCGATTGTCCCTTCCACTAATATGGTCGATTATCAAATCCATACAATGGACCGCCGCGTTGAAGCTTCTCTATACCCATGTGAGGAAAGTGGAGTAAAAAAGAACATCAACCGAACTCCCATTGTCGATCAATATCCTTTAATATTGAAGCATGGATCATCACCGCGACCGATGACAAGGGGATCTTGATGTGGGATGCTAAGCCTCTAGATCTAAATCATCAAAGGTGATAGAATGGTCAACCCAGACTTCTTCGCCGCTCAAAGGTGGCAATGAATATTTGGCTGATAACACCGCCCTCCCGAATTGTTTATCTCCACCTCTCGGTTCCTTCGAGTTGGTTGCCCCAGATTTGCCGGACGAGGGTTGGTTTTGTATAAAATGGCCTAGATACCCTGACGATTAGTCTTTCAATCTCCTCCTTCGCTTGGTGGCACTCTTCGCTGGTGCCTCTACCGCGTGAAAGCGTAATTTCTCGATTTTCAATTCCTGCTTTAAAGGTCGCGCCACTTGACGCCATCCTCTTCCGAATAGCGGATGTTCGCATGACGGTTGAGAGTCAGATATTTCCTCTCGAGTCATCCGAGGTCGCCGAGGAGATTTTGGGGAGGTTGTCGCTCTTCTTTTCTCGAGATGTTTGAACATCATCTTTGGGAACCTTCTTCCGCTACTGGTGGCTGTCGATAAGACGAGATAGCTTCACCGGAGATTTGTGCCTCTATTCTGGACCAGTCAAGATAGAATGGACTGCTCCGATTAATGATGAATAAGTATCCGCCGAGTCCTCCGAGAAGCACGCCTCAAAAGTGATCTACTCGATTCTGTCGCCGAGGAGAACCTCGGAAGTATTCTTTGAGGGACTCTCCATCGCTCGGGCGATTCCTGAGATGTGATGAATCGATGATTCTCTTGTTTGCCAGAACCGCTCTACAAAAAAATCCGGCGAAGCTCTCCAAATGATCTGGACGGACTTAATGAATAGAATTGGGCACGAAGCCGTCTTTGAGAGTCGCTGGAATACCGACACAAGACAGTCATTTGCAGACGAATGTGCATGATCGCTCAAAGTGATCGATATGCTCGCAGACGGGTGCCATCGTAGTGGTCCATGCCGGGAAGCTTGAATCGCCTAACGGTATTGAGATGATCTGAAGCGAAGTTTTGAAGAAAGGGAGAATGGATCATTCGCATTGTTGTCGAACTCTTCCCCGCACGCCGTCGAAGTTCATCGCAGATAAGATGACGGAGTTTCACCGACACGGTAGGCCGAGCCATTCGTGGGGTGAGTAGAACCGCAGTATCCGTAAGTTCGGATGTGGTGCGGGGGTTCTCTACTTGTGATCCGATTCCTGCAATCATTCTCGTGAAGAAAATCTGATTATGCCGAGGGCCGGGAACTCGTGGCTCTTCCAGCGTGTTGGAACGCTTTTGCCCTCTCAGAGTCAAGAATTTCGCTCGGGAATCCTCCATCCTTGAACGCGATCTTCCAAAGAGGGGCCCCACACCCTCACCGGGGACGTAAGTCTCATGTAGAGAAGTGTTGGAGACTTGCCCTGATCCCGAATGAGGAGCGTTGGAGCGCAAACCCCGTTTACCAACCATATTGGAGATATAACAATGGGGGAACTGTTAGTTCCCACAGACGGCGCCAAACTGTTGCGTGCTAGAGAATTTTATTCCGGTAGATGCGAGATCTTCGTCGTAGCCCAAAAATTATCCAACACACAAGCAGGGGATATGAACACAGGGGTTATACGTGGAAAACCCGTTAAGGAAAACCACGGCCTTGCCCACCAGAGAACTTTCACTATGTGTTCAAAGATACAGTCCTCGCTTCTCGTTAGTCGGAGAAGAAGGTGTTTACAGGGGCGGAAACAATATTCCGAGTGTAGAAAATACACATCTGGCCAACTCCAACCCAAGGGAGAAGTTTCCCAAAAGCAGAATGGATCTTCCGGGAGCCACCTCTGATCTTCGTGGAGAAAGAGCAAAGAACGGTCTTTCTAGTCCTCCTGGGGCGATCTCCTAAGGCGAGCTCGATCTTCGTGCACTACTGGTGGCACCTGGTGCTTGGGATCGTCGGCCAAGGTCGACCGGAGGTTCTGAGCTCGTCTTCAAATCGATTCCTCCCCTCTAAGGTGAGAATGAAGCTCTATTTATAGATTTTGGGAGTGGCGTGCCTTGTAAATTGGAAAACTCCAACCACTCCCATCTGGACTCGCCATCCCCCGATCGACGGTGTATTTTGATTTGGGTGCCTTAATGATGTAATTGGGTGATCTTAGATTTGTTGGATTCGCCTGACGAGCGCCGACCGACTATAAATATGTCGCTTGGTGACCATTTGGCGGATCGTGATCCATTTTCATGCTCCGATAGCTTGATCTAAGATTCGACCGATCGAATGCTGATGTTGCTACGCTTCCCTCATCGAGACGGCCTTGACTGTAGTTTGCTTCGGTGATTAGATCAAGCATTTCAAAAATGCCTCGAGATTCGCGGTCGACATTAATTTTCCGCGACGTATCAATATATATATATATATATATATATATATATATATATATATTAAAATTTATGAATATATGACCTAAAACTAATGTAAAAAATAAATATAATTTTTAATAAGAATATATAAGAATATGTTAAAATATAATACTCCTAATCACAACAAATTGTTCTTTTAAAATTTTAAAATGGATCTAGAAGTTAATTTTTATTCCAACATATTTAATAGTTATTTCATATAGCCCATATTGCTAAAAATGTTAAATCACTTATGTTTATAAGGAAACATGAACACACACGATATATATAAACTGGTTTAGTTTATAAATTGACGTGTTTTTTTGATATAAGTTGATAGGTTATTTATCATCCATATTAATATTTTAAATTATTTTTTGGAATAATTATGATTCATTTACATTGAGGCCAATGCATAGCTTATCAACCCCCAAGGTAGAGCGAAATGAACCGAGCATTCAACAAGCTACTGTGACTCAGATTAGAGCTCATTTATGTTCGCTCGATTGCCTAAACACTTTATAAATACTGTTGTTAAATTAACAAGCTTAAATAACTTGTTGTTCAATTCATTTATGTTCTAACAAGATATTTAAAGTCTGGAACAAGCTCGTTAAAGAACTCGATTCTTATTCATAAAATTATCATTTATATTTTTCAACACTCGCTTGTGAACAAGTCAATTAAAGCTCGCTTATTTCATTAAAAGAGTCGCTTGTTAACATGCTCAATAAGCCCAATTTGAACTCGAAGTTCACAAACAAACTCAAGCTCAGCTCGAACAAGTATTTTTTAAATCGAACTAAGCTCAAGCTGAGCTCGAGCTCAAGAATGATAAATGAGCTTGAACTCAAACAAGCACATACTCGGCTCGGCTCGGTTCGTTTGCAGTCCTACCCCAAGGCAGAGCCACCGACATTTCATGGTGAGCACTTGTAGTAGGACTGTAGGGGTTAAATCTCCATCATATCCCATAGATCGAAAGATAAACGAGAAAGTATGTAAAATTTCATAAATCTAGCTAGATGTTGATCTTCACAATCAATCGACAAAGAATAAAATCAAACTAACAACCATCAAAAAATAAAAATCTAAACCTAAATCTTAAAATTAAATTCCAAACACTAATAATTGAATACGCAAAGTCTTTCAATACCAACCCACTTAAGCAATTCAGACCTACCAGGGGAATATAAAGAACAAACAACAGCAGGACAATAGATCTCCATCATATGTCGTAGATCAGAAAGGAAAAAATAATAATCCCTAAACATATCATAGATCTGAACAATATATTAGATCATAACATAACAATGAACCATCTAGAACAAAAAATTAATCCTAAGAAGGAAAAATTCATAACAAAATACTTAAAACTAAAAGAAAATAATTAAGAGAAAATACCTTGAACAATGGATGTTGCACTACTTTCAACATATGAGATTTTGAGATGGTTTTGTAAGTGGCAAGAGAGGGATGGGCTTGGAATTTTAGGCCTTCCAAAGAGCAAATTGAGCTTCCCATCTGGATAAAACTCAATTTTCCTCTCGTTGTTGGAATGAATCGCTTCTCGTGAGCGGATAGGTGTTCCTGTAGTGAACAACCCACGCTTCTAAAGCCGTAATCATGTTTGCATGTATTTGTGTGAAGATAAAAACTTTCTCCTCCCTCCCAGACTCTATCCCTATCAATTTGAATGGAATGAAGTTCAATCAAAACATTATATATGACTGGAAGCCGTCGGTTTGCTCCAAATGTAAAACTTGTTCTCATGATGATAAATCCTGCCCCTTAAATCCAACACCCCGTGCCACAAATCACAGTCGTAGCAGAAGTTATGGAGGCCGCACTAAAATCATCATAACTTCACGCACGATCGTCCGATTCATCATTATGACCCCAATCCGAAAAGATCTCCGCGGGGCACACGACGCGCAGATGTGCCAAAGGCGCATCTAATGAGACTCATATCTCCGATTTTGGCTATTTTGAATCCTTATCGCGGCAAGCTCTTCTTCTCGATTGCTCCAGATCTAAGATCGATAGAGGGAAGATCTTCATTTCACATTGGATCTGAGATCATCGGTGGAATTCTTCAACATTTTCTTATACATAAGAAATCATATAAAAGTAACATTTCATTTGGAGTTTTATTTGGAATCTTGCTTTATGCAAGAAGAAGAGCTTGTAGTAGAGAGAAACTAGCAGTCATATATGAGCTACTAGGGTGTGAAAGATGTATTATGATGCAACAAAACTTTTGAATGTTGGTGGTTGAGTATTGTGAGTCATATTTGAAGTCGGATGAGAACTAACATGCAAGTATGATGGAATGTAAGTGGTACACGAAAATGTGGATTGGCCTTATGGTAGAGTCAAGGCTCAGTGTGAAATAATGGCATTGACACAAGTTTAGGTTCATTCTAAATGACCATATTCAATGAGAAAGCCATCTTAAGGTTATTTGAAATGGATTATCATCACATAACACATATTACGATCGTGCGTGAAGTTAAAAAAATGAAACTAATTTTTGACTATCTTTGAGCTGATTGATTTAAGTTTCCTACCTTAGGGTTTAGGATTTAGGGTTTAAGGTTTAGAGTATATCTTCCCCTTGAAAGATCGGACGACCGGCAATGAACATACCATTTTGATCCAATTGATCATAGGTCAAGGCTATTTGATTAGTTGGAGTGTGCACATGGTTGATTTGAGATAAGTGAGTGGATTGCCAACCTCCCATATGCTTGAATTTGAGCTTGAGAGGGATTTTGAAATTTCAATTTTTGACCATAGGGATGGGTTTGGTCTAGGGACCAAATGGGCTTACCCAAACTCATTGGGTTGGGTGCACCACTCTCCCATAGGTCTCCTTGAGCTTTTAGGAAAGCCTCAAGTGAATGTGAAAGGATATGACTAAATTACCCATGGGTTATGCCAAAATTTGTTCTATGACCTAGAGGTAGGATGGTCATTTTATTATTTTTCCACTTTGCATATGTTGGGTATGTGGAGAAACTAGGTTTGGCCAAGTTTCATTGGATTTAGAATCCATTAGATAGGGTTTGGCTCATGTTGATCCATTTAGGTCAAAATGAGTTAACTTTGGTCAAGTTGACTAATAGGTCAGGATATGTTTTTAGTTGGTTATTAGTTATTATTTAGATTTTTCTTATGTTAAGAAAGGTAGAGGTAGACCTAAAAAGGCTTGGTTAAGATGTAAAAAATGATCTTAGTATACTTGATTTAAATGAGAATTTGACACATAATAGGACACAATGGAGACGAAGGATTCATGTAGCCGACCCAACCTAGTGGGATTAAGGCTTGTTGTTGTTATTATTGTATTAGCTATTATTATTATTAGTAAACTCTGCCAAAATTTTCATTCTAAAGCTTTTATTCTTTTAAGAGTTATTGCAACCATTTTCCCTCTTAGCTTTTGCTAAACTCTACAACAATTTGCTAAATGATCTTCCCCTCAAGACAACTCCCACACTCTTTTCTGAAGACCCCAGCTTGCATGAAGTATCTATTAAGGAACATATCCCTCCCCCTTCTAATACGACTATTAACGACCTTAACCATCCACCTATTCTCTCCCCCTCTCTTGAAGACCCTCTAGATCTGGAAGAGGATCATCCCCCTTCAATGGATTAAAATGACACTACTCTTACTGATACAAGTGAAGGCCCCTCTACAATTGGGGTTATTACTCGCTCGACTGCAGTCTCTCCTAGCCGTTTGAATCATCAAAAGGTCACTAACAATATCCCAAAAACTCTAGGTAAATCTTCTTTGGAGGGGGACTCCTTTAAATCCTCTTCTAATCCCTCTCCCACTCCATACAAGGGAAACAAAAAGAAGGCAAGAAGCCCTCCTCCTCCTCCTCTCAATGATCCAGCCAACCATGGGATGTTGGAACGTCTGTGGTCTTTCGATTGAGGGAAGGAAGCTCGATTGTTTAAAGATCATCAAGGACTTTCACTTGGACCTTTTATTCCTCCTGGAGACAATGCTTCA
Source organism: Cymbidium sinense (assembly GCA_021442155.1). Lineage (NCBI taxonomy): Eukaryota > Viridiplantae > Streptophyta > Magnoliopsida > Asparagales > Orchidaceae > Cymbidium > Cymbidium sinense. The sequence continues at coordinate 265,473,038 of CM038214.1, read as the reverse complement.
GTCTAATTCTACTCATCCTCCCTTTTTCTTTCACAACTTCTCTATGTTTCATATAGAATCTAGTTTCTCTAATTTTGATTTCTCATTGCGCAGATCTAGATTAAATGGAGTTCAGATAGGCTAACATTTGATCCTATTATCAAGAACCGCCAGCTTATCCATGGATGTGTCTCGACTCCTAGCAATCACCCCTTTCTCTTAACTTGTATCTACACAGATAATGATGCTCAAGCAAGGGTCTCTTTATGGAGTTCTCTTAGAGAAATTGTTAGCTCTATTAGTAATCCATGAATCCTTATGGGTGATTTCAACTGCACCCTATCCAGCAAAGATAAAGCGGGAGGCAACCGGTCTCCTTAAATAATTTCTTAGATTTCAAGGACTGTATCAACGACTGTGAGCTCTTAGAACTTCCTAGCTCTTTATTGTTCTTTACCTGGTCGAATCAGTAGATAAATAATCCTATTCTCTCTAAACTTGATCGGGTTCTCTGTAATTCTAGTTGGCTTGATCTATATCCTTCCTTCTATAAAGTCCTTCCTCCCCTCTTTTCAGATCACTCCCCCCTTGTAACCTTTCAGTAGTACCCCCTTAAACCCTCTCACCGTTTCCTATTCAGAAACTATTGGATCTCATCTTCTGGATTTCAAGATACTGTTAAGGATGCTTGGGGGAGATATGTTCAAGGGGATCCTCTTTATGTTCTCTCCAATAAACTTAAGCAAGTCAAGATGGCTCTTAAAGGGAGGAATTGGGAATCTATCTTTCTAAAGCAACAAATTAATTCCATCAAAAAAGATCAAGAGAAGATCATGAAAAGGCTTGATAAATATCCTATCAACCCCTTATTACTCCTTGATGCTAAGGATGTCAAATCTAGATACATGGATTTAACTCTTAAGGAGAGTCTATAGGTTAA